>KZ308480.1:674299-794547 GCA_000376725.2 Ladona fulva | reverse complement strand
TGGAGGGGATTCGAACCGGAAGGCGTGCAGTGCTAAACTTAATACGTTATTTGAATTTAGTTACTCGATTCTTGACTTTTTATTTTGAAAAATAAGTTTATGCGGATATCTTACAAGAACGCTTTGACTCGCCTGGGTTGAACCCGAGGCTATTAGATAGTTGAAAAGTAACCTATTATCTGCGCAAGGATACTTCTATAATGAGAAGGTGTGATAATTTAGTAAAAACGTGTTTTACCACCGGATGACCAAAGATATACTTTTTGGGATCGGTTTAATCAGTATTTCCTATCAACTTCGTAATATTAGAGTTATTCCTCTAACGTTCGTTTGATAGGAATGCGCCAACAATCCGTTCCGTGCTACCTTTTTTATGGAAAGATTGCTATTTGTTCCGAGATAGGAAAGAAGGATGTTCCCAAGTAAATTGTATGTAAGTTAATAATGTATCAGGTCCCCGGACACTAATCATTAGTAACTCTCAATGGTTCTGTTTCATGCATTCAAAGTGCCTAACTTATTTAAATATTGAGTTGGTATCGACATTAGTTTCACTTCTTTTAACAAATTTTTCTTCGGCATTGTTGTTTTCGTATTTATGTTCTCGCATTTAGCATGTTTATGAGGGGCTTCTTATTTGTTATTGACATCTTTCGTTGATTCTTAATTAGGTTTCTTTTCTTCATATGTTATTTCCTTTTTGTATTTTTTTTCATTTCACTTTCATCACTCATAACATGGTAACGCATTTTGGGGGTTTGAATATATTTTATGCAAACACTGCAGGAATTTACTTTTAAATACTATATATTTCAAAATATGTTCTATTTTATGTACAAATATCTTTTTATCCCTCCAGACTAGGGTTTGTTTTTTACACTGAATTTTTCCCCACCTACTCTTGGTTATTGATATTAATTAATGTCACTGATGGATTTAATCATTATTCATACTTAGTATACAGTATAGTAATTTTTCACTTTTATTCATTGAACTTTGAGAGTCTTGTAAGTATGTAGATATTCGTGGCTTTCTGTAGATCTCAGCATGACTTCCGGGGTTCTCTGCCACGTCGGTTGTTGTCTGATGACGACATTTTGCCTGTATTGCATCAGGTCAAAGATCTTCGACCTGAAGAACCTTGATTAAAACAATTTCGTTATGCTAAAATCAATTGAAGAAACAAATATTGAAAAACCTCCATGCAAAGAATTTATCAAATAGAGCTTTAGATGGGAAAAATATAGGAATTCATGAGTATTTTTTTGGTATTATGGCTATCAGAAATGGATTAAATTTATAAAATATCTTTTTCCTTAGGGTGAAGGGACAGGTCCAGACAAACGCAGCCGAGAAATTTTTCTCATAGTATGCATTTCGGAAATTCATATATTTATCTTCCCTCATCTGCAAAAACGGAACTCAGCTCCTATTCAGGGATCTCTACGTTTTTATCAGAATTACTATTGGTTATGACAAAATCACTATCGACCCTTCCTTCTAAATGTTATTCCTCCTNGCGTTAAAACTAATGCATCGTTACGTCTGGAGAATGAATGCGATGGGGAATCGTGAAAAATGCGAAAAGTTAAAGCAATTAATGGGGAGGCCGAGGGATTAGGACGTAAATAAGCGTGTCGATTCGAAGACCGGCTCGGTCCTCCATTAGAGGCCTCAAAGGGAGTGGTGCAGATAAGAGACGCTGTGGAAAAAACCTCGGTTTCCTTCGCGTCCTTACAATGCCCGAGCTAATAGACTCATTTTTAGAATGTTGAATGAAGACATTTCTGTCAAAAAATTTCTAGAGCTTGCTCGTTTTAAGTTAGGGGGATTTCCTGTGGTAGATTCTCCCCTCTTTCACCCCTTTTCTTTTTAGACTTACTCCCATCACTTACAGGGTCGGCTGATGATTTGACTAATGATTGGTGATTATGCAATTGGTTTTGGAGCGCAAACATACGACCAGATTCCCTTCCTGCCACCAACCCTTATAGGGAAAATCGAATGCTTTAGCACAACAGTTTTCTAACCTGAAAAATCTGATTAGCCGGGACTCGAACCCGGAACCATCGGGTTGGAATGCTAGTACGCTAACCACTGAGGCCGGTATCTCACCCCTTCCTGATAATTAAGTCTAGTGAAACTCTTTTCTAAAACTGATTTCGCACATATTGTGACTAATGGTTTTAATCTTTGTCAGCAATTTGTCTGTAACCATTGATCAGTGTGCTTATTTCATATTTTTTATTCTTAACGTGTAAATTTACGTTTCTAGGTAGTTTTACAATTCTCACGGCTTGAGAACCGGGCGTGCATTAAAAATAACGAAAAGAGATATTATTTTAGTGAGCCTTGATACATTATATATATTTTATTTCGGGAGATCAGATTTGGAGTATGCGATAGTGGCACCGACACTCCCTTAAGATTAGACGGCTTGCAGATTCTGTTTCTTTGGTAGTGAATCTTATTTTATATACAAAAACGAAACGATTGACTTCTTAGAAAGCTCCTAGATGATCTGGTTCAAGTGTTACAACTTTGCTTCGCATTACATCCTCGGTGCAATATGAAAAGATAGGTGGCGAAAGTACTATGTCCGTGACGAATGAAAAGAAGAGATGGGACACGACTGTTAGTAAATAATCAGAAAGGATAACTCCAAAAGCCGTAATAACCGAAGTAAATGAAAAGGAAACTTACCTCGGGGTGGTTCCGCTGCTGCCTATGGTGAGTCCAACCGTTGGACTCACCATAGGCAGCAGCGGAACTACCCCAAGGTAAGTTTCCTTTTCATTTACTTCGGTTATTACGGCTTTTGGAGTTATCCTTTCTGATTATTGCATTTTCTTGCTTCCATTTTTCCAAAATTTTACTAAGTTTTGCTGGAAGGGAAACTTATGAACAACTTGTCAATGTATATCAAAATATAAGCTGTCCTATTTAGAAAATCTCAATAGAAGCATTGAAAAGAAATGCATGGTTTTTTGTTTCCAGAACATTCTGGCAAAATCTTCAGATATATCTGTCACTAGAAACTTCTGGAAATAGTAGCTGTGTTTCTCTATAATTCTCATAGTATTCATCGCCATTTTTGCTTGTCTTCTATTCTTCTGTATTTTCAGCTTTCTAAAAAATTCTTCTTGCAGAAAAATCGGAATTCCTAGAATATTACAAAAGTGTAACCCTTTTCACACCTCTCAACCATAAGGTAAGAGAGGTAAGGTCATTCAATCCCTTAAAAAATAACAAGTTTCATTTTTATTGAAATATTTATTTCTCCTCCATTATAAACATTGTTTTATTTTCCAGTGCAACATATTTGTCTTCTGTACTTGTACTCTCCAATGTGCTGTGCTACGTAAATGGCTGCACTTAGAATAGTTCCTAATCAGAGCTGCGCCTTCCTATGGGTGCATCACACCCATCTAAAGGGCAGCAAGAGAATTGTAACCAACCATTATTATTACTTGCTGTTCTCTGTGTGATACACATGACTTATCTAGGAAAGATTATGATGTCAAACTAAAGATTGGCAAAAATTTAAAGGAAAGAATTACGCATAACTCAGGATGAGAAGGAATATTTGTGCAGTGGTTTCAATCAAAGAATTGGAATCAATAAAAGATATTCTGATATCAATAATAAATCCTCTTCAGTTTTTGGAATATCCTCACTGGAGATTTGAACAGTCTTTCCTAATTTGCAATTAGTATTGCGTGTTTTATTGACGGAGACTGTTGCTGCTAAGATACTCAAAAGCAATGTGAAGTATTAATTCGTAATGACCATTCACTACATCAGTATACGGAATATGCATGACTAATTGTTACTGATGTTTTGTGACCAATGTAATCTGTGAAACTAAGTCATAAAACAGTAGTTTTTTAAAGTCATACAAAATAATTTTTACTTACAAATAAGGAAATGTATGGTTTTGGCATATAATTTTAAGGGGGTGGGGGTGGCAAATTATCTTCGCATCCAGGTGGCAGATAGGCTAGGCGTGGTTCTGTTGCTAATTATTCTGAATACAGCCATTACTAGCACTGCAAGTACAAGTGTAGAAGGCGAAAATGGTACAGATGGATGCTGCAACAAGCGAACCTCAACATCTTCGAAGATGGTAGTGCAGAGCAGGACTCCTACAATACCAGAAACTCTTGAGGGTTGGGACCTGGACATGTTCTGAATAAAATTTGAAAAGGTGCAGTCTCACATTTCTCTTCTTTGACCTTAGCAATAAAATGTTCACTTCAAATTATATCTGTAAATCACTATAACATTTACTTTTATGAATTTTATACTCTTATCCTATCGAAATCAGTTCTATGGATAAAACTAGCAGTAATAAAATAGCCATTTAAAAATAGTTTAACAAAGCACTTTAAAATGCACTATTATGAACCATTTTAAATAAGTGAGAGGTTAAATATTATTAACAGAATATTTGTATTAAATACAAGAAATTTAATGTGAGAATTCTTTCATATTTAAAGCAATGTTACTTTTATAGTTCATTACCAAACTTAATTTCTGCAAGCAGAATAATTTGCTAAAATAGATATTCAGAACATTAGCATATAACATCTAAAACAGATTAATAATAGGATTTTTAACTTTTGAGGATTAAAGCTAGTTGAGAATCTTACATGAGGAAATAAACTCACGTTTCTCAGCAATATCCTGCTCCAATAATTGGTTTTACTTTTGAGGTTGGATCCTGGATAACACCTGGATTTTCAGAATTTAATTCGAAAAGGTGCAGTCTGACATTTCTTCTTTTGAGGTTGGATCCTGGGTAAATCCTGGATTTTCAGAATTTAATTCGAAAAGGTGCAGTCTGACATTTCTTCTTTGTGGCCTTAACAATACAATATACACTTAAAAATATGTATCAATAAAGCACTTATAAGAAATTACCCTTGTTTGTTTTACTCTGATTCTACCCAAATCATTCTAATAGATGAAATTGTTAGTTTTAATCAATTGACTCAATATAAATCTGCAAATCAATGAGTCCAAGAACAGGACTATTTAAATTTCATGGCTTTAAATTGAGGAAAGATTGTTTTCTTTTTAATCTTACCATACTGTATAAAACTTTGACTGCAATCTACAATCTTGCATAGTAAAACCATAAGTTATGGGTCAAGTACTGCTAAATTATTACATGAAAATATATTAATAAAATTTGTTGATTAGATCATCACAGTATACAAGTACTCACAGTGCCAATATTTGTCATCCCGGACTGGGGCATTAGGAAGGCCTACCGCTTCGAGAATTTCTACAGCATCAACNACAGTAAATTTTGTGCATTCATCCCGGACTGGGGCATTAGGAAGGCCTATCACTTCGAGAATTTCTACAGCATCAACCTGATGGAAGGGATTGCTGCCCTCGTCGCTTTAAAATTTGTCTTGGACACTGTCAGAATTATCATTGCATAACTACGTAATCAATATGAATACAGATTCAATGGTTGTAGTATATTCTTTCAGGAAAGGGAAAGGTGTTATGTTCGAAAATTGTATTTATATAATGTTTTACAGAATAAAAGCCACCTTGTGATTTGGAGCCACGTCCCCTCTGAGGCCAATCCTGTGGACAGGCCCTCCCGGGAGGCCCTATACCTTTAAAAAATTTACCTCTGCGTCAGCCATATTGGCACTGGAGGGTATAAAGGTGTGGGGTGGTCCTCTAGGGAGTGGCTCAGTTCATAGGAGGACACCAAAGAGGACTTCAAGGTATAGGGCCTCCCAGGTCTGCAGGATTGGCCTCAGAGGGGACATGGCTCCAAATCACAAGGTGGCTTTTATTCTGTAAAACATTATATGAATACAATTTTTGAACATAACACCTTTCCCTTTCCTGAAAGAATATACTACAACCATTGAATCTGTATTCATATTGATTACGTAGTTATGCAATGATAATTCTGACAGTGTCCAAGACAAATTTTAAAGCGACGAGGGCAGCAATCCCTTCCATCAGGTTGATGCTGTAGAAATTCTCGAAGTGATAGGCCTTCCTAATGCCCCAGTCCGGGATGAATGCACAAAATTTACTGTTCAACATCTACAAATGTATCTACAGATGGTATCAAAGTTCTACTCTTGATATGTTTATCTCTACCTCAAAGGAGGAATTTCAACAAGCAAAGGTATGTATGGAAGATTGTTCCGAAAGTAGATAAATAACTTGGGTCAGTTCTGTAATTATGAATGCAATAAATCAAATGCATTTCCCTTATTGATAGTAAATTTATCTATATCAAAGGAAGCAAGGATAGGTTTCATACCTAGCTTTAAGATCTACCATTATAATATCTACCACATTGGACAAATCTACGAATTTCAGAATTAGACAAACACACCAATGAATTGAGGCTTTGTCAGTTCTAGTTTTAATTTTTTTAATTGAAACACCAGTGAAGCAATGCAAATCATAGTAAAAAACTAAATTTTGATAAGACCAATGGAGCACTTCTACCAACATTTCAATACAGAAACTTAGTTAAAATTTTATAAATATTTAGCTCTCTGGAAAACTATTAAATCTTCAATTATGAAATTGAGGCTATATATCACAACCAGATTCTCACCCAGATATTTAATGACAAAAGCATTCATGACTGACAAAGTAAGTCTAACAATTGACCCCAGTTCTAATACATCTTCAATATAAATCAAACAACTTATTGACATCAAGGCCTCAAAGTAGATACAATTTTCTGGCACCACGAAGTTAACTCAAAGCAATCTGATCTGCTCACAACTTAGCTAATAAACTGCGATGGATTTCACAAAGATTGTTAAACATTAAATAAAAAACGAATCCCATTAAACATTCCGAATCTTACTCAAATAATGAAGTAAAAAATTAACTGGGGATCAAAAGAATGCCTTTGAAAAAGACTGGTTCTAATATCACAAAAATACTACTCTAGGGTTACAGGATGTAGCACCAAATAGATAACACCTAATTAAATGCTTATGGTTTATCCAGAACAAAGACCAAATTAAATAGAATACTTATTTTGAACCTTAATCTAATTGTAAAGATTGTAGTGGAGGCTTTTTATGAATTCAAAGTGCGAAAAATTAACTCTTAGTTACCCTACATAATCTTGATCTTATATAAGTATCTAGAAACTTGGCACACAGGGGAATGGAACTTTTCAGGTGGACCCCATGGTCTGGTCTGGTTTTCTCAGTAACAATCTACTGTTAACAATAAACTGTATCAATTGGTTTCAATCTTCTGATTAGTCTTAGCTATGGAGAAGATAAAATAATCAAATCTACTATGACAGTACAACTATAACGCAATATGCGGTGAATGGAGCTGAATTTACATTTAAGCCCTGCAAACCGCCAATGGCGCGTGGCAGGAGGTGTAAAACACCTATATCCCTAACTACCCTGGATAGCTATTAGCTTCTCTGATACTTCGCGGGAAAAATGACCAAAAATATCTATCCTGGCGACTATTTTGGCGATTGCGTGCGTTACTAGCTGGGATGAGAAAATCTACTATCTCCTCCCTGAGATCCGCAGTGACAAACTTATCGAAAAGCTTCCTACGGTATTCAAGTCTTCTATCACTAAGCGAGTTCCATCCGAGGGATTCTATCATTGCCGAAACACTGCTGTCAAATCTGAAATCTCCCTTAACGAACCTAGCTGCCCTACGTTGAACCATCTCAAGATGGGATGTTAATCCTACTTCGTGAGGATCCCAAATCGCACAGCAATACTCAAGGAGAGGACGAATCAGGGAAAAGTACGCTATTTCTTTTACACTCGAAGAGCAGCCCCTCAGAATTCTACTGGCTAAACTTTGCATCCTATTCGCTTTACCTACTATGCTTTGAATATGCTCCTTGAAGGAAAAACTACTACTGAGCGTAATACCTAGGTATTTATGATGCCTCACAAACTCCAACGGATATCCTGAAATATTATAGGGAGTGCGGTTACCCTTGGCCTGTGAAAGCTTCAATATTTTTCTCTAAACTCAAAAGTAAAAGATAAGCCGCTCGTACTTATTTACACTAAATAAAGAAATTTGAAATCAAGAACAGATGTAGTAATGACTAAATTAGGGAGTGAGAATTCTACACCTACAATATTCCATTAATAGTGATAAGACTTTCTTTGACGCCCGGAACAAAAAATTAAACAGTAGAGTTATAAATCGCCGAATAGGATCTGTGTTCCGTTTACGCAAAGTAAGGAAAATCAATATTCAAATTTCCGAAATGCATAATATGCGAAAATTTTCTCGGCTGATTACCTAAGTAAGATAACCTTTCAAAGCCATACCCTTATTTCTGCAAGATGAACTTTACTGAATAGTTCAGAAAAAAATAAATTCAAACAAGCAATCCACGTAAAGATCGTCACTTTATTGTCGATCGTCTGCAATATGATACTTCTTTTTCAAAATAAAAATAATTAATGAATCGATTATCAATACAAATAACTGATTTAATTAAAATAATCCCGCTTGGATTAAAAGAACGAAGTTACCGTAGAACGAAATACGGATTAAAACCGATATATACTCTCTTCCGTCATTCAGTGGTAAAACACGTTTTTCTTAATTATCACACCTTCTCCTAGCGCAAATGATAGGTTACTTCTTAACTATCTAATAGCCTCGGGTTCGACCCAGACGAGTCAAAGCGTTCCTGTAAGATATACACATAAACTTATTTTTCAAAATAAAAAAAACAAGTCATGAATCGAGTAACTAAATTCAAATAACGTATTAAGTTTAGCACTGCACGCCTTCCGGTTTGAATTCCCTCCATAAGGACAGCTCGGACGAACCAGCACTGAATTCCACCACGCTTATTATTCGACAGGCTGGCGTAGTGGGTCAAAGCACCTAGGTGCGACGCTAACTGTCTCGGGTTCGAATCCTGTCGCGGGCGCTTCCGGGATTAGAGGGCCGCCAACCCCACCGGAAGCTTTTTCTTCATCCTAACTTCGGAACAAAAGGATTCGAACCCGTACTTTAGTGTTGCGGGTGCCTAAGACCCGCACTCCAGTCCTCGAACCCGCTTGGCGGGCGGCCAAATCGTTTATTTCTTACTTATTTTTCGGATCGTTTTTTCGGCTGCAAAAATTTCAATTTCACGATATTTCAGTCCACCACTTCCAAAAAAATTGCACTGCTGGGCTCAAACTTCGGCGAAATCTTTTTTAGAATACAGGCTACCCACTTACGTTTGTTAGTGGGAGGTCCGTGTTATAAATTAATTTCCATAGCTTAGGTCCAGCAGTGCAACGTTCTGAAAAAGGAAACGCAAAAAATGTCCAGACATTCATTGGTATCGTAAAATTTAAACATTCTGCCCTCGAAAAGTAGAGGCAAAATATTAAAACTGGCAACACATGATAGTATTTTCCAACAATGAAAAGGAGTGAATAAACTTTCGCAAACATTATAAAACTATTTTTCAAGTTGTCCTTGATTCACGATAACGAAGATTGCAATGCAGGAAAAACTGAAGAAAGAAACTACAAAATAAAGTTTATTACTGTAATACCCTTATTGAAATTAGAAAAAATACGTATCTTACATTTATTTGTGAATGGGTTGTCTATATTTCAAGAATCATTCTCACAGCTTATACCCAGTAGTGCAACGTTCTGAAAGGGAAGACGCAAATAATAAACCTGGCAAGAAAGGTATTTTCGAACTATGAAAAAGAGCGACTAAGTTTTCGTATAGATTACATACACAGGTATAGCCAATAATTATCGGTGCTATAAACTACTTTTCAAGTGGTCATTGATTCCAGTTGAATAAGAAAGCAGTAGAGAAAATTCTGAAGAAAGTAATTAAAAAAATGGTACATTTATTTTTCCGATAATTCGATCAAAAGAAATTACCGTACACGTAATCCTATTCTGCCATTAATTTATTTTATTCCATTTCCGATCATTTAGGTTTCTTATATCTGAAATTCCCACGATGGGACGGGTTGTTTATAACTGCTAATTTAGTTTACTTCATGAAATTATCGAAAACGAATTCTGCGACCATAATAAGTATATTTATTCAATTTATCTTCTCCTGGCGTTCGTCTCGATGTTGCACAAATGTTTTTTCTATTTTTTTTATAAATAAACAACTACTACAAACGGTAAAAATCTTGTTTACATGCATTCATTGTGACAACGCTTTGAACCATCTGGGAACATTAGACACATGAAAAGAAGCCTATCATCTGCGCAATGATGGTATTTTATGATTTATAAAGTTCGAAAGCTACCGTACCAAGCGCATAAAAAATTTCTAGTGTACTTACTTACTATGATAATTTTGCAAGAAATGTAGATACCCCTGTATGGAAGCTGAGTTAATTTTTGCAGATCATGGAAAACAGAAGCATGAATTTCCCAAATAATATAGATGTGAAATATGTCTTGGCTGATAACTTCCTTTTAAAATCATACTCATATTGAAAGGAAAAGTTTTACGATGAGCTTCAACAAAATAGATTCAAACTTCCTAAATGCTTTTCCAATTACTATCAAGATACTACTAGATACATGAAAAGTAGCCTATTATCAACTCAACGATGACAATTGAAAGATGTGCTACCGTACCAAACGCATGAAGATAGCAAAATGGCATTCAGGAAAGCATGGTATTTCACATATACTATCATGACAATATTGCAATTTGCATTTGAAGGACGGTCATATTTGCAAACAGCACAGCAAAATTAGAAGAAATAAGTAACTATTCTTTCATTTGTATAAGAAAGTCTAAAGAGTATTACTTGCTTGAGTAAAATGTTCAATACTCAAGCAGTTAGAGAGCATAGTGCTTAAAGTATGAGATTCCAATTATATTAGATATTAGAATAGAAATTAAACACATTACAAAAAGAGAAGTTATTAAACAAATAATTGGAAGTGTGTATAGAATTAATTGAAATTCCAAAGATTAAGTATCTATAATGACAGACAAACAAAGATAACTAAAGAAAGAATTACTGATGTGTGGCAGGTAACAGGTATTAACATGGGTGTGAAAGAACTGAGCATAAACTGATCCTCTATCACAAACAATACTTTCCTAAAAGTTTTACTTGCTTTTCAAATAGCTTTAAAATAGTAGGAACTTATCAAATAAAGTTTTCACTGCTGAGTGTTAGACTATTTAACAAAATACTGATGAAATGCAGGTGTTATACATAATTGATATAGATAAAAATCCACTAATACTGAGCAACAGGAATGCAATGCATACATTAGCATAAGAACTGCCTATGAAATTACTTAACTATTGAGTTTCTTCACAATCACATTGGTAAGAATAACTGACTATAAAAAGCTTTTTGAAGGTGTGCTATCTATCCATTGATCTCTAAATGGGAATCTTAAGCTTACATATAAAACTAACTCTTATTTCTAGCAATGATGTAAGATCTTATTCTCTTACAACTTAGTTGAAGTTCTAAAAGGAGGAGGCAATTCTAGATGACTTTTGTATTCATATCATGTCCTCTTATTACCATTATCATAAATGAAAGAATAAAGTTGAAGTTTTTGAACTAAGAATTTGGCCACGATAGTCCCTAATGTCTCAGCACATAATAAGGATCCAACAAAGATGAAGGCTACTAGCATTCAATAGGCATTTCATGAAGACAACTTCAAATTATGATTTCCATGCCAGAACAAAAGCAGTTAAATTATTCAGTCACAAAATATCTTGACTTAAAAAAATGAGAGGGAGTGAAGCACTCTGAATGGAATAGAAAGGAGAGAAACATTACAGAAACCCTCCCTCATTCTGAAGAAGATAAATAATAGTTTCAATCATTGAGATTCTACAATATTTTAGTCACTGAAACACCACCTACATTCTAAAAGGCATACCTCAGAGCATTCTTGACAGGTTACAAACTTGAGAATTAAATATATTGGAATCTTGTAATATGTTATTAAATGGAAGATCTACAAGATTTACATATGAAATCAGAAGTTAAAGAACAGCCAGCCACCAGAAGTTGGCTAAACTTAATTAATTGGAAATTCCTAGAAGATAAGACTCATAAACGATAAAAACTTTACAACTCCGAAGATAGGCAAAATTTTAATGTTACTAAGTTAGGAAGTATGAATTACACTCAAAATGTTCCTTAAATACTGATAAGATTTCTTTTATGCTGACCAGAAAAATAATGAAACAGAAGGAAGAGAGTAAATATTTTAAGCCACATTTAAATTGAAAATAAACACTTACTAATTAGGTGAAAAGTCTTCCTTTCCTGCAGCACTGGTCCTTCAGCTTCCTCCCCAGTATGTAAGTGAGAGAAGATCAGCAGTAGCAGAACTTGAAGAAACACTTATCGCCAAAAAGATGCCTTTTAAGAAGGCTGTCAATTCACTTCCCTTACGTCACTCACACAAGGCAGCTTTGGCTTTCAGTCACCTCCGTGCCTCAGGACTTGCAGGGAAGGAATCGACCTAATGCTAAGCTAAATCAATTTCCTTAACAAGGGATGTTATCCCTACGAGGAGAGTTTCCTCCTTCAGGAAGGCGATAACCACCTTTGGTTACCTTCACACAGCTGTGCTAATGGGCCGCGGATGGTTCGTCCTTCCTTGTCCCTGACTAACCCTCCCTTGTTATTTCAATGCTAATCTAAAGCAAACTGTTCTAAGAACAAAAGCAGGGATTGCCCTACCGCCCTGAGGCCTTCAGAGGACAAGTATCGACTAGAACTTAATCTGCCGACTTCATCCCCTTGTCCCTACAAAATTCCTGCTTTTGGCCCTGATGGGGACTTTGCCTCTACTCAGAAGGATTAACATTAGTGCTACCAGGGCTCTGAGGAAGCCAATCATGAGCACACTATTATATTGTATAACATTTCCTCTCTTTCCATGATGCTTTCCTGCAACGTAGACTTTGGGTCTACTCAGAAGGAGTAGCATTAATGCTACTTGGGCTTTGAGGAAGCTGACAGGAGCACAATATTCATGAAGTGATGAAGCCACCCATTTTCTTTAGCAAAATTTACTATGCCATTCAATCTGTAATAATTTACATTAAGTCTCTACTTAATATTCTATGCTCTTCACTGAAGCAGTATTCAGGTGATTTTATCTACCCTGCAAAAGAAAGATTATGAAAATAATTAAGTTTTAAGTTCCATCATGGTTATTGGGATTAACAAATACATTTTCATTAGAATTAATTTCGCTAAAATTTGCTTTATGATTTATATTCATGTAATTTTATCGTATGCATAAGTTACGTATTCAATTTATTATAATTTCCGTCGTGATTATTGGAAAGTTCAGCAAACGTGAAATCCATTGTATTATCCTAAAAGCATACGGAATTTTTACGAAGAGAATTAACAGGCTTTTCTTTTTTTTTAATTCCATCGCTAAAACTCTAAGCTGTAACAGTTTTTATTATTTCATTTTCATTTATCAATTTCATAATGATAATTGGACAGATACACCACACATTCGATGTATTATCATTTGTGTCGATCGAGTGAAACAAGGACAGTATTCGGCTATCTTTCACCGTTCGACAGGCTGGCGTAGTGGGTCAAAGCACCTAGGTGCGACGCTAACTGTCTCGGGTTCGAATCCTGTCGCGGGCGCTTCCGGGATTAGAGGGCCGCCAACCCCACCGGAAGCTTTTTCTTCATCCTAACTTCGGAACAAAAGGATTCGAACCCGTACTTTAGTGTTGCGGGTGCCTAAGACCCGCACTCCAGCCCTCGAACCCGCTTGGCGGGCGGCCAAATCGTTTATTCGTGACATATTTCTCGGATTTCTTTTTTGGCTGCAAATATTTCAATTACTAGTAATTCCTATTAATCACTCTCAAAAAATTGCACTGCTGGACACAGAGGAGCGAAAATATTTTAGAAATCCAGGCAACCCGCTTACAATTGGCATTACATTGTGAGTGGGTTGACTGTATTTTAAAAATTATTTTCATAGCTTGAGCCCAGCAGTGCAACGTTCTGAAAGGAAGGCGTAAAAAGAAATAAAATATGTTAACAATAGATTAATGAATTATCCAGCTGCACAGTTAAAATGGACAAAACACACGGTAACACGGATGAAAAAGGTGACTAATCTTTCGCATACACTAAAGAGGCGCCTATATTTCAGAATTTACGGTGGTATAAAACTATTCATTAAGTTTTGTTTCGCGATGAATAAGAAAGTAATACAGAAAATTCTCACGAAAGAAAATACATATTGGAAAATATTGCAATTAGGGAAGTTAAAATTAAGGCAAGTGTACTAACTGATAAATCAAGAATTAGATAAAAAATCTCAAAATACAGGTAAAAGGTCCTGTTGAAAGACTTAACAACATAGCGCCGCGACAGAAAGCAATCGTGACGCTCGAGTAAGTAAAGACAGATAGCCAAATATTTTATGAATCCATTTAGCAAGAAAACTTGAATGGCAAATAAAAGAAAACTAAAAAAAATAAAGCAATAAGAAGGATTCCCAAAGAAAGAGGTAATGATACATAAATCGTTTTGTATGTTTAAACATAGACTTTATAATATGTAGCAAATATTGTGTGGTATTTATAACTAATAAATTGCAATAATAATTGGAGAAAAATGTGTAGTTTGTAACAAAAAAGCTACGTAAACGAAACGTTAACAGCAAAAAATTATCGCAACAATATAGCAATATGGTAAATGGCTAAACCACTTAAAAAAAAACTCTTCCAAGAAAATAAATTTTAGCGAAGTAACGAGTATAAAGCGAAAATACTCTTGAACGAAAAACCTGTTGCGAAAATGTTATGCAATGAATGTCGGCGGCAAAATCTTCACAAATCCAACCCTAATTTCAGTTTCGCTTAGTTTATCCAATAATTAAATCTAAAAGCTAATTCTATTGTATAAACCATTCAACTTCACTCATGTACGCATGTCACTTCTGATGAGACATTTAGAGCTCATCAATTTACTGAAATATAAGTAATGAAATACTAAAATATTGCACCTTTCCTGAAAAAAATATCACCTGACGACGGATCTACTAAGCCTAAATATTAAATATTTTTGACAAATTCAAGTATTAAAATAAGCAAGCACATTCGTCGTTACTGACTCTAAGCTGTGTCTCCAATGACAATGCTGAAATGCATACTTTCACGTCTAAGGTACAAATATACTCCATAATTTCATTGCAAGCACTACTAAAAGATATTTTTAATGATATAGCACAGCTTGACTTCATCGTCCTTCACATGCAAGAATTTCCGCAGAAATGTACAGGTAACCTTCGGTAGGAAAGGTTTAAAGTAACAACAATTACATCAAATGAAACTAAAATCGCAAACGCACAGATTAAATTCATGAAGATCGAAAAAATGACGATGACTTTTGTAAGAATAATAAGAGAGACGTGCTGCTCCAAATCCATGTCTATAAATATTTCCAACAGTACCAAATAAAACGTTACCGGAATTGACTTCTAGCATAATTACCTTTCTTAGAAATAGTTTTTCTCAATCGTATCCTCCAATGAAAGGCCCTTTGATGAACATTTTCAAGTTCACAGTTCTCAGAAGCTCCATACATGCTCCTCACGTGTTCCCAGCAGATGATCTACTGAGCTTTAATTTCGAGAGATCGAATGTTTCGATTAGACGATTTCCCTGTCTTGGTCGATGGTTGCGAATGGCGCGTTATGTTTGAATACTGTAGATAATATGACCAGTTTGTTTGAATATTTCCAAATATTATCATAATCAATTACAGATTTTATGTACTATAAAATAGTCTGCTATTTAATTCACCTTATACACATCTCTTGAATTATATTAAAGTTAATCTCCCACAGAAAATGATAAGATTCTAAACAGCTGATAATTCAAATCGATTATTCTATTTCATGAGTATATCTATACATTCTATGGCCTGATGAATTTCGGCCATGAATCATCATTATGATATGGAATCCTTCATTTCATTATTTAACCTGACTGAAGAAGAAATGGTTCTACATAATGGATATAAATACTTTCCTAAGTTACCACATAACAGCTTCCAAATAAAGCAACAAATGATATATAAAATAGTCTTTCGGTATTAATGTAACTACCCATTGGTGCCTAATATGGTTGTTTTGAAAAAGTCTTCATTTGGTTTGTATAGATCCAGATCTCCAACAACCTAAAATTTCGAGAATTGTTTTCTTCTTGAGGTTAAATGACAAACATTTGAGGAATTGGCATATTTTTATTTGCCTGCCTCCATTTAAAGCAGGAATACAGTTACACGTTCACTTCCATAGATGGGACACAGCGTATTATCAGATATACACTTAAAAATACATCATTATTGAAAATATATCAGTAATTTGAGACGATGAAATGAATGGGCTTTGATCTCTTCTTTTCTCAAAGTCTTGCAAAAAAAAAATCAGTGATATTCGTCGACGCAGGCCACCACATAAAATATAGCAGAAGTTGTTGACACACATTTCTTACACTCATAGTACTGAAGCATGGAACAGAATGTTTACAACAAGTGAGAATATTTGCTCAATGCACATGTTCATTAATTGCTCATTACATCGAGTTATACAGAAGCGTTTCATTTTTTCCCAGGAAGTCAGTCAAGTGCTATGTGAAGCATGAAAAATCACCATTTTCCACCAGTTAACTTCACAAGCACTGACTTTGACCAAGTAGAGGCTTAAAACACATGGATTTATTTTATCTTGACTAAGTCCTTGAATTTTACACCTAAGTAAGGAGCAAGATGAGAGTAAATACAATTGTTACCCGTACAATATATTCCATTGACTGAAAGAGGTCTAATTTCTTTCTTGATCAGTTTTCCTGGAAACCATATCGATCAGTCATATTTCATTCCTTTGTTTCTGATAATGTTTCCAGGAAAGTCAATCAAGGAGTGCCTTAAAAAATTGTTGTATAAAGATAAAAAAACAACATAATGCTCAGTTTAAGGTTACATACTTTTGGGGTATTCTTTTCATGACAAAACTGGTTCATTAAGGTCAAATCATTGTGCTCATAATTACTAAATACCTTGAATGTACAATTATATAGCTGATATGCTACAGTTTTTTCCACAATTTTTGGTTTGTCTTATGCCCAAGACATCGTTTCTTATCAGAAGTATTGTTTACACACAATATACTGACAACATTTACAGTATAATATGATGTATATTGATAAATGACAGAGGGATAGTTAGTGATCATAAATTACATTGCTATTTAGGTGATAAAAATAATTGCAAATTAGATTTTTCTGATCTTAGAATTCTGTAGAATTCTGGAATATGTATGAACAGGAATGCCACTTAATTATCAATGAGGAAACATTACATATATTTAGCCTAAGATACTCTCTATAATCCATGCTACTGCAATTTTGATTTTAAATATAAAAACACTTTTCTTGATATAAATGTTCAATCAAGAAAAAATATCAGAATTGGATTACTTTCATGTCTGAAAAAAATCTCACTCTACATAATTTTAAGCCACGTAACAGAAAAAAATGAAAGAAATGTGTATAAAATCATGTTAGCCTATGTTAATTTGAATAAAAATTAATGTAAATCTTCTAAACATAGCAGTTAATATGTAAAATGGAAATTTCATTAATTTATCACTTTATACAAATTATAGCAATATTATCATCAAATTTTGCTTATGAAAAGTTTTCTAAGCAGATGAAAGATATTTGATTGAATCTCATATTATTTTTCATAGAAGATTATTCTTTTAGCATATCTAAGTAGAAAAATAGATGATTGTTTTCAAAAGGTATTCCTATCTCAAACATGCACCATCGGACAGAATTTATGATTTACTTAGTAAATCAATTATGCAATGTTCCAAACTCTTTATGGCAAAGAGATAATTATAGTAATAGAAACAATTTCATTTCCATTTCATAAAACACCGACAGGACAATCCTAAGGAACTTTTTATGAACTCAGTGAAAATTTTCAGAACTTGAATAATTCATGATAACTCTAATATCTTTATAAATAACATAAAACAGGAATATTTACATCCTTTGCAAAACTAAATAATACAGATCTGGAAACAAATAAGACATCAATTATGGCACAATGATATCAATAATAAAATTATATTGTATTTATGAGTAACTTATAAAATGATTTTATTGTGATATTTAGACAAAATTAAATAATTATACTAACAATATTAACAATTGTGGGTTAGTATAAATGCTTTGAACAATCCATAAACGTACATGTTTCAGTGACTGGTATAATATCAAAATAAAGATATTTACTTCAAATTAATAATGTTTTACCACATTTTGTTAGTAATCAAATTAAAAAGGGTTTCAGTTACATATTATTGAAAGAATACTGTGATCAAAAAATGTATTGTGTATGCAAATAATGAAATTAAAGGAGCAGAAATGGCATGATATCAATAGTAATATTTTTTAATAGATAGGTCAAAGTAATTTGTGCAAATTTAAAAAGTTATTTGGCCCATACCTTATTTTTAGAAATCTTCTTCGTTTTAATATCTTAATGTACAGGAAGACAATTTTTGCAATAAAAGGTAAGAAACAGACCCCATTTTCACATTACAGCACTATTCCTGAAGATTTGACATGTTAATAATTAAACATCAGATTTTCAAGTTCAACAACATCTGTTTTTAGCTTATCATTCTAAAATGAGAGGACAGATTTTATTGATAACCTGTATTATCTTTTGGGCTGAGTATTCATGAAATGCCAATGTTACAAGCCATGACAACAACTTACTTGCATCATCCAAGTACTGTAATCACCTGACATTGCAATATGAAAGCAAAGAAATTTTTCTGAGAAATGCAGGTTTGTCATTCTAATATGAATAGCTCATGTGAGTTCTTCTTTATATAGTTATGACTAAGAATATTTCAGGCTAAGTGAATTAGGATCTCTATATCCAAATATTAAAACTTGATATACTTTTTTCATACTGTGTAATGGGTGTTAATTTTGAAATCTGAGTCAAAAGATCTTATTTTCATGATCAAACATAAGTAATATCTAGTATGAATTGTATCACACTTATATGTGCTGATTCATTTGATGATAACTTTTACTACATTATAGGTATTTTAACTTTACATCATCAGAGGTGGCTTCTGTAAAATAAGGAAATACAATCATTCATTCAGAGAATTTGTTTTTTCTACCACTATAAACCACTGTTTCATGAAAAACTCATGTTCAAGAAAGCCCTATTAAAATCAGCTTACTTTAATTGGAATGACAAAATCAATAAGGTATTAATATGACAAAGGTTTACTAAGGAAAAATTCACTTAGCACAAGTATTGATAATGTTGATCTTGTTCAAGGAAGAATAACTTGCAAAAAGAACAAGTATTTTAATGGTCAACACTGACACCTGTAAACATTAAATATGTTTGTTATTGAAATTTATGTAAATATTCCAAAATACAAGATGAAGTTAGTAGGTCCCATTTATACCTATCATAATTTATTCAACAATTAGTGGTTACTATTATGAAGGAGATAAGGAACCTTTCCTACCTTAAATTAGTTAGTGTTAATTTAATTTCCAGCTAATCTTGCCATAGATTCTTTGATTAGTTGAAAAAGTCTTTTTCAAAGTCATTTTTGAAATCAAGTATGTAGTCCTAGTCTTGAAGATCTCTTACTCAAACACTTCTATGGTTTTTCTAAATCCTTACATTCAGTAGCAAAATCAATGCTAATTTGCTACAAGAAAAACTGATTTCAAATTTCAATCACCATACACTTTTTCTAGGTAATATGAATGCGTTCACATCATACTATCACATAATTCAGATATATCCAGAGGTGATTGGATTTTGAAATGGTAGGTTTAATGTTCCAAAAGTCCCACATTTCAAAAAAGACATTTGAGTAGTCAAACACCATTTAGTCAAGTTTGAGATCATCCAGTCAGTGAATGGCATACTCAATTTTATGCAGGTGGTTATGATTTGACCAACTCACCAAACAGTAAAGTGTATAGCATATTTATGCCCTTATTTATCAGACTTTCCATTAAGTGAGTATATTTCACTCCATTCTTCTTTTGCATTGGCACGCCAATGCTCTAGTAATACCTACCTGGTTTTTAATTGCTATGAATTGCTCAAGGTTGAGAGATTCCATCATGCACCAAAATGTTAGAAGTCCTCGAGTTTCGTTTTGAATCAGTGACATTTTCATTTACGTAAGGGACGGAGGATTATATCCAAGTCTGCACTCGATGGCTTCCTGATGCATTCCATCTCTCCCTTGGCTGCCCTGATTGTCAGGAGGTGACAGACATTGCAGTTCCTCTTTCACCTCTTCCATTGGAGGACCGATGGGTTCCACCTGGATCCATTCCTCCACCTCCGTTTCTCCACTTGTTTGTGTGCCTGAATGAAGTTACACTCATGGATGAGGAGTGACAGGTACGGCTGTCTGCAGAGTAGAGAAGGTTTCGGTGTCTACTGGTTGATGGTTCACCAGCAGCTCTTTGAACTGGGATGTGAACTGAGCCTGAAGAAGGAGCTTGTTAGAATGTGTGCTAAGGTGAAAGAAGGGCAGCATACTGAACTGAGTGGAACTAATGGAGTTTCTCCAGCAAAGAATCAGAAATTAGTTGAAAGAATAGTTACCAGTGATAATTGAAAGAGGAGATAAAAGTGAAATGTGAAAGAATGGACAACAATGATCCAATTTTATTGTCACTCATAATGTTTATTGTTTAACTGTGGAAGTATTGAAATTTTCTTTTGAAGGATTAAAGGTTATTAGATGAAAAGTTTTCAAACAAGGCGAAATATTTGTGTTTATTCAATGAAATAGATAGTATAGTTTATGCATTTTTATGATAGGAAATAGTTCAATTTATTTCATTATGTGAGCTTTAAAAATGCACCTTTTGAAAGGATATATGATGGACACGAAAGAAGTGATAAAGAAATTCTTTAGTTAGGAAGGTTAGATTTTAATAAAGAAGGAGAGGAAATGGCCATGCAGATGATTTATGCAGACAAATCTCCTATAATACTTGAAAAAATATTAAAAACTAACCTTGTGAGTGTTCTTTACTCATCTAAAAATTAAGCAGATTATTATATAGAAACTTAATTAAAAGTATAAGTAAATTAAAATATTAAATCATGAACGTATGCCAAATAAATGTACTGCAAATTAAATTAATTGAAAAGTAAATTTTAAATAGAAAGCATAACTTAATAAAATATAATATAAATAAGAAGATGCAGCAAATATATTCATTGATTTCATGGCATATATGGTAAAATTATTGATAAGCATTATGCATCTACGTAAGTTGAACTTCATCAAAATTATACATACATTATTATAAACTAGAATAGTGTAACCTACCATTTCTTATGATGCGACATTGGGTTTCTGGTGAGCCAGAGCAGCTATATCGGCTTGTTACAACTTCCCTCCTGGAGAGCATTTCCCTTCCAACACTCACACAAGGGCAACAAGAGAAAAACTGTTTGAAGCCTCGTCGAAATCTGTGAATGAACAATCATGGTCATGGTAACTAATGGATATTATAATACATAAACAACTAAAAAATTATGGAATAGCATAAAAGTAATGTTAAATATAAATAATCCATGAACTAAGGTAATATGGTATATGAATTTTAATAAACCAGAAAAATATTTACATAAGGATAGAATAGATTCAAGCAATTGCTTCTGAGTAAAGTTAATCAAACAGTTATTTCTGTATTATAATTAACTTCAGCTATAATTGGCAGAGCACTAATCTGGAGAAATTCTTTTGCATATAATACAGTTGCATTATTCTGATAAAGTTGAAAGTTGATAGGTTTCTTGGAATTATCAAATCAGTTTAAATAAGGTAATACAATCAACATTAGCATAACATTATCATCATCATTTTATTAGAATCATCAAAAATTGTTCAGTAAAAAGTAGACAGTCTTCTCTTTCTTAATGTTTTTCATTTGAAATAAGACAAGTTTACCTGCTGTAATAAAAATATCCTTCATTGGATAGAAATTTTAGGAAGATTAAGCAGAATATGACTGCATTTCTATTTTTCTCCTTAAAGACACATACAAATTTATTTGAAACCTTACCTTGAGTTCATCCAACAGTAAATTATCGGATTGTACATGGAATTTGACATGGCCAGCCAATATATTCCAAGATAGACTTCTTGGATGTATGATGATGTATTTATCTCTGGATACACAGATGTTACTATGAAGTATATATGGAATGGAAGCCAGCAGATGGCAAATATGCTCACTACAACTATCATCATCTTCACAACCTGGAAGGATACAAAAGATAAAAATGAACTATGTAGTATTTTCCATTATCGAAAATAAACCAGCCTTAAAGTGGCAGATAAAACTTTAATTAATGAAACTTTAATTAATATAACTTAAATTTTTACACAAATATCACTATAGAATTATTTATGAAATTTACTGTAATGAAAATAAAATGCAATGACTTTCATTCTGGAACACAACACTTTTTCAACAACAAAGGATCCACCTTCCTCAAGATGCTTCCTAAGTTTATCATGTGAATACACCAAAATGGTAGAGTGCCAATTTATTAAGATTATGTGTAGTGATTCAGATTGAAAATAAAATTTGAGCTCAAATGTCAGGTTATGTACATAGGAACTGGAAAAGACATACTGACTTAAAAAAGCATATTTTAATGATTATTCTGCCATTGCTAGCCTCTCATAAGATTATTTTATAAATTAGGCAAAGAAAGGAATGAATCTCACTAGCTACATATGGTATTATTTAGCTAAATCTGTCCTGAAACTACGGTGAATGCTATGTCAAAAATTAATACAGAGGAAAGGAACAAAACTATTTTAAGTCCTGGGTAGATAGAAGGTGAAAAATCGTTGCAGGAAGGAATAACAAGTGTGAAAAATAGCGACACGACTGGGACTCGAACCCAGGTCTCCCACTTTCCGGGCAGGTATTCTAACCACTGAACTAACGTGCTGCGTCTCTCTCACACTGTTAAGGGAATGCTTTGTGAGCAGAGCAGACAGTCTCCAGATTTAGTGGCACAACCTGCCGCCCGAGGTCCTCACAGAGGCAGCCGGTTCACAAGGCAGGTATTATGAGGTTATTTCCCCCCAGGAAATCACAAGGATAAAGGAAAGGAAGGTAACTTAGTAGGTTGTAAAACCTACGAAAATCCCAAAGGAATAACAAGTGTGAAAAATAGCGACATGACTGGGACTCGAACCCAGGTCTCCCACTTTCCAGGATTTGGGTGGCTTTGAGAATGATTTGACAAATAATTTTTCAGAGCATATGAACCTTCAAAATGAAATTATTATTTATTCAACAAACACTAATAATCATATCAAAGATAAGCTTCAAAGCCAATGTGTATCTTTATTTGATTGTTTTCATCCATACCATATTAAATGGATGCTTGCACACTTATGAAGCCTATTTTACTTCTCTCAAGGACTCACATACACACAACAGTGCACAAAGAAAAGAAAACTTGATTAAATGCTTAATTATAAGAATACTTCAAGACTCAGCTTACCCTCCTTTTGGATTTAATGTTTTCCAGTTGGCGCTGAGTACACTCTCCAATGCTTTGACTTCCCCACAGCTCAATCCCCACTCTGACATAGGTGTAGCTCATTGAGCAAATGGGAAGGAAGTAGGTGAGCACCATGAAGATGACATTATACCTGTAAAAATTTGAAAAAATCATATACTGAAGGGTAATAAACTGCTGTTTGATTAATATAGTAAATACTTACACTCAGTAGATTGAAAATTTAGTGCTTAAAGTAATACTTGAATTAATTTTGTGTACCGTGAGACTTGGGTTTAATGCAGTATTTAGTGATTTACAAACAACTGCTGGTCAAGGATTGCACGCAGGATAATAGCTTTCTGAGAAATTAGTTGCTGGACACATGTTAGACGGGAAGTAAGTGTTTGAACGTCTTTCCATGATTATAGCATAGTAAATAATTAAAATTACGTTAATAAAAATTCATTTATTTTCCTTTTCTCAAATTTTCTATAAGTTCAGATTTTTATAGCTCGCCTTTGAAAAACCATAAGTGCTATTCAATATTATTACGTTATATGCGATTTGAAAATCCAAAATTAAATGTAAATAAGATTTATATCTCAAAAGTGATTTATTTTCCGTTTAATATACAAATTAAAGGCGGAGAATTGAGTATTCTAAATAAAAGAGGATGCAATGACGCAAACGAGGGAAGAACTGGAAAGAGACCCCACCCCAACCCAATACGAACCGACCGAATTATCGGTCCAATAATCAGCGAAACATTGGATAATTGGAATCCAATAATTACCCAACAAATACGCGTTCGAACCTGCCCTTAAACGTAGTTATGTATCTAGCGAGCAGCTGTTCCGGTCAGCAATTTTTCGACGAGCAATTAACCTCGCACGGTATTTTGTACCAACAAAATCTTTTGACTACGTATTCGGATAGAATGAGGAAAATTAAGTAAACGGATGAAATCAAAAGTGAATTAGTTATGGAAAATGATGAATGAATCTTATACTAAAATATGGGCTAATTATTACCAGCAAAATCATGTATATAATAAGTCCATCCTAGAACATAAATATATGTACGAGTACTAGAGTATAGTACTGAGCCCAAGTTAACAGTATTTAATTGACCATTTTGTGATAATATTCTAAAATATCTGTATTCCATGGCGACTGATTTTGTTAATCGATCAAGAGTGTTTGATAGTGCTATGTATTGTCTTTAATACACTGACGAATTTTGGTAATTTTTGTATTTTGTCACGCCTTGCTACCTGATCTATGGCCTGCCTACAGTTTAATGAAAATTATACTATGGGTTTGATTACTGATGAAAATGCACGCAAGAGAGAGAGAGAGAAACTTACTATAGCAAATCCTAGCATGATAATGGATTATCAGATGCCTTTTAAGGAAAAATCAGTACCTGATCTAGAGTTCACTTTCAGTAATAATTTAAAATGGGCAAGTCATATCGAGACCATAACCTGTAAAGCGAACAGAACCCTTAACTTCGTAATCAGAAACCTTAGTAAAGGTAGGGAAGTTAAAGAAAAGACGTACTTAAGGATTGTTAGGCCTATGCTTGAGTATGGAGATAGCGTCTGGGATCCTCACCAAAAAGGACTTTCCGACAAATTAGAAAATGTATAGAGGAGAGCAGCAAGGTTCGTCTTGGGCAGATATGGGAAGGCGGATAGCGTCACTACAATGCTCAAAGAACTTGGTTGGGAACAATTAGAATCGAGACGTAAAACAAAAAGGTTAGTGAATGTATATAAAACTGTCACTGGAAAGCCTTCGTTGAAAGAATTAAGAAATAGACTCAAAGAACCGGATTACTTTGGGAGAAACGACCACAAGCATAAATTCGCAACTCTTAAACAGAGAACAGATATTTGCAGACATTCATTTCTGAATCGGGGAATAGTAGAATGGAACAATTTACCTGGAGAAGTTCTCGAAACTTTTCGCCCTTCTTGCAATGTATTTATTAATAGAATTAAAAGGGGTTTGTGTAATATTTAATATGACAAAAATTTTTAGTTTGTGAATATTGTAATAGCATTGATTTGTGTGAATATTGTGATAACGTTGATTACTCACACATATTCCTCGTAGCTCTGCGATGAAGGACCGTCCGGCCATTCTGAATAGCAGATCACCCTGATCTCGCCGTTGGGGAAGCTCTGCACGAACGTGGTGAAGAACAGGAGCATCGGCATTGATAACGCGGAACCCACGGCCCAGATTCCTATGGCGATGCATAGTGTAGTGCGGCGACCCATGCGCGGCCGAAGTGGACTCATGATCGCTACGTACCTGCAAGAGAAATGGGAAATTTAGTTATTAACCTACTGCCATCTCCATATAACTTTCCTCAAAAATGTATTAAGTGCCCTCACGTAGTTCTCTGCGTTGTTAATCTATCAATCTTTACAGATTAACACCACGGACAAGATTCGAAGAGGATTTGTAAACAAAATTACTTATTATTTACGTCCTTTCACTTTAATCTTGCTCTACTTAAAACTTAAAAGCGAAAGTTTTATTGGTTTACCTTCCAATCTATTCTGCTCGTTTGATATACTCGTACATAAAGTGATAATATACACCTAGTGCGTACCTTTATTCAATTATGCTCAAATGTACTCGATAGTCAACCGTTCATGTATGTTTCATTATTTATACACAATGCTATGTTGACCGACTCTTATGTATCCAATAATATCGCACTATACGTATAATTTGTTTCTATAGTTTTAATGTAAATATATATCACGCATCAAGTAAGTGGTGTAGTTTGTTGTAAATATTATACAGTAATGAATGCCTTCAGTGCATATTTTTCTTATATATTTGTTGCATTTTTGATGTGTTTCACCCATTAAATGTTGGCATATTCCTTCATTGCGGGCTTTTGCTTCACCCTTCTCTAAAGTTGCGAAGTTTCTCTCCGCAGACCTACTCATTCCTTTATTTTCCTCTGTAAATAATTCAGTGGCGTCATAGGCAATATGGAATGGGAGCCCCCTACAGCCTAACTTCACTAAATAAATGGTCTATCTAATTAAACATGCCACATTCTTTCGGATTTCACTGCGTTGTTTCGTTAAAAAAGTCGACAGTTATGCTAGCGAACACCGCGGCAACAAAGAGGCGGGCGTGTTTAAAAGGAGACCAAAAAAGTCAGAATCTCGCCTTTCGACCTGGATATGCCGGCTCCAATTTGCTGAAATATTGACAAAACTGTCGTATTTTTCAATGCGGTGAACCTGAGAGGGAATGCAGAGATCTAATAAACAAAATATTTGGAAATTCTCTTCCTAAGTTTGGATGTAGTTTAATTGGAAAAAGAAATGTTAACTCAACGTGATGGTATTTCAATAAGCTTTGCTGTTAAAGTTCCTTCCGCGAAAACTGAGTTCGTTATTTATAGATTGTTAAATTTCACAAATAAAGATAAAAGATGCGTTACGTAAAGCCATCTTACCTGAGGCTCCTACATTTCGTTTATAAATACTAGACTAGCCTCTCTGGATTAAATAAAGGATTTAAGATCATAATAAAACAAACGTCATTATTAATAAACAACAGTCGAGCCATTTAATAAGTTAAGAATATAATAAAAATGATGGAATTTTAGTTTCTGAACATCCGTTATTACAAGATAAAGAATAAAATTGAGATGAAATTCCTTGCTTGCTTTCCTTGTAAAAGTCGTAAAAGCATAAAATTCTACCAGGCTTTAAAGACGAGATACAATACTTTCCGAAGATTCTCCGAGCCTTCGTAAAGGTCTTGCTTCATTTCAAAATTCCTTCACTTCAGAAGAATGTTGATGTATATTTTGTAGAAGAGGCTATTCGTGTGTGTGCTACGAAATTGTTACAGACCGTTATTCATAAGTATGTTTGGATACATTTTATGATAATCGTTCGATATTGAAAATCCGTGGTCATATCTTTTTTGATGAAAATACAATTTAGTATATATTACAAAATACAATACTTGATATAACAAATACCAAATCTAAAAAGAGGTTAGGAGTGCTCTCCCTTAATCTTCCATGAAAATAATGATCGTACGTTTGAACTTTTCTTAGTTGTATTTGCTGTCCATTTGCAACAGTTGCTAAAATTTTACGACATCCATTTACGCCGTGGAAATTAACGTTCATCCGCAAATACTTGTTTACGACTAATTAAAATGTATAAATGCCTGATATTTATTTTATCTATTTTATGTCATTCCCCAAAGTATCGCTGGATACCATTAATTTTGTCCCATTTCCAATCATCTTTTTTGTCAGAAAATTGCCTCAGTAATTTGGTGGATATTTTATAATTGCAGTGTTTATTTTTCTTTTTATTATTCTCTAGCTTTGGTCGTACAGATTTTCATAGATGACGGTTGGGGGGCAGCGATGAATCCAAGGGGGCGGTAGCATGAAAATGTTTGGGAAACACTGCTCTAAGACTTTGCGACGGTAGCCAAGTAATGAAATTGTCTATATGCTCCTCGTGTTATACGGCGAAAGGTGGGTAGTAGGTCATGAATGTAAATTGTGTACATATGTATTTTATAGAACAGAGTTTGCTTTGCTGAGCAAAATATCGCTCCCGCAATTAGAGCCCGAAATTGATCTCGTGAGTTATTCTAGTGAGTAAAGAAAACAATATGAGAATCTCGAAGTTGTCCTCCCAACAATCACATTTCGGATCGCAAACAAAAATCCGAAAATTCTCCCAACGTTCTCGCACGAAAGCGTGCTTTTTCTCACTCTGGACTAAATAAACAAACTCGAAGAGTCTTCTCACGAAGCAATCGAAACTATAGAGGGCACCTCTCTTTGAGCATCTTTCACCTCTACGTTCCTCAGTTTTGATTTTTCGAGTGTCCTACTCTTTTCGTCCGTGGAGATGTCGGACAATGGTTATACAACGGTTCGGCTGCGCTTTATACATTTTTAATTCCCGAGCCTTCGCGAGAGGCGCCATTCAGTGCTGCCCCCTGGCGTGGCCCGGGGTGAAGCTCCATTGTCGCGAGGTGGACGGACGCCTTTGTTTCTTTTCTGTCTCCTTGTTGTCCTCCGGCAGAACGTCTCTCGCTTCCTATTTACGCTTTCCATGAAGTTCGCGCTCTCCCGTTATTCGCTTCTCCTTTTTTTCCGACTGTACACCGTAAACGCTTTCATGGAATCCCTCGAGGTGGCCTCACTTCACGTGCATCTTGAGATGAGTTCCTCAAGCCTGCCTTTTCCTCCTCTCCTGAGGAATCCCATGCTCGAGAGAAAGAAGCGACGGGCTTGAGAAAGGATTTTCTTTGGCCGTGGTCCTTGAGATCGATCCTTTGTGTATGGGGCGCTGTGTCCGGAAATGTGACCTCTCCTGTTACGTGTATCTCTCTGTGTTAAAGCTTGCGGATGTGTGTCGGAGAAGCAGCAGGGCTTCGTCACAGTTTCCTCGTGAGACACCTACGTATCTTCGTACGTAAGAGTTACACCTTTAACTCATCGCCTTAGTCAGGATGATCCACCTTCTAAGTAACTACTGTACGTTGTTAGTCAAAGGATATGGAAAACTATCAATTACTTCCTTGACTTCGTGGTAGGTTTCTATGACGATGAGAATAATAAAGACACAGCTTTTACCTGTACCACCAAGAGATTACTCTGCGACCATCGTTTCAACGCTTCGCCCGAATTTCAGCCTGATGATGATGCGAAGCCTTGAAACCAAGGTCGCAAAACAAACTCTTGGTGGTAGGGATAAAAGTTGTGTCTTTTACTATTCTCATCGATATGGAAAACTATTGCTGCTATTGAAAAATACTCGCTTCCTAACAGAAGAATGTCTAGAAATACTTCAAAATCTATTAATCATTCATACATGCATGCATTTCAGACATATATACGCTGTTCTTTCTTGGGGTCAACGCGTAGTTTCTTTTATTAGCAATTATTTTGCTTTCCTATCTTCATAGCACATTTGTACCTCAGTGGTGAAGGAAATAGTACGCCAGGCTCTGAGGTCCCCGAGTGTAAACATGGTTAGGGCATAGTTTTATGTGCTCATAAGGTTGGTTGCAAGTGTGGTCTTATCACACTAAAATTTGCCCAATAAAGACGCGATTATAAATATCATCATGCTTCACCTTAGACATGTTAGACCAGATTTTCAATTAGACTCAGTTTTGAAAGGTCAAATGAACATCTATTAGAACTTGACTCTAAATGAGAAAAGGTTTATGCTGACAAATTACCTGAGTAATATTCGAACGGTCAGCTCTAATGGGCAGTGGGGCTTTATTTGCTTTCAAATACCAACCATGTTATGAAAAGTGATGTTAGAAATTTGATTAAGGAATTCCAATTACCGTTCACAGCCTTAAAGCTAAGAGTTGGTGTCAAAGTCATGCGCATTTATTCTGAAGGTAGCACCAATAGATAGTAAGTGCGCTTTGAACGGTGGAATATTACTTCAGAACAACTGTCTGAGAATGGCAATCAACTTATTAACCACAGAAAAAAGAATTCCGCGAGTTTGAAGCTTCGCTGCGAATTTATTCCCAAAAATTTGTCTGACTCTGGCATTTCAGAAGAGGAGATAAATTGAAGTTAATTAAAACACGGACGGAATTCTCAAATTATCTTCCAAGACTGAATATTTGACTCCTTTACCATAAGAAAGGAATCAAAGTGCTGCTTTTGACATTTCAAAAAAACAATTAATTGCTCAAATGCGAAATGCTGCTGAGTCCTTAAGATAAAAGTTTAATTTATTTTGCTAGCTTCTGACATTCGGAGCGAATGTTTGGTTGCTGTACCCTGTTTAACAACTTTTAAGCATTATGAAATGTCGGGTCTTACATATCTTAAAAACTGTTTCATCGAGTGTGAACTTTGCATTATACCATTACCAATGCTCACGAATCACAAAAAGATAACTGGTTTATATTTGCGCTGCACGGAGTTGCGGATCCCATGACGAAACTGACCAAGGTAGTGAGAAGTAAAAAAAACATAAGCTGTTACATCTTCGATTATTATTTACTTTAATCGATTTACGTACTTTTGCGAACTTTTTATGTTCTATTTTCATAATCATTTCAGCCGTGAAAGTAGTTTAAAGAATGAAATAGGAGAAATCGACAAATGGCTAAAATAATCAGATAATGATAAAGAACAACGGAGTCACTGTAATAAACCACAGAACCATAGTGTATATTTTACTTATTCTAGGTCTTTAACTCTTAATAAGAAATGAATTGGTGCGCTCTTTAAAAATTGATATGATATGCACCTTTCTCGATGGGACAGATGTATTAAAGTTAGGGTGCCATGAGGTCTGGAATTGGGCTATTTAACAGCATCGTTTTTTTTTTGATTGAGGCATTAAGTTTGATTTTTGCCGCCTCGAAATACGAGTTGATATGCATAGAGTTTATTGTATCGTTTGAAAACCTCATTTTTTATTTTTCGATGGAAAAAACGATACTAAGAATTCGGGAAGTAAGAAAGGAAATTCCATAGAGATTCTTGTTATTTGCATCAGATATTGTCTTCAATGCTAAATCACGAGATTCTTGATATATCATACTGTGATCTCTGTAAAATTATATGCTTTTGGTAAGTCGCAGATAAATGCTATCGCCGATTGACCGCATTTCCTCATACGTACATGTCACGTAATAGCACATGTGCTAAATATGGAATCAATAAATAATTATTACGGAATAATAACAAATTTCTGAGAACAAATAAGGTATTAAATAAAAATATAATGTTGAGTCGTGATTTCATATGTATACCCATGTCCTATGGCAGTGTCATCAGCCATGGAACAACAATAATGAAAAATCTGAAATATTTATAAATAATATATAAAAAGGTAAATGAATGTGTAAAAGTCAGTTACTATTTTACTCTAATGAATAATACTTTTGGCTATGAGTTTCAGTTCTCACAGTAGCTAAGGAATCATCGAAAAACACCAAACAAATAGAAATTCTAATTAATTGTAAAAACCACAGGAATAAAAAGTGTGAAAAATAGCGACATGACTGGGACTCGAACCCAGGTCTCCCACTATCTGGGCAGGTATTCTATACTACCACGCCGCGTCTATTTCACACTATTTAGGGAATGCTTTGTGAGCAAAGCGGGCAGCCTTCACATTTAGTGGAACGAACTGCGGCCTGAGGTCCTCACTGAGGCAGCCAACTCACAAAGCGGTCTTATAAGGATTACCCTCCAAGGAAATCACAAGGATTTAAGGAAAGGTGAATTTCTTTGCACGATGGAGTCATGCAACTAATCCCACAGGAATAACGGTATTCCCTAAACAGTGTGAAATAGACGCGGCGTGGTAGTTTTGTGGTTAGAATACCTGCCCGGAAAGTGGGAGACCTGGGTTCGGGTGTCAGTCATGTCCCTATTTTTCTCGCTTGTTATTCCTGTGGGATTAGTTGCACGACTCCATCATGCAAAGAAATTCACCTTTCCTTAAATCCTTGGGATTGTAAAAATGTGAAAATCGAGGAAATTAATCTGAAGAAGAGGGTTGCTATTTTAGGAGATATATCAGTCTAATATCATCGTGATAAGCTGTAACATAAAGGAAGTATTCTCGGGTTTCCAACCGGGCAGCGTCTCTCCATATTGTCAACGTTTCGGCTACGCACACTGCAGCAATCTTCAGGACTGACGCTGCCCGGTTGGAAACCCGAGAATACTTCCTTCAAGCAACTCACCGGGAAAGAACCACATCCTACTGCAACATAAAATTTTGAAAGTAAGAGAAGAGGCTCACGATATTCTTAAGTACATATATCATCTCCTCAGGAAATATTTCCATCACTTTTAGGGAACCAAAAACTATTTTAATCGAAATGATCATAATAAGGATATACCTACAGTGACATTTGATTATAGCGGAATTGATACATTATGGAAACCTGCCCATAAAGGAAAATGTTTCTGGCACCATACGATTCTGCTATAGGTAAATTTCACTGCGTAGATGAAAATATATCAATCTCGCAAAACTCGTCTTGAAAAATATATCCAGACATAAGAAACACGAAATTTCTGGACCAGGTTATCCAGAATCAGCTATATGTCCATTCAGTAACCAGTATCCATGCCAGTAACCAGTAAGAACGAAATGGCAGATCCTCCGTAGACGATAGAAACAATTTCTCACGAGTCAGTTCACTCAAGGTTTATTAGCGAACTCGCTGAAAGAGCCAATGGATAGAGTGGTATTTGAGTGAATAGTAAGGGACTTTATTTCCTCCAAAATTTGCGATGGACCATGAACTCATTCCGGCGTTGCCATGGAAATCATTTCGGTCGAGGAAAGAACGTGTTAACTTGCTCGGAATGAGGACAATAAGGAGGCGAGTGGCTGGGATATTGCGGACTGGATACAAGATCCCTTGTTACGTAGGGATTTCTCATCGGGAAGCGGAAAGAGATAAGAATTCTCTTGAGAGATGTGAGTAATATGAAATCCTAGAGCGATGGAATGTCTCGCTCATATAATCCAAACCGTCAGATTTCTTGCAAAGTGTGCAACCGTGAGCCAAATCCGAAAATAAATATCGCGAATGCATATGGAAAATTAGAAGTGTAACTTTATTTATGCATTAGCCTTTAGCTTGAGTCAAATCATGTCCTCATGATTTCAATGAGTTAGTTTAGAAAAAACTCAAGTTTCATTAAATTGGTGCAATTGATTCCTATATTTCTGTACTTCACACCTTTCTGAAGCATACATTTTCTACTTTCTTGTTCGATGAGAGCAGTTTTCCACATTTTTCACTTAAAGAACCACTGCATTACATAATTTAAAGGATCAAATTTACACACTGATCATATTACACAATTTATTATTGTTATAATTATTAAATTCACACTGCAGATAGGCAAAAACCAGGAGGCAGTGCTCGATGTCATACAGTGATTAAAACATACATGTACTTACATATATGAATACAAAGCAAGAAAAAAGGATCAAAATCACAAAACCAATCAAAATTACAAACCAGCCAATCAGTACATAAGTACGTTATACAGAGCTAAATTCACAATATCTTCAACATTATTTAATCTACCTCAATTATCTTAATTGGCATTACACAGACCGATATTGAGACTACTATATATTATACAAAAATAATGAATAAAGAGAAAAAGAAAGAAACAACAATATTTACTCGCACTAATACTACACTACCATATTTCCAATAAGTGTGCACTCACAACCACAAACAACATTTATAAAAAGTTATTTACATCTATGTACATCTTAACAGCCTATTTTCTTAAAGGATTTTCTTAAACTTCCTTTCATTTTCAGGGAAGGGATTGAAAACTTCTTCAGGTAATGAATTCCAGTCCAATATGGATCTATTTACGAAAAAGAATTTACCGACATCTTTTCTTTTTGTGTACGCACGTACTTTGTACTCATGATCGTTTTTGCCTAAGTAATAAGGATCAGCCAATTTAGAAGATAATTAATTCCAGCCAGGTTTACCCGTGTATGCGCGGTAAAAACACACTAGTGTATTTAATTTCCTTCTTCTCTTCAAAGTGTCCCACATAAGCTCTCGCAACATTTCTTTAACGTTGTCAGTCATACTAAATCTACGTGTTACAAATCTGGCTGCTTTGCGTTGGACCTTTTCGATGTTTCATCCATATTACATAAAATAATAATCTATAATCTAACAAGAGAAACAATCTTTGTATTTCACTGGAAATCTTTTCATTTGCTGTAGAGATACAAAGGTAATTCCTTTCGTCAGATTGTGAAATCACAAAGATGTGCTTATTTGCATCAAATTTAATATCATTCGTGTTTATCTTATAAAGTTATAATGTATGTTATAATGTGTTAATGATATGCTTAAGATGAATTTCACGAGCACTTGTTATCTGAAGATTTTAATCTATGACATCGCAATAAAAAAATGCATATTTTGATGATATAAGTATAGAATTAAATGAAACTTAATAGAATGAAATCCGTGAAAGTGACTTTGCTTTTAAAGGCCTGCTCCTAGGAAAATTGCTAAGGAAAAACAAAAACTAACAAGGTCTTATACAAAAACCCGGAATCTTCTACTTTACGGGCAGTTACTTTAACCAATAAATTTATCTAGCCAGAACATTCAAATATTCCAAATTGGCATGTCTGAGTGATCTGGCTTAATAGTGTAATAGGTTTAAGAATCCACAAAGAAAGTGTAAGATTCTATGTTTGTGTCCAGGTAGAGTCAGAATTTTTTCATGTACGTTTTTCCTTGGGAAATGAATCTGCCCAACGTGATGCTACTCGTAACTTCGACTCGGAATTGTCAAGTCGCTAGTTCTAATAATTCTTTAAGAATTCCTGAAGAAAAAGGTAATTCCTTAAGAAACTCGGAATCGAGAGGAGAATAGTCGGTAGGAGCGATGAAAAAGTCCGTAAGCGATGTTACGTAGCCTTATTTCGGCTTCATCGTGGGTGTGTAGTGTGTAGGATCTTTCCGTAAAGTGTTGTATTCGAGAATTAGAAAAAGTACACCGGAAGACGATATGTTTTGTAAAAAAATGTTACGAAATATCAGTTCTAAAATTCGTTTCTAAAATGCTGCAGGACGCAGGAAGGGAATCTCCTGAAGATAGAAGATTTAAACAAAGTCTTAATTTATTGAATGAATTCAGAGATTGTACATTATTAGAAGACGTAGCGGATATTATATGTTAATTAGGCCATCTTGATACTGATAGAGTCAGAGAAACATATACTAAAACTAGTAGTTCCAAAAATTAATTTTGTGATACGCGAAAGTAATCGATTTGGGAAGTATTGTCATGGAGCATGCACCCCCTGCCATACACCGAAAGGCGGCTTACAGGGTACAAGTGTAGATGTACATGAATATTATATTCTTCCGGAGAGCGTTCGTGTTTCTGGGTGAAGATATTTTAACTGAAAGTATGCGGAAGAAAAAGCCACGAATGTTCCAAAGATTGTTCTAGCGAATAGCAGATGTTTCCATAATCCTCTAAAATGGCAAGATTCCTTAATTTTTCATTTAAATGGGAAATGGAGAACGCCTTTTCTGGGTGCGCCACTTTTTTGTGGAACTTCCTCACAGAAAAAAATTCTGAGGTCAAAGAACAGGCGGCAAAGAATTAACCGTCGATCTACTTAGAAAAAGATTAAACGGCCGTAATTTTTAACGTAATGAAGGGAACGAGGATGAAATAAGGCAAAAAAAACACAAAGTTCTCCGTAGCTGTTGAAGCGAAAAGTTAATTGTGACGCGGGGAATATTTAAGAAATAATTTGGACTCAATGCGCCATTAGCGTCTTTCTGGGAGAATGAATGCCCTCCTTCCTTCAAACGACCCAATTAGCGGGAGAATTTGAGGTTAATTCGATTTTTCTTTCATATCTCGAGATCAAAAAGATGTTACTCGCGAAAAATGGGGAATTCGGACACGTTTAATTACAACTTATTTGAATATTTTCTCCCCACAAAGGGTCCTTCCATTTTTATCCTAACTTTAGACCCGTGTTTCTGGCTTTCAGGTCTAAGTTCAGTATTTAAATTAAGGATTTTATAAAAAGGGTAGGCTATGTGAATTAACAAAGAAATTGCTCATCTAAAAGATAAGAAGGTGACAAAAAATTGGGGAGTTCAACGAACGAGACGTAGCTAATGAAGACGGGGCGGAGATGTCTTTTTTGATACATATGCTATAAAGATTTGTTAATGTCTTGAATTTACCGAAGATTGATATATGTTTGGTGTAAGTTTTTTACAGAAGCTACGTGTAACAAACGTTTGTCAGTGTCTGTCTACTAAGTCACTAGCCTCATGGTTGGATCCTCAAATTCATTATTGTTAGTTAACAAAAGTATCTACATCTACGTAAATACCCTGCAAGCTGCGTTTCGGCGAGTGATTGGGGGTGTAAACACCAAGCGTTCGAGTTATCTGTTTAGCTTATTGTTGTCGCGTATCGTTCGTGGAAAGAATGAGTCCCTAAAACGACTTACCCTCGAACCTATTTCTCTTATTTATCTTATTTCGGATCGGCCGAAGTAGCAAGGGGGTAGCATGATGCCGTTTACGTCTTTCTCTAATGTACTTTCTCTGAATTCATCAAGCAATCGCCGCCAGATCTCCAACTTCTAATGTCCTTTCTCTCAAGGGTTACCAACCTGCATCTGGAATCATTTTCGTAACGCTTGCTTATCTATAGTAGCACTTTTAACCAAATCGTATCGCCTTGCACTGCACTTTCTCGAGTTTGCGAGTATACGTTGCATCCGCTGGATCCCATACACTCGCCGCATATTCAAGATGGGGCTTAACTAAGGCGAAACAAAAGCATTAAGCTTACAAAATTATATGATAAGTAATGTAGTATGCCATTGTTTTTCTTACTGTGCCAGAATGCTATGAGTAAAAAAAATCCACCTGCAATTATCACAATGATCCTAGCTTTTGGTCTGGAATATCCAGATTCCTTCGTACTGCGCTTAATTGCAGATTTTTTAAAAAGAAATAACTCACTTTTTAACATGAATTTAATATGATACTTGGTATTACGCGCAATGGAATTTATTTCTTTGTCAGCATGAATTTTATACTGAAACTTACAGGCGTTCTTGGAATTTGAGCCAATGTGCGGGTGAGATGTAAAATGCAAGGCATTAGGAAGCATGGGCGGATAGAAGAGTAATGTATGAAGGTTAATCTTCATGAATATCTTACATTACATCCTTTGCAGTTCAAAAGGAACAGACGCCTTATTCAAAGACAATCGATGTTTATCGATGAGATGTTTCAAAGCGCAAATTACAGAACTAATGAAATCAGAACTTCATTCATCAGAACTATATTCTAAAGTTCCCATACTTCGCAAAAAGTGAAGCAATTGAAAGTTCATTAAGAGCATGCGGAAAGTTAAATCCCACACGTAATTTTTGGAAGATAAAACTCTCGCTGAAGTTCCAATTAAAGTTGGGCTTCTAATAACCTGGAGGGGGAATGATAAATTAAAGCAATGCGCGGAAAGTGTGCCTGGGATAAAGAATCTTATTTTAGAATGAAAAAAAATGCAAATGCCTGAAGATGTAAGTACGATTACGAAACCGGTCGCGAAATTAAAATCCCTGGAGAAAAGTACGAAGTTCTTTCATTTACATTTACATTTACATTTAAGCCCTGCAAACCGCCAATGGCGCGTGGCAGGAGGTGTAAAACACCTATATCCCTAACTATCCTGGATAGGTATTAGCTTCTTTGATACTTCGCGGGAAAAATGACCAAAAATATCTATCCGTCCTGGCGACTATTTCCTTGTATCGCTTTTTCGTTTCATTCTGCAATGTCTTTCCACGAAGTCGAGCCTTCGAATATCGATTTCAATCTTTTTTTTACTCTTCATATTTACATAATGTTCTTTATAACAACGAAGACTGGGAAGATAAAAGCATTTATGGTTTTAAAAACTATGGTAATGGACTAGCGGAAATGCATCAAATGTATCTGAGAAGTAACCCACACAACTCCCATGTAAAACAGTAACACCAACATGAAAAAGATAATGATAAAAGAGTTCTTTGATAAAAAATTGCAAAATTTTTTGATCTTGTTATATACCTTTCAGTAGGTCCACGTTCCTTAAAATTCCTTACATAACGTTAATCGTTTCATGGTAAAAAAATGAGAAGCTACCTGTGCCCTGAAGATGCTAGTTTGCCTAGCGAAACGTACATCGGTTGTGGGGATCTGTTTTTTTATGGTATTGGAGTACTCCTTCCATTGAACGTTTCATGATAAGTTATTCTGTTCCTGCGTTATAATCAAACATCCTTTACCGTTACCGTGTATGTTTCCTTCTGCAGATTCAACCTTTAATTACTTTCTTTAGAAACCATCTCTTATTCATATTGTGCCGATTTAGTCGCCAATTTACAAGTAGCAAATTTTCAAGTAGCCGACAAAATGTCTACGACAAAAAGTCCTACGAGAAAAAGTCCTACGAGAAAAAGTCCTACGAGAAAAAGTCCTTCGCCCTTGCAGTCCTTCGCCCTTGCAGGCCTCGGTTCTGGCGTCGTACCTTTATACCCAGCGAGCATGAATACCCGATCGAGGATTGAACTAGCTCCTGCTGCGGACAGTTCCAGTTACTTCAGTAAAGGTTATTGGCCGCCGCCTGATTCCTGCCAAAATTGCGAATTTTCAATTTCTTTTGTTTCCCACACTTCCCCTAATTGCCTCTGGAAAGGAGACCCGAGAGTTCGAGCTCGGCGCTTCGAGACGACGGACGTGAGTGCACCCGTGAGTCATCGTGAAGAGACATCGACACTGAAGATTTGTGAAGATATTGTGTTAAGACCAACAAGTTATTGGCAATTGTATTATTCAGCTAAGTTGCAGATCCAATTGTTCATATTCTGCTATTGATGATATTACTTATGTTAATTATTGCATGAAACTATTGATGATATTACTTATGTTAACTATTGCATGAAACTATTGATGATATTACTTATGTTAATTACTGCATGGAACTATTATTTAATTACACTGTGAATTTATATTCGATGTTTTCTTGTCTCTTTGTCTCGAAATATTCCTCAGAAAGATCACGAAAATAATTCAATGCACAGTCCGAGTGGATTCTCCGGAAATATAATTTTCCTGATCCACCCTGACTGGTGCAATATTTAACCCACTCATTTCCACTGTTGTTTCTGAGTCACTTCAATGGAAACCTTTTCTTCGCCAAGCTACTACTTGTGGCTTTTCCGCCTTTGAGGGTACATACGAGTATGTTCGTTGATTCTTGAACACAAAGACCACCCTAGTAGAGGAATTGATCCACCTATTCTAATTTTCTCTCATCCACCTTGATTGTTAACTTGGAATCCTTTACCTAGGCGAATCTCATAACTTCAAGTTGAAACAACTCACGAGATATGAGGTGGAATTTATCCTTGTTAATCCAAAAGGAGAACACAAATCGTGTACTATTCTAGTTTTTTTTTAATTGTCGAATACACGTTTAAATACACGTTTTGCGTTCTTCTTTGCAATTGACTCATTACTTGACCTATTTTTACGTTTATTTTGTCCCCAAACTCTGTTTTGTTACTTCACACTATTTGAAAAAATGTCACCGTGACCGATGCTGAATCGTAAAATTTTAATTATATATTCCGGTAAATTCGCGTGAACAAATTTTTAGTACAATTTTACAATTCGCGTGAAAAGGTTTTAGCACATTCATGGAAGCGTCTAAGGGCTTTCGGAACAGAGGGCTTTGTTCCTACCCAAAGGTATTTCTCTGTTTTTTTTTCGCACAAAGGTCTACGCTGTCCTTTGATTCCTTCCGGGCGAGAATTCATGTCCGTTAGGGTCTTTCGCCTCGGGAGCTGTTTAATTATCCCCAGCCGTGAAGCATTATGTCATCCTACAACAATTTCTTTCACTTATAGGAAGTTTTGCCAGCTAAGGGTGAGATATTTTCTAAAATGTTAAGGAATCAGAGTTGTTTAATTGGAACACTTAAATATTTACTAATTTCGCTAGATTCAAGTAGACTCTAATAGAATAAATAATAATAGTTTTTAGTAGTAATTAAAATAGTACGAAATAACTAGTATAAATACTAATATTGCATTAGTAATGCAGTTTTAGACCAATACTGAAAGCTTAAATAACTCACTTATATATAAATTGACATTACGTATGACTCATCAAACAGAACTTCATTTTAAGAATTTTTGGAAGTATGAACACAATATGTAGAATTTAATAAAAAAAATTACGAGCATACACAAACCTTTGTATACAATGGCAATCTCACGAGGGATACCAACATTCCTGTTTGTACTCACAGACTATTTATAAAGAAATATTACTTGTATTATACTTAATTTGTATATCATTCTATCAGTAGAGATTTTGTCATAAACTTATTATTAACAAACATATAAACATATAAAAAACGTTAAGTAATAAAAAATTGTACACAAATAATGGAAAATGTTTTCATTATGGAAGTTGTGATCTGCTAATTAGGGGCTATTAGAGGTTCTGACATCCTAGGAAAATTTTATGAATAGTTTTGTAGAGAAGTATTTCTAGTAAAAGTTCACATTATATTTAAAACACCAGTGCGGGTATTTTTTGTTATATAAAGTTAAAAAATGATCATTAATGCAAGTGACGGTGGTTATTACAAATTCTTGAACCAAAGTTGAGAGCTTGCGGCCTTTAGCGCGTTTAAAGCTGTATTTCCTTCATTCTTTCAATAAACCCAAAGTAACGAGATTTTTTACTCAGAGTCACTTATATTCTTAAGAGGAAGTGAAGCTGGTAATATACCTCTTCGTTCACTTCGCGATTAAATACGGTTTACCGGTGCGGGAGCATTTATCACTAGAGCGCGGTCTGATTACTCCCGACGAGAAAAGGATTGCACACCCCTGGTATATGTCATTCTCATATTAATACGCTAATTAATCAACAAAAATATCTCAATGGTAAAAGGGTTAAAAACTTGTGCTAATTAAAAATAGGATACATTATGTGACTTAATGTTATTACCAGTTTTATAATAGGAATATTATTGCATTCACAATCCGGCTACTTGTCATGAGTATATCGCCGGTCTATATCTATAAAGGACATTAATTCATTACAAATTCCATGGCCAATAAAAGAAAGAAAAAGGTAAATTTAGATATTAAAGAGTTTTTGCTTACCCTTAAATGCAAATTACTAAGTAATTACAACTTTTAATTAAGGATTCTAAAGTTCTTGCAAGAGCGTCGCCGAAACTATATTGGATAACCCAAAGTTTGACAGAGTCTTCTTCCCTAATTCAACTTTTCATAATCTGGTTTGTTTTGCAATTTACCGTTGGGGTTAGCAAAGGCTCAAGCGTAAACTACGTTAAAAAGAATTCACATCTTTTCTCAGGTTAATGGAGACTTTCAACCACCAGAATGTTTCAAGATGATTGTATTCACTTATCTTTCATGCTTTCGGGTAATTTTGCATAGCCTCAGTTTCATTCATAAAATGCCCCATGGCACTAGGTTAATTTTTCGGTGACAAAATTTTTCTAAACTTTCATGACCTCGAATTCAATTAATCAGAAAATGAAGGAAGAAAGCCGATCCATATTTTATTTCTGCAAAAATAAAAGCGTCTTAATTTTAAAGTATCACGTCATAACTTTGTCATCAAACATTGTTGCAGTCATTCTCTTGTTTTGAGAGGTGATAACTATATTTTCCTGGAACCTTTCTTTTAAGTTATTAACAATCCAAAGAAATAACTTCAAAGAGTAAGGAAGAGAAAATTGCGCTTCAAACTTACCGTAGGGTAAATACCATACCTCCTATTAAAATATGAAGGAGATGGCGAATTATATTTGCGCTTCATAGATTCTCATTTCCCATTGTAGTTTCACTTATTAAAATCTTAAACGTGTTTTCTGTGACTGCGACGTTTGTGACTAAGATATATATTTCTGAGCGAGGATACTGATTGAGCATATATTATGCTGCGATCTTATCCACCTTTTTGATCATAGCTTGGTTCGAACATCGTGATTCATCACGCATTCCTGGAATAAATAATTGTTCGCCATATAACACGGCTTCGATTAAACACATGGCTAGGATCAGGTTAATTACATTTCGAAAGTCACACGATTAGAATTACTAATGCTAAAAACACTTGTTCATCAATAAAAATTTCCATAAAACCACTTGTCCATCAACATACAATATCTATAAATTGTCCCAAGTTAATGACCTTATCCCCACCTTTCCAATATACCGATCACACTCTTCTACTTAAAACTTACACAATACTACTAACTCGCAATAGGAAAGGGAAATAAAAACAAGTGTAAAAACCTAGTGGTACTCGAGACACGTTGTCACCCCATTTCTCTTACGACAACAACTTTCCTCAACTTTTCAATTCAACCTCAACCCAAATTAGCAACACATTCCTCAACTCAAATCAACAATAATTACTCTTCGGGCTCCTGGATAGCCTAGTAGGCAAGACTTCAGTGAAAGCAGTCCCGGGTTCGATTCCCAGTGGTGGCCGAAGTGTGAAATGACCTCAGCTGTCGAAGCACTTTCAACAACACTACTACTAACTCCTCGCAATCCCTGGTAAGGATACTTTTCTCTAAGGATTTTTTCTCGAAGCACTGGCTTAGAGTAAATCATGTAGTTATCGATTCCAAAGAATTGATAAATTTCGCAGTGCGCGCTGGTGCAGACGTGACCTGCGACTGGGAACAGCGTGGAGTGAACCGAAGGAAATATTTCACGTGCGAATAATTGAATGCCGGGATCCATTCCTCTTTCGGTAGACGTCGTCCGGCTGACAGTCGCAACAACAGGTGGTTTTGGCTTCTGGGTAAACACGTCTCGAAACACACTCCCCTCCCACCGTTGATTTGAGTTGAGTTATTTTTAGGGGTCAAGGAAGGGGTTTGATTGAAATACGGGAGTGGATTGAAATAAAGAGAAAAAAGGTTGAAGAACGGAGAAAGAGGGAGAGCATTCGGTCACCGAAAGAGGAGCGAAAAACAGCTTTATTCCGAATAAAATAGCCTTCTAAATTCATTTCGTCGTTACTGAAACCGCAGCGAGGGATATATAAAATACTAAATAATCTAAAGATTGAGAGAAGAAGTAGAGACTCAAAATTATAATTTATTCTGAAGGTTATCAAACACTGCGTTAATGGTTGAATTTGGGAATTAGAAAACGTGTAACATTTTCTGACGCTTTCAAATATTTCGAACGGATACCACTGAATTGAATGACGTAGATTAACGATGGTTAAACATTTCGATATGATTCAAATATTAGCGTATGCAGAAAGCCTAGGATGGTATCCACGTGACTAGGTATCTGTGTGCCACCACCAATCCGTTCCTCTTTCTATTATGCTGTCTCAGCTAATTTATCTTACTACTTCAGTAATTCCCTCGGTAGTTTATCTTCTTGGATATCGGCGGGTTGTTCTCTCTATATATTATGCATTCTGACAAGAAAGCTTTATCAAAAAAATTGAGGAAATCCAGAGCCAACTCTCGATTTCTCCTCTGTTTAACGCACTGTCAACCTTCATAGTCTTAGATTGAGGATTCAATTTTGATCAAACCTTTCATACGATGACACAAAATAACATGTATGATAAAGTGTAAGATATGAAGTGCTGAAGATGAGAAGATGTGTGCTACAGAAGAACGATGAAAATGAAACTGTCAGACCGAGCTATAAATGAATAAATACTTCGATGAAAAGACCAGAGGAAATAAATGGACACCCATTAAGGCACAATAATCCCCAGAAGACAGTATCGAATGACGCGGTGGTGCGGAGGAATTATATAAGAATGTGTAGGTTGAATTATAAGAGGGATGTAATGGTACAGTGCTATAGATGCCAATTTCTTTTTTAAAATTTCGCTAGATGCACTCTGGAAAAGTAACTAGAAAGTCGCTAACTCAGGAAAAATATCGAGAAAAACAGTTATATGATAAAAAAAGCTTAAGTTTGCTTAAATGCGCATAAATGGGGTATCAATTCAGATACTACGCGAATTTAATTTTTATTATCAATATAATGTCTTTCAACAACGGAAATTAATGTTTTAATTTGAAATATGGAACATACTTAATCCCCTATAAAGTGCGAGATGTCGCTAAAACAGAAAATAGTTCACTAGATTAAGCAACAAAATCACCTAATTGATGAGAACGAGTTCTTGTAGAATTCCAACAAACGATGCTTTGAATTGTTAACGATGACGAAAGTAACTTTAAGTTATCAAGGAAAACAGTACCATTATTTTATGAAGAGTGCTTAGTAGTTATTTTGCGAGGAACTTTGAGCGGTTATCCCGATTAATTCCCTTGAGTTGTGACAAAGTTTTAAAAATATCTTTACGTGAGTATGAAGGTGAATCGGAATTAACGAAAGCAATCGCTGAGACAAACGGAAAATCCTCCGGTCCAGAGTAGAAAATACGAAGTCATTTTGGGCATCAGAAAAGATCGGGAAAATAGAAAACCCCCTTTTGACGTATCCCTCCAAATCGCATGTACTTGAGAATAATACATTACGTTTTTATGTGCGCGCGGAAAAATATCTCTCATAAAAATTTCGAAGGGCCTCTGAGCGGAGGTAAAAAATTACGAGGAGAGAGAGGCAGATTTGAGGGACTGCGTCACCAACAGCTGTCATCCTCCTCCCTTCTCAATTTTCGTGTTAGACGGTCCGGTTGAGTCCAACGGAGCGAAGGAAAGTAGACAACGGGGGACGGAATTCCTGAGCGAAGGACGACAAGAAGGCGGACATACACCTACCCGAATAAAATTCCCGCCGTTTATTCGCTCGGCTGGATTTTCCTGCGTGCCGGTGACGCGCTAAAAAATAAGCCGATGGAATTTTGCGCGTTTTATCGCGGAGTCATTTTTCCATCAAGATCCGCTTCCCCTTGTATCAGCGTTTCATTCCGACTTCTCTGAGTTTGGAAATGGCTCCCTCTATGACATCTGTCATTCATAGTTCCGCATTTTTGTAGATGTATCTGTACTTTCTTCAGCCTTGAGGCTGGTTTGAACTTGATCCCTCCATCATAAGCAACGAAAAACCTTGGAGAGGGGGTTGAGGCGGCTTGGCAAAATGAGTTCCCATTGCTTTCCTCACTGAGACCGAATACTAGTTAGTAATTGCAAAAACGCAACCGTCACAAATAAAGCATTTTAAATATTTGACCAAATGATAAAATAATACGGTCGATTAAAAACTAAAATAATTAAATCAAAGGGAAGGAGAATTAGGATTATTTGTCAGTAATAGAATAGTTTTATATAAGTACTGTCCGCTGAAATTATACCGTAACTCGGGCTGAACAAATCACGTCAATTTCTTGTACATACAGTATTAATTCGCAAGCGCAGTGTAATATTATTTCATCGTATAAAAATATTATTTATTTCCTTGCTGATCACTTCAACTCCATAATTACTGAATGTTTTGATAAATGTAGTTTACTCAGAATGGATTGCGTGAGCAAACTGGGATGAATTTAATTAGCTTACGGATAGAATTGCTGATCTAGGGAAGGCGAACCGAGAATCATTTATATGATAATGCATGTTTACAATTGTGATGTTGTAATATTGACATCCTTGTTACGCATATGCCAGATCAACACATTATTTGAGCGTTCGATTGTAAAGGTCTCTTCACAGAAGGGGATACTATTATTATTATTACATATGTTACATATGGACTAACAGTCAGGTGGTAAATAACCATTCTACAATAATTACGACACTACGCTATACAATTATGTAGAAGAATATACAATGCTAATGTCAATAACAATACATTTCCACCCACCTCAGAACAACCATCTTTAAGCCACTCAATACCAATATGATATGCACATACATTTTTAGGTTATAAAAGTACACGATCACTACAAATACATCTCCCTGCTACAAAAATACAACATCGCAACAGTCCAAAAATTCACCAATTCATTAAAATATTTTTCGTAAATTTCTACTATTTAAAATGCCAATATATCTTTGCAAAACAATATTTTTACAATTTACGTTTCAGACGTATTATCAGACAAGCTTTTTCATGGTTCCTTGAAGGCCGTGACGGTTACCGTAACGGTCCCAGTCTCTCCACCGTACTTCACCTTACTAGGCGATCCTCTACTCCACCTGCACTTTGTTATTCTCTAGCTCACTCGTACATACAAGTTCTAAATATTCGGTTTAAGGGCTACTGGACATTTTTAGGGAAGTGCTCAAAGACTACTGCAGGGATGAGTATGTGCAATTGCAGTTACTGCTCGATACAAAATGTGGAGTAAGTTTCCCTGAAGCTAATAATATATTTAGTTAATTATCGACGATAAACTTTTATCCATTCTCTCAATTTATAAAACGTCATTCTATTCAAAAAGCTTAGAAATGCACTGCTGGATGGATGATGAAGTTGCCATAGAAGCAAAATTCTTAGAATTCGTTTGAAGTGAGAGGAAAAATTTGAAATGCCAGTTATATATCCTGTTATTTGTTAATGTAACACTAATTACGTCAAACTTGCACAGATAGATAAGGTGAGAAGAGTAAGAAGAAATAACGAAGGAATGGGTTTTGAAATAATTATACTTATATAATCAAATTTATTTGTTAATAATTGATTAATATGGAATTATTTCAATTTCTGTGTCTATTGAATTTTACATCGCTTCTCAGATATATATAGCGTTATATACTACATATAATTGAATTCCGAAGACGTGTAACATTTTCTGACGCTTTCAAATATTTCGAACGGATACCACTGAATTGAATGACGTAGATTAACGATGGTTAAACATTTCGATCATTAGTAATGCAGTTTTAGACCAATACTGAAAGCTTAAATAACTCACTTATATATAAATTGACATTACGTATGACTCATCAAACAGAACTTCATTTTAAGAATTTTTGGAAGTATGAACACAATATGTAGAATTTAATAAAAAAAATTACGAGCATACACAAACCTTTGTATACAATGGCAATCTCACGAGGGATACCAACATTCCTGTTTGTACTCACAGACTATTTATAAAGAAATATTACTTGTATTATACTTAATTTGTATATCATTCTATCAGTAGAGATTTTGTCATAAACTTATTATTAACAAACATATAAACATATAAAAAACGTTAAGTAATAAAAAATTGTACACAAATAATGGAAAATGTTTTCATTATGGAAGTTGTGATCTGCTAATTAGGGGCTATTAGAGGTTCTGACATCCTAGGAAAATTTTATGAATAGTTTTGTAGAGAAGTATTTCTAGTAAAAGTTCACATTATATTTAAAACACCAGTGCGGGTATTTTTTGTTATATAAAGTTAAAAAATGATCATTAATGCAAGTGACGGTGGTTATTACAAATTCTTGAACCAAAGTTGAGAGCTTGCGGCCTTTAGCGCGTTTAAAGCTGTATTTCCTTCATTCTTTCAATAAACCCAAAGTAACGAGATTTTTTACTCAGAGTCACTTATATTCTTAAGAGGAAGTGAAGCTGGTAATATACCTCTTCGTTCACTTCGCGATTAAATACGGTTTACCGGTGCGGGAGCATTTATCACTAGAGCGCGGTCTGATTACTCCCGACGAGAAAAGGATTGCACACCCCTGGTATATGTCATTCTCATATTAATACGCTAATTAATCAACAAAAATATCTCAATGGTAAAAGGGTTAAAAACTTGTGCTAATTAAAAATAGGATACATTATGTGACTTAATGTTATTACCAGTTTTATAATAGGAATATTATTGCATTCACAATCCGGCTACTTGTCATGAGTATATCGCCGGTCTATATCTATAAAGGACATTAATTCATTACAAATTCCATGGCCAATAAAAGAAAGAAAAAGGTAAATTTAGATATTAAAGAGTTTTTGCTTACCCTTAAATGCAAATTACTAAGTAATTACAACTTTTAATTAAGGATTCTAAAGTTCTTGCAAGAGCGTCGCCGAAACTATATTGGATAACCCAAAGTTTGACAGAGTCTTCTTCCCTAATTCAACTTTTCATAATCTGGTTTGTTTTGCAATTTACCGTTGGGGTTAGCAAAGGCTCAAGCGTAAACTACGTTAAAAAGAATTCACATCTTTTCTCAGGTTAATGGAGACTTTCAACCACCAGAATGTTTCAAGATGATTGTATTCACTTATCTTTCATGCTTTCGGGTAATTTTGCATAGCCTCAGTTTCATTCATAAAATGCCCCATGGCACTAGGTTAATTTTTCGGTGACAAAATTTTTCTAAACTTTCATGACCTCGAATTCAATTAATCAGAAAATGAAGGAAGAAAGCCGATCCATATTTTATTTCTGCAAAAATAAAAGCGTCTTAATTTTAAAGTANTCTGGCATGACTTTGCGGTAGGTCTCCATAACGTAAAGAATGGAAAGGTGAAAAGTTTCATTATTTAGTATCTAATAGCCTTAATTCGCTTCTGTAAATGGAATATAATTTCAAGAATTAAAAAAATCTAATTTATAATATGCCTATTATGTCTTCTATCAACCGAAGCTAATGCTATTTTAATTTAAAATAGGTCCAATATATTGTGTTAAGAGTTGGTAGAGGAGGGTTGGCATCATTGAACATTTTATATAGAGTACTAGATGACATCAAAAGAGTAAAGGGCTAAGAAGCAATAAATCGCTAGATTTTGTGAAAAAATCGCAAAATTGTTAACTATGTTTGTAATCGCTTCCTTAAATTATTACCTTGCGCTTCAGTAGAGGAAAAAGTGGAATCTAGACTTAAACTTTCCGACTAATGTGTCACGAGAAAGTTCTTGGCGTCCCAAGCGAGTACACAACCGATAAAGAAACACTCTATAACTTTTAGCTAGCGTGAGCATTAATCCATCCGTCTTGGTTTGAAATCCGAACTTTGGGAAAAAAAACAAAGGACACATTTCGTTACTTCGATAAGCTTCGAGAAGACTTTTAAAATGCCCTAATTGAATTTCAATTACTTGAGAGTGAAAGCAATCTTTACCTGGTTGTTTACTTCCTCAAAATATTATTGAAACGGAGCGGATCGATGGAGAATCCATTCAAAGAGCTTAAGGGAAATGAAACTCTTACCTCGCATAATTCCCTTCAGCAGAGAGCCCATCGAATCTCTCTTCCTCGAGTCTGGTCACTAATTCCCTCAGCGGATTATTAAGAGGGAAATGATTCGGAGGGATAAAGAAACTGCTCCGTAACGAATTGCATTTGAATAATCTTCTCAAGGCTTATTATGATTATTTTTTTTCAGTGCGCTATTTTTAGTGGGATGTTTGCTTCATTTTCTTTCCAAAATGAGAACACCTAAGGTTCCTTATTTACGAGGATGGATTCGTAATCGATACTTGTGGATTTCTTAGAAGATACTGCTTCTTATGATTCCTATGCTGTTGTCTTTGCCACGTGCTCGTTTGAGGAAAGGACGATGCTGAATCACATATATGTAAACAGAAAAGTACCTGGAACTACAGGTGTAATAGCACAGGGGTTATAATACTGAGGTCATAGTGCTGGGATCATAATATAGAGGTCACAGTATAGGGGTCATAGTACTGGGGTCACATACTGGGGTCGCAACATACTTGTAGAGGTTATAGTACAGGGGTCATAGTACAAGGTTTATTATAGAGGTCATAGTACAGGGAACATAGTACAAGGGTAGTGTAGGGTATATAGTACAAAGGTCATACTATATGGGGGAAAGTATAGGTATTATAAAAGAGTGTAGTATACGGTACGTAGTACAGGGGTAGAGTGCCGGGGTCATAGTAAATGGGTCATAATATAAATGTCGGCAAACTTAATAGGCAGAGAAACACAAAGTGGAGAAAACAAATTTTTTGCCAAATATTCCAAGATTTATTACCTTGTTTGTTTTGTCAGAGAGCGACAAGAGTTAACCAGCGTGGTTGCATGTCGCATATACTTCCAAGCCTCATAGAATTTCCGACCTCAGTGAAAATAAGTATTACTGACAGCGTAGTAAATCGATAAGGGTGATCTGAAGAAGGTATGGCAATATTTGTTATTACTATCTTCGAAGTTAGATCGTAATTACTCTTACATTCCGACCGAATTTCTGACCAACGAAGAAATCGGGTATTTCCAATCAAACATGCCCCAAAGGAGAGACGTAAATAGTAGGTTCTACCACGATGTACCCTTATATCGCCAAAATGCAGCAGTGAAACGAGAAGGACTTATCTCTGCCGATAGGAATGATGCAGCTATCCACTCCCCGTATTACATCTCTAGCTGGGAAGATAGACGGTGTGTATGCTAGAGCATCTCAAGGCTATTTGTTTTGCCTCGGAAACGGGTTGGCAGACATCCCCCACGTCGCCTTCCATTCCATTCACGGCCTCGCTCTATGATGAATGCCATGGGATTTGGGCCAATGCGGAGATATGAGTTTTGCATCGGTCCGATGTACTTTGCCTTCCTGTTTGCAGTTCCTCGTGAATGGATGATCCATTCTGACGACGCGGAAGTGTTCGGAGGTTCTGGAACTCAAGACTTCAAATGCTTACGCGTAGAAGCCATCTTTTACTCACGGAACCCATCAAAGTTTCGTGAGATGATGGATAAAAGCATTACGCGTGTCATGAAATGGGAAAGATTTATTCTACGTCGAATGTAAGTTCCTTTTGATCGATATCAGTGCTCGAAATGTTCAAAATTTAGAAAATTCATCGGGCGACCGAATCTTACGTTTGACCTGGTTGTCCTAAAACGGACATGTCCCCATTTCACAGTAGTGGCAGTTGATTTACTGCGAGTGTGAGTCTCTAGGGCATTAAGAGGGGGTGAAATTCCGTGAGTTGTGCATTATGACGCAAATAAGGGCCTTAACAAAGAGACTCAGAGAAAAACAATAAATTGGTGCTAAGTGGATTGCAATTACATGATAACTGAAAAAATAATGAATACATAAATAAAATTAATAGTGAAATATAATAAAAGAATTAGTCCAAAAGAAAAATGGATTTGAGAAAAGGCTAACGGGACCGGGAATCGAACCCGGGTCCCCCAACTGCCCGTCCGGTGCTCTATCCGTTGAGCTATCTTGGCAAAAAATGCCTGTAAGCCATTCTTTTTTTCTCAAGGGAGACTTTGTGGGCAAAGGACGTTGCGAATTCGTCCACACGGTGGCATCGTTCGCTGTCATGGCTTCATGGAAGCACCGGTCACGCAAAGTGATGAAAAGGAAACCCCCTTCAGATTAATAAACATATAATACTGGTAAGGATGATCTAGCGCAAGATGGTGCGCACCCAGGAAAAATTCGAAAATGGACTTGAAACCCGGGTTCGATTCCCGGTACCGTCAGACTTTTTTGAAGTCCATTTCTTCTTTGGATTTTTCCTGGGTGCGCACCATCTTGCGCTAGAGCACCCTTACGCGTCTTCTAAAGTATTAGCCAATAAATAACTTTATCCTGATCCTGATAATTTTCGTTTATTCCTTTTCGTTCTTCAACTGACCCACCTTTCACGAAATATCGAACTCTCCATTGGTTCATATTTTTATTTCCTCTCTTGAGGCCCTAATAATTCTTTAAAATGTTTAAGTTCATCATTTACCAATATTTAGAAATAATTTTAAAGGAAATATTAAAGAAAATAAAATTTTCTTGTCGATTAATGGAATCGTAAAGTGAGTCAATAAGTGTCCATTAAGATTCGTTGGACAAACAAACTCAATTAAGATTTGGTGGATATGGATAAGCTAAAAATAATCTCATACACAATACAAACTTCCTTTGAAAATTCATCCATTGTTAGTCTTCTCGTACATTCGTTTGTTGTTTAAGCTAATCAGCTATGAGTAGCTCAAGCGTAGCATCCATGGATTAAGGAATCTGTGGGTGTTAAAATAAGCTTTTAAGTCTTCATATAGAGGAATAAAGCGCGTAAAATCAATAACATGAATGTAATAAAATTTACTCATACTTAAAATAAATTCCTCCGAGGAAGGCGTAGTTTTGTGGAACTCCATCACATTAAAATAAAAGGACAGGAGTGTACTTTTTCCACAAGTTTATTTGCAGACGACCGGTTCAACAAATAATTACTCAGCTGAGGATGGCGATTATTCGTTCAAACCGGTCGTGTGCAAATAATTGAAGAATTGCAATCCTGTATTCCTTGTATTTTAATTTACTCATACGGTTTTAATTAAAAATCGTGGAATGACTTATTGTATTATTTTCAAGGTGATCAACAATGATTGTTTGAAGGCTTTTGGTGAGAATGCTACCCGAGTAAACGTGATTACAAACTAATAAATAAACTCATGACCAGAAGGTAGAAGTAGTAGAATAATTTAAAAAAGTAAGAACATTAATAACATGGAGTGTACTCTGAATAATGTTACGGTATCGAATGTCTGAAATTACTCTCCCTTACTTCCGTTAAGACAGAAAGTCTCCCTTACTCCCGTTAAGACAGAAGCTGAAGCTGAATTAGTGCTTGACGAAGCTTCTGAACTATTTAAAAGTAAACAGGTGCCTTAACGAGAAATTCATCGCCAGCTAAATATTTTTTTCCGAGTCGCGGCTGGAGTAAGCTCTCTATTAACTTACATTTAATATCATAGATAAAAGTTTCGTGATTACCCTTCATCCACCGTCTTCCAATATCAGTAACCTAAAACTGAAAACATGTGGCGATAAAATGACCAAAAATATTTAGCTCTTATATAGGTTTAACAGTAGTTTATGAGCCAGTAACCTTTATTGCACTGTTTTATTTTGAAAGAACACAGCAATCATATTTTGTAAGTTATAAATTGGATCACACTGTAGGCTCCCAGTAGGCAAGTGGGATAAGCGTTCGCCTTTGGTGAAAAGTGTCCCCGGTTCAATTTTTGGACAGGTTCATATTAAGAAAACGGCACTAATTGACCGGAGCTGACGAGGCAGCTTCTTGAAAAGTACTACATGACATTGCGAAATAGGAAACTTTATTGCTGAAAAAGATCCGAAAAACAAAAAAGTGCAGAGTTCACAGAGTATTAAAAATAATTATCTACAGCGGATTGCAGGGAATCAAAATAAAATATGGAACCGGAAAATATCGTTATTTTTGCTGGAATAAAAATAGAAAAATTCAACTCTTTGAATCTGAATCGAAACTGGATACCATATTTTTCTCCATTTCGATTATAGGTTCTTATTCTCATCAAGTGTAATAGTGGTTGAATTAAATAAATAATACAATGTTGAATTTAAATTCAATAATTGGCATTTATATTTGCATGGCAGAGTTTATTCTTTGGTTAGTTCTTATTGTATCTTTAAAAGTGATTTGACAGTAGAGGTCATTTACCTACATAGGCTCCCAACGGTAATCGAACCCGGAACAGCTTTCACCAAACTTGAGCGCGTTGCCCACTTTGCTAACCTGAAGCCCGATTAATTCATTCGTAACAATAATTTTACTATAAAATTTCGTTAATACAAATTCTATTTAGGAGACACGCATAATATAAACTGAGAATAGCAAGCCGAAGAAGTAAATCGAACACTCAGCGTTTACAATCCCTGGCACCCATCGAAAGGCGGCTTGTAGAGTATTAATGTAGATGCATATTGTATCGAAACAAAACGATTCGAACCGGTTAGACAGTTGTCGCCAAAGCGAAATCCGGAACAAAAGTAATCACGGTTCGAAGCTTTGAGTTTTACCGCTCCTAACGAAAATGCAATAATTTTAATCCAGTAGATACCGTCTGGAATGTACCCGGTCTCACATTGATCGATACGCTATGTCAGCGAAAGAGAAAAAACTAGAAAGCCAGCTGCAAAGCACAAAAACTCGGCACGACGATCAGTGAGTAGCTTTCCATTAATGTCAGAGATAAATCCAACGCGAAAGGAATGGGTAAGGGTATGATCTATTACAGCCGCTAGGACATTACGTTATTTTCTTTCCTCACCGTAAAGCGCCTGTTTTCTCGTAAATATGAGGAAAGTGGTCAAGTGGTTAAAGGGAAAGTGTTACAGCGCACGTTGCATGCCGCATTCATCCGTAGCAAAGAAGTATGAAAGCAAAGAATGTTGACGCGAAGAAAGAGTGGAACGGTCGCCAATCAGAGCCAAAGTCCGCTAGACGTCCATCGGGACATCACGCAGCAGGGGCAAATTGGACTAATCCACATTCTCTCTTGCTGCCCCATCCGGATTTTCTCTTCATTCGCTGACTTTTGCCATAACGCTCCCACTGCGTCATTTATTCCCATGGTAATGACTCCATGGCGTCCGTTCTTTTACTTCTATCTCTGCTCTTTCTCCCATTTCTTCATTTCGGCTACGGACATTCTTTTCCTTATTTCCCTTTCTGTTTCATAAATTTTGCCTTTCTCTTTTTCTTTCTTCCTTTTTGAATTTCTATATCGTGTTTTCACTCCTATCTCTTTGGGAATTTTCCCTCTAGAGAAGCCCTTTCTTTGTCTAACTGAAGTTGCAAAGATATTTTCCTACAAACTTTCTATAATTCTTGTAAAACATCAAAACTACCTCAGGGCTACGGTGGAAGAAAGGTCCAATTGGGTCCCATTATTATAAATTGTCATAATATGAACAATAATGTTGACTTTATTAAACGAATTATAGTCTTAAGATAACATTCTTATACTTAAACTTTTTCAAGTCGAGATCACAAATAACCAACAACCAGGAATCGAACCTGAGACCTCGGCGTTGTTAGTCTAACACTACGTAACCGATGTAGAGGAACTCAAATCAAAATATTAGGGCTAACCACGGAAAATGAAATGAATGGGGATATGAAACAGCTTGCCCCGTGCATGGATGCAACCCGCATGGCTAGTATCCTTATGTAGTGCAACCCGCATTACAGTCGTGTATATTTATTGCTCACTATCAGGCGTAATAATCTGTGCCTGTATGCTTTACTATTCTACCCTTTTTTTATGTGAAATTACGAGCAATATATGTCCTTTTTGTACAGTACTACTATTTTACTGGTAAATTGCCCTTTTATCGAGTAATAAGGTTATTATCATTGTTTTTAAAGTGTGATTTGCATCGTATTACATTTACAGTCATATTTTAAAGCAGATTATGTAGGAAAAAGGAAATAATTGATTCAGAGCGTTGAGAATGACCACGACCAACTTTTAGGACAGCATTATATTTGAAATGTACTGATAGAATAATGAAAATACAAAAAGGAGCATAAGTGTTGTAATTCAGTTGTACGTACGTTTCCCTGTTAAAAATCAAATCGATTGAGATAAAACAAATGAATTGAAATTGAAAATAAAGATATTATTATAAAAAATAAATCAACAAAATCACAGATTGATTTTACTACGGTTTTGTTTGCTGCTCTAATTTTATTATCAACGAGCATTCTTATTCCATTGTTTAGTAACCGTTTGTATCTATTTAGACGCATTGTAATGTGTGTGAGAGGATACAGTCCAATTTACGATAACACTGTGCCACGGATCTACAATTTTTGGTATGAAAATTGCATCTGAGAAATTTAAACCTTCTGTTATATGTAATTATACTGTAATACATAATTATAACTACAATATAATTCTGTGATATCGGATCTCTGATGTACTTTTTCAACAGAAAATCCTACTACTCTCTTAAGTCCTAATACTAAAGCTTCCTACCTTATTTGAAAACTTCTCTCCAAGGAGCACAAATCATTCTGAATTCTGCAATTCGGGAATTTTTTTCAGAGAACACAGAAAATAACATCCGTAGGGACCTCAAAGGGAATCCTGCACATGAAAAGGAAATCCAATAATCATCTTTTGTGAATTTTCTTCTCTGAGATCTCCTCTCTCATAGTTTTCCCCTTCGTTCATATCTATCCGATCTGTAATAAGTTGGCCTGCCGGTTCTACCTCTTCTCTAAAATTGTATTTTCCTCTTCCCCATTCATACTCCCTCCCTTATCGCTGCAGTTCCAATTTATACCGCCGTGGGACGGGGGAGCGCGCGAGTCGCAATCCCTCCGCGGCTTGTTTCGCTGTCACTCAGAAAGGGAAATCAACCGATAGCAAAGAGGGAAAAACATAAAAAAACTCCCGCGAGTGGTGACCTTCATTACACGGATTGGAAAAAAAGTAGATAAGGCATTCACGATTATTGACCGTTCCGGGCGAATGGTCTAGAAGAGAAGCCCGAATAAAATTTTACTGGGAGTTTTTATTTCCAGTTCGACTATTTTTCACGGTATCTGATGCGGTTTTTACTCTCGCAGATATTTTTCGTTCTCATTCGCCACTGAGTCCGCATTCCAGTTGATGTGCTAGAAGGTAAGAGTGACACTATTCCCGGCGGTTTTTCATTAATTAAAGTAGGTCTTTTCAGAATTCGGGAATGGAACAATTGAATGATCCGGAACGATATTGGTTGGTAAATGAAGCAAATTTTTTCGAGTCATTCGCTGGAATTTGCCTTTGCTGAGTCGTTGGAACTATTTTTAATACTAGGGTTACATTTAAAAATTTAGTTACCTTATGCGGCTGGATGTATTTTCTAAAGTTGGTCGTTGAAGTGTGAGGTGAGGGTCTCAATGGAATATTAGTTGTGTCTTTCCACTTCTACCCTCGCTAGCAAACATTAATTGTAACCCTGAAAGGTTTCCAATGTAAAGCTTATTAATAGCTTATGCTCTATAGATAATACGCTATTATAATGGTCGCCAGCCTAGACTTTACCGCCCATTGGTGGGTGTTTTACGTTTTCAGATGGGCTGTGAGTATTTGAATTGATTAAGTCGACAGGAAAAGTAGAAAATGTGTGGAAATTTATAATTAAGGAAATTTTAATGTACTTCGAAAGGTCAACGATGAAAATGTTTCTCGTAGAAAAGTTTTTCCATAAAGTTAATGATTTTAATTAAAATGGTGAAGATATTAATATGAAAGTGCACAAAATTCTCGAATATATTCTAATTTACTTATTCAAATATATTTCTCATTATTGAACTTATTTTTGCATTGTAATTCTGTGGAAAACAGTGTTTCTAAAAATTTCATTTGTATGTTCACGTATGGTATACTTGACGAATACACCAATTTACACAACCACGTTTGGTTGTTTTATGTTTCTGTATTGATTCAATAAACATTATTATTCTAATATATCCCCTTTGCGTTATTACTTCCAGAGGAGCTGAATTAAAATCGATGGATGAAGCCTTCACTTGGTGGAACTCCATACTAGGTGTGTAGGATGCCAGATGATGAACTTGTAGTGATGAAATTTCAAGTGGAACTTTTGTATTGTTATTTGCTTGCTCACCGAGCTGAATTAAGTTATTGGGACATCGGTGGGCAGATGGAAAACTATACAGTAGGAGGGCGGTAGGTAGTAAAAATTTGGTGACCACTTTGATATAGTCTCAAGGGTAGTCCTCAGTATCTATTCAATATCGTTTGAATTTTCCTCTTTTGTCATTCCCTTATTAACCCATTCCTACCCAATCTGGTCTATGTTTCTTCAAACGCTTTCTCTTTAGAGGCCTAGGGCTTTTTAATCAAAATTGTAAAGCTCCGGATTTTGCTTTCCGTCAGGTTTACTACTATCATCACTCTTTATGAATCCTCTTTCAGTCCATGGAACTAAATGTGGGTTTTGTTAATAAAATCGATTTTTGGAGCATTTTCCATATGGAAATTCATGGAATGGATCCAAAGTTGAAATAAAAACCACAATTTACGCATTTCTCATATATTCGCTAAACGATCGTTTTCGGACCAGCTCGGCCGTCATCAGACCTGATTTTCATTTCTACTTTGGAGCCATTCCATGGGTTTTGCTTTTCATTCTCTCTTTCCAATCACTTTCTGGCTGTCCTTTCTTAATTTCTCTCTTAAACTTTCAAGTTCTTAATAATCTTCTCGTTTGACCTCTTTGCTTCATTATTCCACTCTCAGACTTTCACTTGTTAAATGTTTTCTCCTTCTCCGACTTTCCTCTTTATTAAATTTCTTTCCCTTCTTCTGTTGATCCATTCTCATTACCCAAAGGGATATTAAATCGCATGGAATAGTCTAGCTTTAAGAAATGTTTGTTCAGTCTCCCTTCTGTATTATATCTTGGTAAAATTACCTCGTTTTACATTTTTTGGTTTGTTAATTACGATCCTTGTTATATCGTCTTTTATCGTCCATAATTTCCCTTAGACCATCCCAGGACCATACAAATAAATATATATAATACTGTACTATATAAATATTCCTAATTAACCGCTCTATCTTTAGCAAAAAATAGGTTAAAGTTGTGAAAATAAATTGTTGATACTATAGTTAAGTCCGTTTAACCACCGTATCACTCTAAATTCAATCATTTCCGTCATTAACTTTTGCAGGTTATTCAGTCATTTTCCCAAGTAATTCGAGTAGATTATTACGTACGTAGTAGTTTCCCCTACTCTCCCGACATTTTAAAGATTTAAGAGAATGAACATGACCAGCAAAGTAATGGGATTAAAGTAATAAATTCTCCCAATTACCTTTATAGAGGAAAAGATACGTTGGGCTATAAATAACTGCTACAATTTATGTGGTAAAAAATAAGTCACGTCCTATGTTGGAAAAATAGAATTTGAATTCTGCTTGCTGCATTCATGTATTAAGTACGCCAAACTGCGATCAAAATAAAAAAAAATGCGGAATATTTTAGGGCGGGAAAGATTAAGCGTAATACTAATTATACAGAGCAAGGAACGAATATAAGTAAGATCTCGTTTTAATGGAATGGCGTATCTGCATGGTGGTGTCGTATTAGTGTATCATTTTACATGGGATCTGCGATTAGGAAATAACAAATTACAGAAATTACATAATGGAGCAACGAGAGTGATACTACGACGTGGAAATTTTAATTTAATTAAATCTATGTTAAATGGCTTCCAGTGGATGGCAGTGGAAGAGAGAATTTCAGTAAATGTTTTACAACCAGCCTACAAATTTTTGCGCAGAAGAGTGCCAAGTAATATGTACAAAGATTTAAGATTAACTTATAACCCTCATCCTTACATTAAAAGAGAAAATTTTAATTTAAGGATTAAGGAGCACCCAACTAAATTCTTTAGCAAGTCACTAATGAGTGGTGCATATAAATCTTTCAACATTCTTCCTGAATGGGTCCGTAGAATTCATAATGAAACAACTTTTATAAGGGAATGCGTAAATGTTGTAAACAGAAGAGGAAATAATGGAAATGTATTTACTGAGGTGTCCAACGATTTTATTTTTCTTGCATCTTATCTGGTTGATCTTTTTTATATCTATAATTCTTTATTTTTAATTTCCATAAATTTGTAATTTTTTTGTGGAATTTTGTAATTGTAAAAATTAGTAAACTTTTTAAATGAATAGAAAACTACCACTCCTATTGTTTTTTGATAGTATATTTTTCTGAATTAATGTTTTTTGCGTAAGTGCAAAGAATTCCAGACTTATAACTATACTTGGGTCACTGATTACTTGTCCTTTTTTATATTAATTAAATATTTTGTATTAATATCAAGAAAAAGAGGTTTAAGCGGAGCTGGAAGAAAGGATGACAGATTTGAAATGTTATCTCATGTCTCTAAGGGAAATACATTTTCTAGGGAGCTTGAAATCCGGAGATCGACCTTGTACGTGGTCACAATAGCATATGAGAAAAAGTGAAAAGGAAGCGATATGACTCCGGAATTTCCGACTTTCACTTCATAATCACACACATTTAAAAAAGTCCCGTTTACTTTCATAATCCTTCACCACGGCACAACTTGAACCGGGGACGTCACGAACGGGGGAATATAAAGAAATTCCCCAGCGTCTCGCCATCTTCAACTATAAATAAAAAGTCTCGCTTTTTCCCCGAACCAAAAGCAGCGCCCGAAAAGAGGCGGACATTCCCCTATCACTTTTCTTTCTCTCCTACAGAATCCCTTTGTTGTCGAAAGTTCCTGACTCATTAATGATTCGGATCGAAAGTTCTGCGCAGGCGGTTTCGCCGCAAAGAAGTCGTTTTTTCTCATTCCGTCCCCTCGATCCTGCGTCACTAGGAGCTGTCCTTTATCCTCTGCTCTCCCTGTATGATGGAACATTAATGAGTTGGCTTCAGAGGAGCTACAATGGGGCGCGGGACGGATTTTCTTCAATTCCGAATCTCATATCCTTTTTTGAGGCGTACCAAAGGCACGTAAGAATTCCTTGATGCCGTTCATAAGATTCACGAACGAAAGGCGATCCTAAAAATCTATTGTAATATTTCGTGTAAGATGTAACACTTGTATTGATATCTGAAATGCGAATATAACAAGGTCTTTGGAGTGATATTGAATAATAATAATAGTACGAGTTAGTAGTAATAGTATTCGGGAGAATTATGTTTACCATATAATTCTTCGTGATATGGAAGAAGAAACACCTTGAAGAAGTGCGCAGAAGAAAATTACGTTTTAGGTTTAAAAGCCAAAGTTTGCACTAAGGAAAAATACACCACAGGAGAAAAAAGCTCACAGGAAGGGGATGAGAGAAACCTAAAAAACCTACCGATAGTTAACTAAATTTTAAGGAAAAGGAAAGTTAAAATACATCTAAAATGCAAGAAAAGAAAAAATAGTATAGGCATATTATTTTATAGACAACTAGACATAAATTTTCACAATAAAGAGAAAAGGACGTCATGAAATTCAAATAAAACGGTTCCAAAACAAGCCAGTATCAAGTTAACAAAATCAGGGGAATGGGAATTGTTGATAAGTTGTGTCAATTTTAATCTTTTGTGAATAGAGACATAGTTTATTTTAATCTTGTGTTAGAATGTTGTTCCACGAAGTGATTGATTTTTTAATGCAATTATATTTGCTTATGGAACTACCAACTTCGGCTATGCGTTTGCAAGGCCTACCCTGAAACGTCACTTCTGTACCTTGAGCATAGACTCGACTCAATTGAAACTTTTCGAAAAGTAGGCGATCGAATATGCTGTTTGTTACTGGCGATTCCAATGCATAAAGCAGAAGCAAATCCCGGCCCTCTTTTCGCAAGGCATCAGAAATGTTCCCGTCTGACTTTAAGGCTTCCATGCATTTCTACTCAGCCGAAAGAAAAGGTGAGCGCGACCTCGAAGGCAAAGTACCTGTGCCTTCGGGGGAAGAAAGAATGCGTTCCTGGTTTCCCATATGCTCTCCGTTTTGCATTGAGAGGTTGTGTAGACCTTGATATGGCGACGCGCACTCTCTTGGAACTCTACTTTGGAGCCTCGCCTAGACCGCCACTTTCAGGTGTTTCCGAAAGAGACTCTGAAGATAGAGTCTTCGAAAGCACTTCGCTTCACTTTGGGTCCGTGCATAGTGTAGGGTAATGATTCCTTCATGGGCTTCGAATGAAATGAAACGAAGCCTGCGTAAGGTAAGCGAAGTAAGAGTAAAGGCAAATACAGACTCGAGGATCTTCTCAAAGTTGTAACTTATTCTATCTGGGAGATGATTTGAAAAGGTTTTCTCTCTCTAGGATTTGCGAGAGTTTGTCTTTTGAATAACAGTTTGACTTTGGGGAAAATTTTTCCTTTCGCTTCCATCAGAAGGATCGCTTATGCTGAAATTCCAAAATTCCGTGAAATATATATAGATCCTCTAGCTTCCTCACCATTCTTCAACTTAAAGTTGACCAATACTTTAGAGGGTATGTCTTATGAGCAAACTAGATTTAATTCGGGCGTTTGATATGCACTCTCGTGGATTTTAACTTAGCAGCTTAATCGCACGTAATATGCCATTATGCTGCTCAAACACATATATGTGCATAAATCTCGTGCACATAAATGTCTTTGAGAAATATATAAATTAATTAGTAATAAAGGTGCCTTCATCATCAAGTCCTGATGGTGGTTAAGTAACTGAAACCGGTCGTGATAATAAACACCATGTGGATATTACAAATCTTTCTTAATTCCTTCAGAATGTCTTTCCGCGAAGCCAAGTAAGAGTCTTTATACATAAATCCCAGTTTATCACGAGTATATCTTTTCTCCAATATACCTTTGGAGAATGCCACACTTCTCTGCTTATTTCTCATTTATATCTATTTTTTACCTTTTATTCTTTGAACGAAGGATCGTTAAATTAACAAAAGGATACAATCAAAGCTCCTACGGAAGAATTTTTCCGTTCAGAGATGACAATTATCTGAGAAAACATAGTCCTGTTCTCAATTGATATGACGAGAGTTACGTTAAAATTTGGCTTTTCTAATGGTGTCTAGTATAATGTAGTTTAAAACTTTAAAGCTTTCTTCTTTATAGCACAACGCATAATGTACCTTCTGGTACATTATACGTTGTGCGATAAACAAGAAAGTAAACCTGTTGGCTGAATTCCAACGTTCCTTATCAGTAAGGCAGCTCCATTAAAAGGTTTATTTGCATGCTGTGGGTTGTTTATGCTACTTTAAGTGAAACTAGAATAACCGTCGTGAAGTTAATGTGTTAACCCACCAGCAGTGGAAATATTTGCCTTCCATCATCTTTATGGAGATCCACACACTAACGACTAAATCCACCGATTATATTACAAAACCTAGCATCATTACCAACGTAATTGAAAGAGCATATTTTAATGACTGCATATTTAAAAAAATTGTATCGATACCACGTAATTGAAATTCCATATTTTATTTATTTCCCACAGCTCTGTAATCGAAGAATTTATATAGCTCTGTGATTAAATTACTGCCTATAATAAACATTATTGCCATGCTTAGCATTAATGAGTCAAAAGAAAGTAAATTAATAAAATCCAAAATGAAAAATTTCGAATGATCTCTGAATGCCAGAATTAACCAAATTCGCAAACATAATTAAGGTCAAGGAAGTCTTGCTGTCTATAAATTCGTCACCGGCGTTTTTTGATCTAAATGGAGGGATGTTAAATACCATAAAAATTGAAGGAATGCTTGGGAGAGTTTTGGGAAGCACGTGGAGTATTCGGCCGCAATTCAGATGCTAATATCTCCCCTTCGAAAGCCACGATATGCTAAAATCCCCGTAAAAAATCCACTCGCCACAAATTCCTTTTTTTACTCCAAAAGGAAAAGGAACATGGGCACATGCGGAGTCCTTGACGCTTATCGAGTGCCTAGTGTAGCCGCCGCTTTGACGAGGCTCTCACGCAGCGTGATACTAATTCCCACTCAAATCCCATCGCCACCTACCGTTAATATCACCGGGAAAATGAAAAGCAGGCGCCGTGGAGCGTATCCTTTCAAAACGGCGCAAGAGTGGCAAAACGTGATGGCTGACAGGTCTGCATGGCCGATTTAGAGTACGGGGGGTGAGGCGAGATGCGGGCAGGCGCCATGTTCCTCTTATCCTGCACCAACACACTTTTAGGCCTTTCCCAACATCGTGGTTTCAGTGAAAGGGCTCTACTGATGGGACATAACTCTTTGGAAACGAATGAAAAACTCAGTGGGAAGCGTTAGAGTTTGTTAGTTCGCATGTTTTCAAAAAGCTGGAGCAAATGGTTGTCTATAATTACTACACTCTCTACATTAATGGAGATCTGCAGAGCTGTGTATTAGGATGTATACGTGGACAGGTACTTATAGCGGGTTTGCGTAAAGCTACCAATCACAGGTTGAAAATCATTAGCATGAAAGTTTGATTTTATATATACTTTATAATTTATTTTATATGTGTTATATATTTATTATATTTTGTATAAATGATCAGCAAGACTGATAAATCTACTCCAATAGATTTTATTCTAGTAATATAAATCGATTTCAATTTATCCAATCCAATCTAATCAGTTAAAACAAAACTAAGTCATTAGTATCATATTGCTTCTTGCTTCTTTCGACTTCGGCGAAAGCGGTCCCGGGTTCGATTCCCGGTGGGAGCTTATGTGCGAAATGACCTAAGCTGTCGAAGCACTTTTAACAATACTACTACTACTAGTATCATATATTGGTATTAATAACCTGTAAGGTCTTTAAATGTAAATAAGTAGTTATAAAAATTGGTCCATCCGTAAATTGTTAGATTGAAGATAATCAAGTGCAGTAAACGAATAATAATAATTTGTTTAATTGACGATAATCAAGTGAAAACGACGAATTATAAAAACACGTGGGATAAAATCAAAATCAAACAAAAAATAATCATGTAACAGTCTAAATCCAGCGAAATACATCGGGACGTTTCAATAATTTATCAAACTAATTCATTAAAACAATTAATCAATTAAATAAATAAAAATAAGAAAATCTAAATAAATCTTTGGGAATGGGATTGAATTACGACGAATTCTATCTCATTACCATTTTTCGCGATATTTTATTTGCGTCAACTCTCTGAACGAAGTGTCTCATTATATTTAAACGAAGTGCTACTCATTTCCAGTATTGGTAATCATTATTTCATTATTTCCAGTATTGATAATCGAGATTTAACGTAGGTTTCAATACCAGAAATAGAGATATTAAAACTCGGTATTGTTGGAGCGAACTGCTGTCAAAGAGAGTAATAAATTTTGTCCATGTAAAAGGATGATTTCCTATCTTATATTAAATTATTTTATAAAAAAATACACCGATCTGCGATGAAATTGATATTTCCATCTTTTGTAGATACTTTAAGAAGATATGTGTTGGAAAGGGACAAGTAGAATCCGATACATCAGTAATCTTTTCATGTTAGTTTCCTCTTTGAGAACCTCTCAGATTGGGGAAAATTATAAGCAGGAAAAGGTACCAACTCGCCGGAGCGAAATATTCTAAAAGAGAGTTATGGATCTTGTTGATGAAACAGTATGATTTTCCATCTTATATTTTGTTATTTTATAAAAATACTCAGATCTGAGATTCTGAGAAAATTGATATTAAAAAAGATATTAATAAACACAACGCAAATTGTAGAAGTAATGAATGTAAATCCGATTCTAATTAAATGTGTATCTTGGTTACAGAAGAAACTTTAATGTTCCATACATTTGTTGCCTAACATAATCGCGGCATTTTTCAAAGTTTAAACGAGTTACAGAAGAGGAAGAAGCTAGATCAGTGATTCTCAAATTGGGCGATACCGCTCTCCTAGGGGCGCTGGCCTCATCAGGTCTCTGCTCATGCTTGATGAAAAATAATTTTATCCCATTGCCAGTCATCTTTCTTTATCAATAGATTTGTACTAGATTTATAGCATCAGTATAACAACAGGAAATGGCCTCAGTAATTTGGTGGATATTTTATCGTAGCAGCATTTATTTTTCTTTTTAATATTCTCTATCTTTGGCCGTATAGATGTTAACTTTCATAGTTAGCGGTTGGGGAGCGGTGATGAATCCAAGGGGCGGCAGCGTGAAAAAGTTTGGGAAACTAGACTTACTGACTTTTTGGTATCTTTTCTGACTGACTGACTTTTTTATGACGTAATTTCAGGTTCTTAGTTTGCTTTAGCCCAGGTAGTGGACTTCTAGTTTGAATTTGTGACGGTAATTAGATTTGTGGCCAAAATATGACCACTGGATCAGCTCGGATGAGACCACTTATCGTAACTCTGAAGCAAGCAGGAAGAGCAGCCGGGAAATTAGCCTTTGCGTGCGCCAAGATTACGGAGAGCATTAAGTTGTAACTTCGGGGGATTGAATTATAACCAAGTTGTAGGGCTGATGAAATGTACGAGATTTGCAAGACCGGGAATGTCGATGGGTCTTGCTCCACCGCGCGTGTAATTACCAGTGAGGTAAATCTATGTGCAGACATAGTTTGTAGTCGGTTGATAAGCTTGGGAGGTCGTATGGATTGAAGAGAGGGTTTGCGAACGTAGTTAGCGAACAGGAGCACCGATAACGGATTCATCCAAGTTGATGTTTCGCAGCCATTTTTACGTAAACTCTCTGATGAGAACTGAAGTGGTTGCTTTCCCGCTTGATTAAACTTTGTTTAGAGGTACGAAATAAAATGCCATTTCCACTCATTCTCCTCGCGAGTTGGTTCCTTTTCCGGCTTATAATTCCGCATCCAGCCCGTAAATAATTTGGATATTTTTTCGGAATTTATTCTTTGAGGGTTTAACTTCCACGAAGCTTGATTTAACGGAGTTCCGTGCTCCTGTGAGCTTGGAGGAAGAGGAGTAATTTGCGGGTGGGAATGGAAATTTTGGATTGAAACTGCCCGTAATAAAAAGGAAATGGAAATGAAAATCGTGAAGGATATTTTGGTTGGGTTTCAGCTAGGCTTCATCAATGACGCTTGCTAAGCCATTTTGATTTGATCTAAAATGCATTCCACTTCAATAAGTCATGGAATTTTTATAAATAAAGCGACTTATTCAGAGATTTGACACAGCCTAAATCTAAATCAATCGCTATATTAACTTATATGGTACTTTCAGCGGAACCGCAACATTGATAACTGAATATTTACGAGCATTCATTAAAATCGGCTGAGTACCAAAGGTGACTTTAGAACAGTTTTTGAGTGTTAATAAACTACTCGTTAACAGTAGGAAACCTAATATACAGTTTTATTACTTTTCCTATTTAACGAAAAGGAAAATGATGTATTTTTGTATTTAAAATTATATCTAATTATCATCAATATTCGTCCAAAATTCGAGAACAGTTTTTTTTTCAAATTTTCAAACTTTGAAAATATTGTCCGTAAAATAGGCTAGTATTTATTCTCATTTTAGTCCCAGTTACATCTATATATATAATTTAGTGCTACATTTTCACACGCAGAAATCGGTTTTCGGGATGCAGCTTTATATTTATTTTAGAAGGTTAAGTTACAAATTATACCAAAGAATTAAAAAAATGAACTACAAGAAGGAAAATTTTATTGGAAAATGTTACTCCTATCATGAAATTTAGTTCTATTTATACCAAAGAATTAGAAGAATGAGCTATAAGAAGGAAAATTTTATTGGAAAATGTTACTTCTATCATGAAATTTAGTACTATTTATACCAAAGAATTAGAAAAATGAGCTATAAGAAGGAAAATTCTATTAGAAGATCTTATTCCTATCATGAACTTTATTTTCTTGCTCGAATTCGCAAAAAAATGGAAAATAGAAGAACAGGAAGACATTATGATATTTTTATCTTTACAAAATTGTAGGACGAAGATTTTACCTAAATAATAATTAACTTTTTTCCCATAATACAACGTTCGGTACAGCTCTTAAAAAATAATACACTGCCTTTATTTGAAGTTAAATTTCTTCTGCAATTGAGACGTAAAATGCTTGTTTGTACTTTTGTATTTCCAAGGTTTGATTATTGTTCCCTTGTGTATGGTGATTTAACCTGTGGTAATGAGCTCAAGTTACTTAGACTTTTAATTAGTTCTATTAGGTTTATTTTCTATCCTCGAAGAGAGGAACACATATCTTCTTTTCGCCGGGAACCTATATTGTTAAAACCTGACGTGAGAAGGAAGTATATGCTTGGTTCGTTCTTGTATTTATTATTCAGGAATTCATAGCCACAATATCTTTTGGATCTCTTTACCTGTAAAGGTTTAGTTTCTTCTGTTAACACTCGATCGGGCCGTAGTTCCCTTACTATATTCCTCATACCAACACTTATTTTAACCTCTTCTTAATAACAGCCTCCCAATTTTGGAACTCTTTACCAGATAAGATTAAGAACTCTATTTTTTTAAGATCTTTTAAAGACAAACTATTTAATCATCTTTTAATTATTTATGAATAATCTTGTTTCGTTTTCTTCATGTACTTTGTAAACTTTGGAATATATTTTGTAGACTTATTATTTATTTGATCCTATTGTCTCTGTTTATGAGTGCAGTAATGTACCTATGTTCCAGCTCTTATGGGCATCTCCCAAAGAGTTAATAAAACATTATTAATATTATTAAATTTTGCTAAGTAACGATCTAAGAGATTAGGTGTAATAGAGGCCTACAGTACGAATTTCCAAGTAATAGAGGCCTAGTCGAAAGAGGAAAATAAATAAATATACATGAAATCAATACTTCTAAATGCTATCGAAAAGGAATTCATGCGCACATCGCTTAATTTTTCCTTTTATGATTATTTAATTAATACGAATTTTACAAATTGGCAATACTTTCAATTTGCCAAGTTGATTAAATAAACTAATCTGTCATCATAAGTCCAACTTCGTGGAAGGACACAATGCACGAATGAAGAAAAATTAACAATTTTAACTAAATCGTGGAAATTACGAAGTTTTTCTTCATTTTTTTTTGACTAAGTAAATATTAAAAATGAAGTAAGCGTATAATTATATACATGATTGCGCCTCCACATTAACGACGTGCTAGTTAGCGTTCAATTACAATCCTTGGCCATGCAATTAACGTATCTCGTTAGTTACTTAATCATAGATTAATATTCAAACTAGAAAAATACATATTCAGTACGTTCGGGTTAGGGTGGGCTGAATTAAAATCTTTTCCTTTCCCTGAACCCTTTTTCAGTTGATTCCAGCGCCGCTTCATTATAGAGAAAGATAACTATATAAAAATTCCGTGCTGTATTTGTATTTCCAACCAGTTCATTATTTTCCCAAATGAAATTCAAACACCCCTATGTTTAGCTTTTCCATTCGTAGGAAACAAAACAACTGTGGGGGAGAGTTTCTCCTCATTGGACATCCGGAGAATGGGAACTAATTGGCGCAATTACTACGACAAGTGATGACGAGTCCAGTGGTATCACAATAATCGGATGGCGGCGACATAATTTTCCAAACAAAGGCCCTCTAATTGGAGAACGCGTCAACATTTTGCGCCGTGCGGCCTCCGAGTGCTTGTTTGTAAAACCTGGAACCCACCCAGAGCATTGGAGAGTGGAAAAGTGAGATAAAAGAGTCTTTATAAACTAAGCTACACTATGACTTCTATATATATTCTCACATACATTAATCTCATTCAATATGGAATTGTTCACAAACATTAATCTCATTCAATAAGGAGTTATTACAGAAACTAACAGTTTTATGCTAACATATTTTTATTATTTATGCGATAAAGTGTATGGATTATATAAATTTGATTCTTTGCACACCTTAGGATTAAACAAAAGAGAAAGGGTAGTTTGTGATCGGGACATGAATCCGAGATCTACCTCTTTATATCAATAAAGTTATTCCTAATGTCATGGTTATTCGCATTTGCCCTGGGTTGGTTTAGGTGAGTGGTAATTTTTTATGAATCATCCCTGCAAAAGACAGCACCTCTACGGGGCATAAGATATAACTTAACGGGGCTCCCGAATAACCAAGTAAGTAACACGTTCGAATTCGTTGAAAGCGGTCCCGCGTTCAATTTCCGGTGGGGGCAGATGTGCAAAACGACTTCAGGTGTCGAAGCACTTTTAGCAAACTACTACTACTACGAAATAACTTAACGTGCCTTTGTAATAGAGTACTCTTTACATGACCTGGATTCGGACCTAAGACAGTTTGGTAGGTAAATATAGGCTCATTTTTTGAATGTTTCGAGATTTAAAAATGAGCGCAAAGCGCAGAATTTTTGTGTTTTCAAATAATATTTAAAGGTATAAAAGACCCGCATTGAGATATATTTTGAAAAATATCACTAGGGTGAAATGTCGCTTGGATGAACCGACTTTTGGATGACAAATCCCTCGGATAAAAAGTCTCATATAATCTCACGTATTGTCCTGCGGTGCCAAGCCCTCTGAACGGTTTGGGAACTATGAACTGTCCTTAAGCGAAAAGGCGTTTGGACAAAACGTCCGTTTGGCAAAGTTTGGAGTGAATCTCATTGGATGACGCACCCTGTTACCAAATTAAATTTTTCTGGTATCGCTACATTTTTCTATGTACATAATTCTCAGATTTCAATCAATAAAACCCTGATTCAATTCCTTATTGGATACCGGGAGTACGAGGTGGAACAATTAAAATGCTTTCCTAGAGTTAATAATTGGTTATAGTGCACTGTTGACTCGCAATCAAGATCGTTGACTAAATCTTATTGCTTCTGAGATCCAGGCAGGAGGTTGTTTGGGGTCTTACAGTACGCGGTAATTCTGGAGATAGAGAATTCTAGTCAATTTAGAGGCGGTATTTACCTGAATGCAAGGAGAGTGTCGATTTGTTTGCCGGCATGACACAAACCGTGAGCCTGCCGTGCGGCTTTCCTCTCGCTGCAACTCCGATGCAAATTTCTCGTTTTCTCGCGTTGCATATTCAGACGTGATTTAAACGTCGTCTCATCTTGGCTACGTAACAAACACCTGAGTATTAATCAACCCGTCCATTTATGTGCCAGAGGCTTAAGTGGAGATTCAGCAAACGTGAGGAAACAGTCGGGGATCGGCAGCTAAAGGAGCAATCAAACCATCAGATGCTCATCAGTCGTGATTCAAGTTCTCACGGGATAACTTCGACCACTACGAGTACTATGGCAGATAATGGAAGTGCTCAGTGTTTGTTATGTTTGTAAATTATGTACACGTATACTATCCAAGTTGACCTCCATCCTTAAAGCCTCAATCAATCAATACTATTATGTTCATCCATAACCACGAGAGTACCGAGTAACGGTTGATTCTCTATTATCCAAATAGAGATTACCGTACAACATTGCGTACGAGCCGAACATTAAACATGAAATTTCAATGAAAGGAATATAGAGTAAATAGTACGTTTTCCGTGAAAGAAGTAAAGGTTATGAAACACGTAGATGAAATGAGTGTTTTATTTTTTCTAAGCAAGCAAACCATTTGAGATTAATTTAGGTGTGAGTAAAATTTTTTCCATTCACCATATCTAAATTAGAGAAACCTTTCGGTCCATCTCTTGCTACAGAAATGGGGAACATTTTTGAATTTAATCATTTAATATGGAGTTATTGTAGACACACTAAAGATATTATTAACATCTTTTTATTATTTATGCGTTAAAATGTATAGCTTATAGAAATTTGATCCTTTGTACACCTTAGGATTAAACGAAAGAGAAAGGGTAGCTCGTGATTGGCACGTGAATCCGAGATATTTCACTTTACATGCGTATAGCCTTAATCAAGTTATTCCTAATACCATGATTATTCGCATTTGCCCTTAGTTGATTAAGGTAAGTGGTCTAATTTTATGATTCATTCCTGCAAAAGAGAACACCTTTACGAGACATAATATATAACGTAATGGGGCTCTGGAATGAGGTTGAGGAGCTTTTGTACTATTATTACCTAGTAGGGCTGTGATAATGATATTATTATAATTAATAATGTACTCTTTATTCGGTCAGTTTAGGCCTGTGTGGAGCGCTCTTACTCCTAGTCTCTGAAGTCAGATGTGGCACAGCAAAATAAAAACAATAAAAAAGAAAATAGAAAGAAAGATTGGGGTGTGGGGAAAAAACTCCTCAGCTCAAAGCCTTAAGAGAAAAACCTAAAGAGCATCTTGTGCCTGAAAGGAGACAGGAAGAAGTGTAGGCGGGAATAAAAGGAAGGAAAATTAAATTTGGAGGCAAGTTTTCTACAAGCAGTATCGTGACATCAAAATACCCAATAATTGTGACGTAAGAGTAATAAATGTTATTATAATATCGTTCATAATACGAAAACTACCAAATTAATAGTAATTCTTGGTCATGAGGTAACTCTTGATGAGTGGTTCTTGGAATTCACAATGACCTCTTTTTACCGAAATCTATAAGTTAATCGTAGGGTCATGGTGTTTACTTTTGTGTTTTTTCCACTGACAGAAATCAGGCTCAGCGAGGAATGTAAGGGAAAACTACCTCACTCCTCACATTGCGTTTTTACTTCATCCCCCATCCAAAGCTTCCCGCTGCTAATACTGGAAGAGGTGAACATCCAAACAACTCACGGGCTTGGAACCTCAACATTCAGATAGAAACCGAAGAAGAATTCAGTTATTTTCATCACGTAACTATAGTGCAATTTAAATTGTAAAGACGAGAGATTATGATAAATGAGCGGGCTATAATTTTAAGATAATTAACCAATTTAATTGCATCCAATCCACGGCGATAAAAGAATGAACCGGTGTCTCTTATAAAACTAGGCAATTAACAAAAAAATAGGAAAAAAAGGTTCCCTATCAGCTACATGGAAAAAAACTCTTTGAAAATAATCTCCTGAGGCTATAATTAAGGGTTTCTTCAGATAGTTGATTACCCAAATTTAACTTGGAGACACATTAAAATACAGGAGGAATACTCTAAGGAAAAAAATAGAAGAACGATACATATTTCATTAGTGGCAATCAGGAATGATCTGGGAAATTTAGATGAGAAATCAGAGAGGAAGTGATGAATATTTGATTAATTTCAATCAAAAATTAAGGTGAGGAAAAAATATGGAAAGTTTTCTGAGAAATGGAATTTTGGGACTAGTCTGTGCTTCAAGGTAAATTAAGGATGAGATTGGCCCTTGCGATTAAATGCCTTCCCTCTTATAATCTAAAAATCTTATAAAATGCTCTATCTACGTGAAAAAGTTGTGAATGGTTAAGGTTATTAAAAACCGAAGCAGATCATTGAAGGTTAAAGAACAAGCGGCAGTCATTTTATTCATACAATTAAGTAAAGAGATCATTTATGTAATAATGATAAACATTTCAACTTGACCGAAGTAATTGACGTGAAATATGCGTAATTATTCTTTCTAAATTTTCGCTGTAGAAACAATTTCTAGGAAGTTTTTGATCCATTTTTTTCACTAGCCTAGTCTAGCCTAGAGTATCACAATCATATTGCCTTAGTCATATACCAAAATGATCGCTTAAAGCTTATTTAAGAATCATCACTCTCGCCATTTAGAGATGTTTTTCCATTGGTGTTGTTTTGGTCGTGAAAGTATTTCTTTTAAATTGCTATGTATTATAATATTAAATAAAAATACTAAGAAATGTTTGCTTTTCTAGTATTTCTTTGATAGATATAGATTATTATTATTTACATACACAATCTCTTAATTATCTAAAAGTATTCTCGATTAAAATTGTGCGACTAAATTTTCTAGAACATTTCATTACTTTCACATCCTATCACATTTATTTTATCTCTCTAATTCCTAGCTTTGGTATGAGTTTTGCCGTTGTATTATTGATCCATTGTACACTGCATGATGATATCATATGCGGTGTGCTTCTGTTTTCATTAGAGATGAATCTTAGAGTCCTGGCATCTATTTGAGCATGCATCCTACCATAGAAAAGGTTATTTATTTCTGCGCCACTAATTTCCCTGAAATGTGGGTACCGGAATTTGAATTACGAGTTATCATGAGTATTTGAATCCAATGAGTTATGCATTATTCATATCCTGTGCTTAAAATTCTAAATATTCTGTATGAAAATAATCCTACTCTGCAAGATCTGGTGGTAGGAAAATTTTCATGAAAAACTCATTTTGAAGAGATAAAATTAAAAAAGAAATGCAGAGATCATTAAGTCAGAAATACGCACCCTTAGATCGTGAAAACTATTCTATTGCCTAAATATTGATAATTTTTTATCTCCATCTAGTCAATTTGATTACTTTTTAATTGTATTTTAAACATTTCTTTCATTTACTTCCGTCTTAGGCTCGTTTAAGGCTGTGACAATATGAGAGTCACTGAGACATGAGCGAATAATGATATATTTTATGAGCGATATGATTTTATTTTATTATTAATTTGTAATTTTGTTATATTACTGTTGATTTTGTAAATTCCATCTTATACACAGCTTTCTTAAACATCTTTTAGCATGAACTATCAGTAGGTTTGCGCAGGTTTTTCACACCCCCCTTCTCTGAGGGTGTTTTCCTGCTGTGGATATTTTTCCTAAGATATCACCTTAGGTTTTTTTTTACATCCACTCCTTCTAAAGTTTTCCTCTCTATTTCTTTTCACCTACACACAAGTCTTTATGTACATAAAATCATTGACGCAAGGTTAGATGGAAGAAGAGACTTTTCAGTCTCAATCTCGCCTTTGATAAAGACCTTATTATTATTATTAATAAGATAATAAAGTAGTTCCACAGTAGTAAATTATTTTACAGATTATTTTTTACAGTAGCAAATTACTTATCTTTTCATATATGATATAATAGTAATACTTCTAATTTATTCTCCACCGGTGTTTATGTTGGATACAAGTAACGAAAGAACTGTAAGAACGAAACCTAGAAAGAGGTACCAAAGCGAAGTGGGGCTTCGGTGATAATACCCGCTGCTTGACAGCATTATTTATACCCCGGTTTTGATGCGACTGCAGCGACACTCAGGAAAAAGCCGATTTCCCACGACCTTTCACTTCATTTTCTCTCTCAAAGAGGCCAGTATAATTCCCATTCCCAAAGCCACCCTCCTGCGATGCTCTTTTCACGCTCGGTTGCGCTCACACGGAGTGAGCAATATGGCAAATCATTCGATGATGATGATGACGACGGTTGAGGTTAGTCGTCAGTGGTGGCGCAGTCATTAAAGTGACTTCCTCGCTTTGCTGTGCTGTTTTATTCCTATCTCTCAGCCGACGTACTGGTACGCGACCAATTTCCTTTAAAGCTGTCAAATCCCGCGGAAGATCAAGGATTCTTTTTGATCCCGAAAAGTCGAGTTCGGTCGATCGTGCGGTTTCTCCTCACGAAACATTTCCCGAATTTCGAGATTTCAGCGGATTCCCTGGGTTACTATGTTGCAGTCTTGGTAATCAAATATAAGTAATAAATAGTAGCCGCTAAAAATAGTTGGGAACCAAATAGTAAGACTTGGCACTTTAACACAAAATATTAGTAGTACTGGTAGTATTGTTAAAAGTACCTCGACAGCTTAACTCATTTCGCACGTAGTCCCCCGTAGAACGCTTTGAATGAAGTCGAACGCGTTGCCCACTTGTCTATCCGGGAGCCACAAACGCAAAATATCTGATGCTTTTTTGTGTTAATGTAGTGCATTATCGCAATATTGATTATTTAATAAAACATAATACTTTTTACTTTACCACACAATATTAATACATTTTTTTGCTTATTCAGTGAATTATTGTGATAATTGTTTGTGGTGCATTAAATATTCTATGTAAAAGTACTAAATCTTACAATTCGGTGATTTCTTTCTACGAAGTCACTCCTTCCAGCATCGCTTTTAAGAGTTACGATATCGATGATAGCTCAATCTTTTCGCAAAGTAAAGAGCACCGGGCCTTTATATTAATTTTCACTTCATTAGCATTGAAAATTATTTGAAAAATATATCTTTCTTTCGCGATTTTTCGCGGAACACTAGCAAACTTGTAAAAGTCCAGTTTCTATGAAATCCAGTTTTGACCTCGATATGAAACATTAAGAATGTGTGCAGTCGGATTGTTGAAAAATTACGGCTTTAAAAGTCTCAGGAGCGTTAACAATATATTTGAAGATTTTCAGGTTTAAATAACATGAGATAGAGGATATATTTCATCAACTCTTACATTTGCGTTATGTATACTATACAGAGGGGTGATAATCCACACCTGTTGTGCGCTATCGAGAATTTTTTTGTCTGAGAGCATAGGAGCAAGGTATATAGGGGAGTGGATTGTAGAGGAATTTTATGTGGGAACACAAAGGAGGTTTATGATGAATATGAGTTGGAAAGTGTGCATGATCAGTATTATATATATGTACATAATATTGTATCTCCGGAAATTTGTGATAATTTACTGTTAACAAATGACGACCTTCTTGGGTAATTATGTATATTTTATAGTGTAATGTAGTTTTATATTATATTTACTTGTACTATGCTAGTTCATACTATCACTACGTTTAAATTTCAGTTACATTAAACTTTAACTGACTAAGAATAACTATGTTCTGTTATATGTTGCATACTGTTATGAGTTTGCTATTTTTAATGTCCTTTATGTACGAGTAATCTATCTCTCTCATCCTTTCACTCTCTCCTACAAATTTCGCAGGTTTTTCACACCTCCCTTCTATTTGTGGGTGTTTACCTTCTTAAAATATGAATATATTTTAGTTTATAATCTTAAGATGTTACATATTAGTATTCGTAAATTATTCTGACAAGGTTTAATGGAAGATGGGACTCTCTACTCCCAATTTCGCCCAATAAAATGACGTTTATATCGTATTATATTGTATCAAAGGGAAAAATGTTTGGTTTTGATATTTGGGAACTTATGGAAACTGACAAAAATGTTACATGCCGGCGTTGGAAGTGTATTAAATAGAGAAGAAACCGTTTAAAACATCTTGAATGAAGTAGCGATTTGAGGAAAAAATGTCAATTTACCAACGTGAGTGTGGGCCTACTTAAAACGGAAGAGCTACTAAAGAAATTTATGGAAGAGTATCTTAAGCAATTGTAGACGCTAGCTAACTCATTCTTAAGGAAAACAGAGTTAGCTTTATATATCGAAAGCAGAAAGTACTCGTAATTGCTTTAGAAATATTGAAGTTGCTCTAGTATACCAGGACGATCTTCTAAGAAAAGAAAAATAAACCAAATAAATAAAATCGATATCAAGCGCAATTCATCCGAAATAAGCACCAAAAAATTGTCTTTGCAGAGAGTGTCTTAGGAAGTGACATACGCAAGAATCAAAAATTGAATTAAAAAAGAATAATAATTTAATAAAGAATTGTATGCATGAATGGGAATTCATTCTATCAAAGTCTAACTTTTATTTAAAGGTAGGAAAACCATACTAGCTTAGGTTCTGAAAGGGTTTCTCCTCCATCAGCAACGCGTCGGGTGAAAGTGTATCTTTTTCGGTGATAATTTACGACCCTAATATCCTCGTACCGTGTAGTTCATTGTTTTCGCGAGAGAGGCAAACTACCCAAGCGAGTAATCAGTCGGACTCACGAAAGAACGGGCACGACGTAAACGCGCCTCAGAAAACACCAACAACGATTTTTTTCCAATCCTCAGTTAGGCCATCGTTCAACAATTGCTCACTCTTCCAACGATTCTACGCGAAACACGTTTCATGCGACCACCAAGGAGAAGATTCGCCCACTCCGTGACGTCACTGCACTTAATCTTTGACGTCACTTCCCCCAATCTTCCCCGGGCGCAAAAGCACTCAGGGCGCACATTTTTATACCGCCTCCGCGCGGATTCCTCTGCGGTTTCTTCTCCGCTTTATGCATTCTTCAGCGAACTCCCATTCAGTTTGACTTGCGGTGACGTGGACGTGTGTTTTACTTCGGGGAGGAAATTCTAAACAAAAATAATAAAGGCGGAAAGTACGTGTGCTGCCGCAGTGTGGGACTGTACACTGGGGCTAATCTCAGGAAGTTAAATAACCCTATAATATTCATAGTCCTCGAGAAGAGAAGGAATGAGTACGATGAAGTGTTCCAGAAAAAGAGAGACTGAGAGTGTCTTTTTGTTCGCTAGGCGTTGAAGTGCTTCTCCACTCACTATTCTATCTTTTAAAAATGCATCACGCGTCTTAAGTAAACCAAAGGAACTACATTGCTTTCTTAGAATCTTTTCTAATTGATACCCTTGGTAGGTAGTATAACTCCTTAGTATTAAGAAACGTAGAAGGGTAGCTAAATTCTGTGGAAAGCGTCGTTTCTACTACCATATCTCGACGAATGAAACACTTTTTTACTTGTCGCGGGATACAAAAGTTAATCTTTCATTTACTTTTTGCTCAGACTTGTTCCTGGCTGTAATAATATGAAAGCTAAAGAGATGTGAGAGATGCGTAATAATGGCGTTCATTTAAGTTCCTGAGGCTTACGCTTAATGAATAAGCTTAGGCTCAGGAATATTGTGAGATTCAGTGTACTGTTATCCACACTTTAAATTGCCAGAAACGCATGAAATGATGCATCGTAACCAGCGCCAAGACGACTGTTAACTTGAAAATTTTGAGTTGTTAGCATGAAATGGTCAGGTTAAAGACAAAGCGTTCAAGAAATTCTGGGCAAATTTTCTGATTACTCGGAGAGAGAACTGTTTGCACTTCTGAAAATAATCATTAGATTACCTTTTATATTTCGTCATCGAACTATAATATACGACGGGAAAAATTTACGTGGCAATTTATAACAAAAACGGTTTACTATAACTAAGTATATTATATGAGTAAAGTAGTAATTCCTGATAGGCCGATTACTCGGAATTTTAAATCGGAAATCAAAACTTTATTGAGCATAGGAATCGGAAAAGGTTTAGCATAATTATAGATATCAAAAGCATTTATTTTGAAATTTTTGTACAAGGCTCAATATTGATGATAAATACATATATACTTGTCAATTGAAAAATCTTTAAAACTAGAATTTATAGATTTAAATACCGCATAAATATGGTATTGAAACTCCGTTAGCGAACCCGGTCGCAAGTAATGAAACGTGTGAAGAATGTATAGAGTTTTTTCTCTTCTGTAATGCGGCTTTCCACGAAGTAATTCCTAAACATATCACTTTCATTAATGAAAATATGTATAAGTTATTCTTGTGTAAGAAATTGGAATCTTTCAGTTTCTACAAAATTCTTGAACTTTGCATTAAGTCCATTTCTTATAATGTTTTCAATTTCAAATAGAATCATGCTATCAATCTATTCCTAAACATTGTTTATTCACTAGTTTAATACGAATTTGATACTTAAAATTAAATAGTATAAAAATAAAATGGACTCAAATTGCTTTGAAATGTATGACATATTTTCAATTGATAGATGATTTGCATAAGTATATTGTTACCTATGTTATATCAAATTAGCCCAAATATTCGAATAAAAAGGATCTTCTACTGTGTTTTCTAAGAATTTGTATTCATTATTTTGCTTAATATAGTTATTCATGTACTATTCTTTCTCGAACAAAATTTAGCTAAAAGAATGAATGTTAATCATTGATTAACAATAATCTGAATCGGGAGGTTAAAGAAGTACCGGGAATTTTATCGGAATCGGTGAAACTTTTGGTATCGTCCATTCATTAGTAATGATGATGTTAAATCTGAGATAAAAAGTAAAAAAAGGAAACTTTGACCAAAATAATTAACAATCATGAGTAATGAGAACTGAGGGGACCCTCACCACATCTAAACTCTGGAACTTTTTAATTAAACTTTTGTTTAACATTGAGTGCTTGAAATTGGCTCATATTTGCCTTCTGACGGAGTTCTGTTTGCTCAAGATGAAATACCTAGTTATGTTTCCTAATTAAATTAACTTGTGTGTGGCGGAAAGACTTTCAGTTTACGTAATACCTACAAAACATAAGGAATTTCTAAGGGATAGCATACATAAAGAAAGTCTTCCTCCGAGAACGAAAATTCTTATGATCGGTCCATCTGCTTCAGTTTTAAGTTTTTCTGCGATTTTAAGCTGACCGTTGTCAATAACGGGGAATTAACGAATACAATTCAAAGATATTATTATTTCATTATGTATACATTAGTTACATGTAGACGGACACGAGGTGGTAATTAGTCACATCGCAACAACTTTGCATCGTTATGTTTATAAAACAAACGTTAGAAAGTACGAAACATATTAAGCATACAAGCTTCGTGAGTGACATTGGTGACAAAAAGGGCAAATGATAAAAATTAAGAAATGTTGCATATTTCAAAGAAAGAGCTAGTAAGCAAGTTCAAGCGGAGGGGAAAAAACAGCCTGATTATCAGACCACCCACAAAACACATCGGCCACGCGGGTTGCATCTTACACGGGGCGAGCATGCTGAATTGCCTACAGCGCAGGGGCAAAAGAGGCTGGCATGTATTAATAATAATACGTGATAATATGGCCCTTACCTTTTCAAATTACTACTTTACACTCAAAGAATCATACCCATTGGGATTTGAAAGTGGAAAAGGGTTAAATAATTTACTTTCGATGTATATGTAACGCTACACTCAAGCCTCTTGGCTTTAATTTGGAGAAACAGTATTCATATCAATACTTAGTTGAAAGTTTTATAGGTGAAAATACAACTGAGTCTACTAAGTTTTCCTCAACTAAAAGGAGTATTACCTACTTTGATTCATAAATAACTCATCTTCTCGAGTTATTTCTTATTGGAATCTAATATACTACCCATATAACTTTTATATTAGAAATGTTGAGCTATATACCACAACATTTGAGAAGAGAATCACTTATTCCTTTCGGAATATTTAAAGTTAGAACTATATTGGGGTAATATAATTAATGGAAAATTAAGTTTCCACGGATTTTGTATACAACTTTAAGGAGAGAATATTTAATTTAGATATATGAGGATAATCTATCACTCCTATATGAAGGATTAAGCAAAAAAATGTGTGGAATTACTAAGATAAAAGGGGGACGAACGGAAGAGCATGTAAATAATTACTTTAGAAACAAATACATGGGCTATATTGGTGCCAATACTTTTGCTTATTTTCTCTTCTTCATTTACTCCGTTGAAGGACAGTTGACTCATAGGAATAAAGTAAGTAGATCATGCTGCGTAATCCATTTTCTACGAATTCCTATATTTAAATAAAACAAGTGCAAAATAAAATTGAATAAGAATTAGAGTTAATAATAAATAACGTTTTCAATCTTCATTAAAATTAATGTTAATTTTAGAGTTTTTGTTGTAGTGATGTTGTTAAATGTGCTTCGACAAGTAGGATATTTTTTCAAATTTAGGTTTCAACCGGGAATCAAACCCGGAATTGCTTCCACTAAGGAGCCCATTTGGGAGGGATATACCATAATAATTATTTAACATACTAATTCCTTAGTAAAACAAACGCTGAAGACAAAGTTTTCACGTTACTGAGCATTGACTTTTCAAACAAATATTGAGGCACAATCCGTTCTAAGAAGGCATGATTCATTTAAAATCAAGCGGAAAGGACAACGCTAAGGAGTGAATAGAAAATCCCTGATGCATAAGTAGTTAGGAACAACGAGCTTCAAGTTCAGCTAGTCAGCCAAGTTCCACCTTTATGCGCAACCTTGAAATATTAATTTTCTCCGGACTTTTCTTTTTCCTTCAACCGCGTAACAATTCAATGAAATCTCGCTGGTATATACACGACATTCTTCAGGACTTTCGGGTTGAGCGGTTAAAATTTACTCTTCCACGTTTACAAAAGAGTTTTCTATCCGAATGAGACAATGAGAGACCTTCCTAAGAGTTAAAAATACGGAAAAGCTCGGAAAAATCTCGGGGGAAAAAGTTATAAATTACGCTGGAACGACTAGAGAAGGAGAGTGACAAAAAACTGCCATGCTCTCCAAATCCTTGCAAATGAAGGTACAACTTTGCGCGGAGTATGAGCTTGTCACTGCTGAAGCCAGTTGTAGCACTCTCTTGGACCGCGCACTAAGACCTAACCATTATACCTAAAAGTTTCTCTGTGGGAGTTATTCAGGAAAAATTCTCCTTAAAAACTCGGTCTGTACGATTGTCTAACTTCCTCGGCTCGGGCGCATTGATTTCAAATGCTTCCTTTTCTGTTACAGATCATTAGTTCTGTATGCAAAGTCAATTAGGTCAGGATGTGAAGCATGGCGTCTTTATTATGGGCTCCGTTTCAACTCCATTCGTTCCTATTCACACTAATTTGGAAGACAAAGTCCATTAAAACCACACAAAATGGACCATCCCAATAACGCAAAGGCGTACGAGAAACTTATGGAAAGAATAACATGAGGTGTTAGGAAAGGTATTAGAGTTCAGAGATAAAAGTGTAAAGAAACGTTTGATAGTGTGGACTTACAAGAATTTGGAATTCGAATCGTAGCTTACAATTCCAGAGTACTCCTATTTGTGTTCCATATTACTATTATTACTTCTGATCAATGGTTTGGATGGAATGGAAACGGGATTAACTAGCCCTGCCTCTGAAGATGATACCTTGGCTATCAAAATACACATTGGGTGATTCTTAGAAAGCCAATCAATCCGTTTACTTTTCCCTTTAACAGACTTGGTTTTAGAAGGCAGATACGAATAACCGCCAGAACGGCTGTTGGAACATTTTAAATCTTTAATGAATTAACCTGTTTAATTTATTTACTTACGATAAAATATTTATTTTAAATGTAGATCGGAAACGTTTTTCGACAATGAGATGGATAACAAATGAATTATTAAGCCTAATAAGATAATTGCTTTCCCCGTAGAATTAGACTTTGTCGAATGAATTATAATTTGGCATTGAAAAATCAAAACAATGTGGATTATAATTTTAAATAAAGAATATACTTTCATACATAATTTAGCAGATTTAAAAAAAGGACTATTTTAGAAAAATTTGAAGTTGATTGAAGGACTCCTACGCAAATTTATCCATCTAAAATATTCAGGTTATTAAATGTTTTTGGTACACATTAGATGAAAAAGTATATACTTTATCATCTACATTAGTACCCTGCAAGCCGCCTTTCGGCGTGTGGCAGGGGGTCAATTGTAGTGTTATTTACGTATAGTGTATAGCAGCGTTGACCTTATCTTTCTAGAAACAATAGACGAGTAATATCAAACGATATCACAGAGAAAAAGGAAATTAAAGAACAAACCGAAAGTGAAGTTTAAAATTTAAAATATTAAAGCATATTAATTCATTTCAGTAACGTAAATTGCGGAATAGAACTACTCAGACTTCTTTTCGAACGTTCGTCAAGAGGATGTTAAAAAATATTTTATTCAATTACGCAAATCTTAATTAAGTCTTTGGACAAAAAAAGTCGAATATCAGAAAAGAACGGCACGCGAAAGAGGACAAGGAAAAAATCAATTAGTTTTAAGGACAGAGTTTTTTAATGAAGCACAGACCTCTGAAATGACGGAAATGTGTTCACCGTACTTCGAAGTAATTAAGTGGCAACAAAACTAGCATATAAGCCGTTTTGCAGACCCTCTTTTGCTTTTCGTCTGCTTTTAGCTCTCAAAATATTTTTGGATTGTTATTCAAAAAATTAATTATAGATGATTTTTCGTAACGTTTATACATGGTGCTACTCTATGCATATACTTACTTTTAATAAAACGTACCACTCAAGATCTTGTTATGATACGACGGAAATCTCCCTTCGGAAATGTTTCCATCAATCCTAATTAGTATCCGTGTATCCTTAGAAACTGCTACCGAATCCGCCCACTCTAAATCTATATTGCTCTCATGCCTCGCAAATTCAAAATTTCCCCACGTGTTCCTTCATAATTAGCGCGCCTTTTAACGGCCTCCTTCACTCTGGAGTTTTTCCGATCCCCTACCTGACTAGGATCCAAACGTTCTTAAGTCTTCAGTTCACATCGTACTCCGGTTTTTAAAAACGAGAAGACTCTTAGGGAAAAAGAAGCTAAAAGAACGAAAAAGGAATACCTTTTTTCGGATGACGAAGGAGCGGCCTTAATCACAGGAGAGCAAAACGTTTGTCTTCGTTAGTCGTTGAAGCACTCAGCTTTTAGGAGGGATCGACTCACTAATTTACGTCTTTATAAGTGGTTAATGGGGATCCGTCACTTGATTGGACATCTTTGTCGACGTGTTTGCGGCTCTCGAGTTCCCCAAGAACTTTGCCTCTCTTCTCCCGTTTTCGCCGTCCCTTCTTTTGAAGGAATTTGGTCCTCTCCACTTTCTGACCCTTGCCACGTCCCTGGAATTCCGTTCATCATCACGGAGGGTGTGGGATCACTCAGTTATGCGTATGGTTTCACTCGTCGCTTCTCAGTCTTCTGGAGATACTGCATTAAACTCTTAGTAACTGCTACAGTATCTATTTTTTCTACAGTACAGAAGCAAAAAGTTGTAACCTAAACAGGGGGACAGCTAGGATTTGTCCATGCGGGGGCTTACAGGCATGGAGCATGGTCATTAAACACCGCACTGCCTACAATCCAGGAGCAGGGATACTTCCACTAAAAATCTAATGGAAATAGAAACCGATTTATTTTGACATGTACACCATGCGAATCTGCAGCGGTAATTGTACGTCCAAAGTGAGAGAGGCCCCTTCTCGCATGCTTTCGTTTATTATCGGTACTGTTCTCATGGGATGGGGGGATTGAACCCCTAAAACCACCCCATTGGCTACGCCTCTGACCCTAAATGAATTCAGTGCGATAAGGCGTGGCTTCGTGGAAAACCTCAAGAGAGTACACTTGTATTTCCTTACGTTTATTGTAGGTGACTAGTTTCGCTAGCATGTTTGCATCTTTAGACCAAAATTCATCAGCAAAAGAAAACAAAATCGTCAGTATGATGATGCTAATACGCAAAAGAAACTAATCGTATACAATAAACTTGTGGAAATGATAAAATTGTGCATTCTCTTCGGTTACATGCACCCTAAACTTACTTTCGTCTCAGTCTTACTCATGGTTGTTATAATGCTACTGAGGTATGAATGATTCTAAACAATATCATTCGTTTTGGAAACTATATATCTAACGCTATAGCAAATGTTATTTATGGGTTCATTGAAGCGTACTAAAGTGGACTTTTTCACTTACTGAATTTTGAGACAATGAAGAAAGAAAGACAGAATTACCTCAGTCCTCGCCAAGCCAAGTAGTCTCATTCCCTCCGCAAGTTCGCGATAGCTTAGAATCGATGAGATGAAGATCCAAGCAGCTTTCGGGCTGATATACAGCCAGATTTTTTTTTACCAAATAAGGGCTCCCGGATAGCCAATTGGGCGACGCGTTCGACTTCAGTGAAAGTGGTCCCGGGTTCGATTCCCGGTGGAAACCTACGTGCAAAATGACCTCAGCTGTCGAAGCAATTTAAGCAATATTACTTTTTACTCGCAAAACGCTGAGAGCATCAAAAACACCTCAATTTTAATGGAAAGTGAGAGAGGTTTTTTGTAACGGGGACTCGAACCCGGATCAAGTTCCAATATTTGGTCTCACTGTGTAGATATACTTGGTATGGTATTATTGCCTAGAAAAAAAAAACGAAAGCGTTATCGAACGATTCTATCTTCTATCATTGCTCAAATAATTCTGTCTTAGTGTTAAGGGTAGACTACATAACTCCTCATCTTGCGTGGCAAGCCTCATTTCTTCTCCAAAACTTTTTGTAGATAACGGAGGTTGAGGATTCAAGTAGTCTTGGGGCTGATGCCTGCACAAATAATGTTTATCATCTCAACTTCCTTTTACCTCCAGTTAGTCACTTCCCTCGCCTTTAACGCTCGCTCTCCCTTTCTGACAACGTCCTCATATCTCTTCCAACTCCCCATTTCTTCTCGCCCGAACTTCTTCCAGCATCCGACGAAGTTCATAAGCGGAGCGATTCCCGTATCGAGTAACATCGGAAGCCGTGCTGAGATTGATTGGTTTAAGGCAAGCTCCTCCGACGGAGGAAGCCGCTCCATAAGAACTTCTTAATTTTCGAGGGACAAATAGATGGACGGACATTTTGACTGGAACGTCTACAGCGCAGAAAGTCAAACAAAAATTTAATATTTTCCCCCGGCAGAGTTTAAAAGCTTTCTAGAAGACGGGCAGCTTTTAAACGGGCGTAGGATTTCCACCCCACAACCCACTCCCGCTTGGGGTATTAATGCTGGCACACGTGATGACGAGAAGTTTATGCCCACCTTCAGACTGTCGCGCAATCGTCATGTACGTTATCTACGCGACACTGATTTCTTATGGGAATGGATTAAAAGACAGAGAATAAATTAGTCCTAGAATGGCTCAACTCTACAATTCTCAGATTTATTGATATAATAATAATATTAATTGCTTCTAGCATGACATTGTGGTAGATCTTCATTACGTAAAATAATGAAGTGATATAACATTTACCCGTACCATGAGAAATAGTTTTATTGGCTAATATTAGCCATTAAACTATGTTTCGTGATACGGGTGAATGTTTTATCATTACACTGTATTACGAAATAATAATATTTAGATATTAACAGAAAAATTGGTGTCGAAAAAAGGTAATTTAAAAATACATCGTTAGCCCGCATAATTATAAACAAGGATAAACTGTATTTTTTCAAGAATGATTAGAATTCGGTAAATAGAGGTATATGCACCAGATGAGTTAGCCAAAAATCGGTCAATTAGCTGGAATAATTAGTGGTTAAGGCGCTCGCCCACTACACAGGGGGTTGGGGTTCAATCCCCAGCTACGGCAGTTTACCCCAGGCATTTTTTGGGAAGACCAGAGGTCGACTTAACCTGTAAAAATCAGTACCGAGGGTGAAACAGGGTAATGAAGCGATGGTGATGGAAGCGTACTTTCGGCCATACTACCTTCATTTTATACCGTTAGGCTCAAGTATTAACACGTTCACCGCGGATCACTCCACCATATGAGTGATAAATGCATTGAAAATGTAGGTATCCGCAGTGAACGTGTTAGGCAGCCTGGATTTGCTAACGTCCGAGGGATACTACGCTATGGAAGTGACTAATATTATTATTAATCGAATGGGTGAAAAAATGTATGATCACAGCAAATCTGGAATTAAATACACAGAATGGTAATGGCTGACGCTGTTCATTTTTTAGTGAGTTTATGACATCAAAGTACTGATTTAGATTACTGACTATGAAACTAAAGGAAAACTTTCTATCATCCTCTGTAACAGATTTTAAATCGCAGTTTAGGAATATAGCGATTTATATCTCAACGATCTAGTGATAGGAGAGCAATTATGGGCCCCGGGTCCAAACACACTAACAGAATGTTTAGATATGTTATCACGAGGGTGTCATAATTGCAAGATATATGAATTATGTTTACTTATTGATGAATTAGAAGTAGACGGACCATTGATGGTAAAGTTACCGTTCAATAAAAGGAATACCCTAATACCATCAAAAACCAGATCGCCACAAACCGATGTACATTACGCTAGCCAAGCTAGTATCTTCAGGGTACAGTTAGGACTGATAGAACAGGTTGTACTGATTTAGTTGCCATATGTTGGACAATTGCTGAGCAATTTCCATTTTTAACGTGGTATATTAAGGTTAACTTTAATAGGAATCGTTATTCGCACAAAGGATTTTCTTAAATTAGATGAGAAAACAATGTACTCGATTAATGCCTCTCTACGATGCTAAATGCGTAACAGGATCAATTTCTGCAGTTGTTCACTGCAAACTGTTTGGCGAGATCTGGCAAGGGGTGTAAACCCGGAGCGATCGGCCTATTTCTTTATTTCATTTCCTATCGCAGATTGATCTTGGGAAGAAAGAGATCCTTAAAACAATCCATCCTTACGTATGTTTCTTTTATTTACGGTCACTATCCGAGAATTCCTGGCATTTATTAATATCAGGACGAGATGTCTAACTTTACAAAAGCAGAGAAGAATAAATAATTGAATTCCATACATAAAATCCTTTACTGTGGAAAGCGCTCGAAACTCATGTGCTCTTTGCCTCAAAGGAAACTTGATAACGTTAAATTTATTGAGGTAGTTTATTTCTTCCTTTTACATGCATACTATTCAGGATTTATGTAGTCAAAAAATTAATAACCACGGTAAATTTCAAGAATGCTGCGAAAGTGGCATGCACTACGGCCAACAGGTCATGTTTTATACTAGCATAGCCATATAATCACCGCAATTCTTTACTTTTTTGTTATTCCCTTTGTAGATAACGAATGCTTTGTTTGAAAGAACTCCTAAGAAATAAAATAATTCTTTTCAATACCCCAATTAGATTCTATTCAAGCATTTAAATACACTTCTCTCTCAAAGTTACGTTCGCAATTCTTTTCCGATTCGGTAACTGAAAAATCCCCAAAAGATTTTATTTCCATTCCACTCTCCGGAATACATGATTCTGCTAAGGATGTTCAAAATTTCATTGCGACAACGGTCTCAAGGTTATTGGATGATGCATTCTTGTTTGAAGATGCGGATGAGTTTGGATGAAGTCGCTGGGATGAATCAATGCTGTGGACGAATGTGTATAGGCAGGGGTTGTAATATGAGGAAGCAACGATAATTTTAAAAATGATATCAAAAATTTTGTATTGGAATTAACTTTTCTAGGCCATGCAGTTGAAAAAAATAGACTATTCAGCATTTACTCTTTCCATTTAACATTTGGGAATGTTGACGTAACTGACAAAAATGCCGCATGAACATAAAATAACGAAAAAGGCTACAGATGAATGATTAGAGAATGTTAATTGATTTTAAAGTGATTTTATATGTACTTTACTAAGTGAATTCATTTTATTAAGCAGTTTTGAATTTATATGAACTGCAGAAAATGTGAGTATTAATTGAATTAAACGCATATATTCAAAAACACATAGATGTAAGTAATTAATATGATACATTACACCTTTTCGTATCAAGCATTTTGTAAAGCGAAATAGAAAGAGTAAAATCCATGATTTATCTCTCAAATATCCTATTTTTGGTTACTTCCTTTCATTGTGAAATGATTACCAATCTTTGTGATCAAGTATGGTATCCAAAATTTTACTCCAGGCCGTCTGTTGCAGGAATATCATTAATTATTTCGATTAATTATTTCGATTCTTGACTTAAAGAAAATTCCGTTTAAAGAAAATTCTCAATCTGATTTATCTTTAATAAACCTTGTAGACTCTTTTACAGTTCTCATGCCACTCGGCTGACTTGTTATTTTTGAATCAGAGATCGTACTTTTTAGCAACCTGGTGATTCAATTTGGTACTTAAGATAACATAAATAACGAAGATTCTTTGTTTCGAAATTCCACTACGGTTAAATTTCCACAAGACGTCGTTAACCACACATCCCTAAAGATCATACAAACCGCAAAAATCTACTTGAATGTTTAGTTGTTGCAAGGAAAGGGGGAATCTTTTTCTTCAAGTCAGCTTTGAATTTTACTATGCACATGTGCTAGTGGTGTATAACATTATAGGTAAACAGTGAAAAGATAGTTGATTGGGATTGAAACGAGCGATGAACACAAGGATGGGAAAGCATGGAGGAGTAATTTGAATCAAAAGGCAATTATCGTGCTCAACCCAGAAAAGAAGTAGCATTTATGCATGTGCATATATTTTAAAAGAGTTGGCAAAAAAGAGAAGATATACAAGTGGATTTGGATTAATTTGTATAAGAGAGGCGCAATTTTCTTTAGAACGGACAGCGTGGTTGATATGTAGCTACATATTCACACATATTCCTGTTCAAAAGAGCTTTTAATTAAATTTTTAGGGAATAGTAAATTTTCTTCGGTACTATGTAAAAGTGGCAGTTTGTGATATCCTTAAAGACTTTATCATCTAAAATGTATCCTTTTCCTCAAGGTTTTCCATTTATATGCTTAGAATTTCACTTGGAGGACTTGATAGAGTTTGAAATAACCCGATGTCCGTAAAAGCGAGATTTCGGATGAGCTGTTTCTAAAGTCGTGCATTAGGGGATCTGAAACTCCCGCAACCTCACCCGAAACTTCGCACTAGTGAAGCTCACTGAACTTGAGGAAACTGTTAATAGTCTCCGCTAAGATCGTGGAGTCTCCCAGTGTAGAAGCAGATGGCTCCGGAGAGAAACCTAACTACAGATACAGGATGGAAAGTGGGTGAGGGCAAAGTGATACGATGGCGAGAAAGTTTGAGTGAGACGGATAAAGCAGCGGGGTTAATTATTGACTGATTATCTCCTATACCCTATAACTTCAGTCTCAGTAGGATTTTCAAAGATTTATCTAGAAGTATTTTTGCGGAAAATCGGATAAATCAGCAGTAGTAGAGCTATAAGGTTCGTTGATTCCTTAAAGGAAGGTAACGATTAAAACAGGAAAACATTTAGGCCACCTTTTCCTTATTTTCAATTACAGCATTAAATATGAATTTACCCCATAAAGTATTACTGAAATTAATTTAATATATATGTACACACATTTCAAACATGCAGTCTCCGTTTAGGATAAGCAGTAGAAATAATTATATACATTTTTAAAGAAACTTTTCTCTGTCACTAAACCTAAAGCCTTCTCATCTATATAAAAAATCCCTTTCTCCTCTTTCCATATGTACTACACTATTCGAGTGCGAATTGAAGAATGCAAGTTAATATATGGCATCTTTGAAATAAAGAATTTTACAGTTTAAAAGTAACTTCCTTGCAAATTTCAAAGTAATCAGCAGTAGTCAAAGTAATATTAACTAATTAGTAATTACTAGAAATCAAACATATTATACGGAATTCATTCTTTCAGTTTCTTTTTAATTATTGCAGTTAGATTCAAAGTAAAACAAGAGAAAAATTTTGTGTGGAACGAAAGTCGCGAATTTGTTACCGTTTTAGAAATGAAAGAACGAAAATCTTTCGCCATTTTTGAAATATCTTGAGACGTATCTCATTATTTTTTCAATAATTAATAAGTTTGTCATTCGGAATAACGACAAATGTTCATTGTGCTATCTAAATCGAACGAAGCATGACAAATAAATGCTGTGTATTTCCGCAAAAGGCAAATTTTATTGCCTATGTCGCAAGTATTCAACCTGAAATGGATGGTTGTTTCCATTGAACTAAGATGGAACAACCGATTATAACTCTAAAAATCTGCAGACCTAATATTTATTATACGGAGTACTTTTTAAGATACATAAAATAATAGGGTAACTATGGGTTGGTAACAATAAAAATCCCTCTGACGAATGTTGGTGTTTAAAATCCATACCAAGTAAACAGCTTTGATTAGCATTAAATTGGAAGCAATTAACACCTTACCACATTTACATTTTAATGACTTTAATTAAAGAAAGGAAAGAAGTATCTTGACACTTAAAGATGTTCACCCTAAAACTAGTAATGTATGGAAATGGACGAATTGGATGGTGATTTGACGATCATTCCCCCATAACGTGAAATATCCCTGTTTGAGCCCCGATATCGCTTGACGTTTTTAATTACGTTTATCCTCATAGGTTTACATTATTGTATAATTAGTCATCATTGAAAAACTCAAAGATAATAAATATGTTTCGGCCCTACTTCGCGGTACGCCATGACTAAGTATGTAATCAAAGTTCACGTGTACACAAGTACAAGTGTACTTCGAAATTCCACCAAATCTGCAGATGGCCCCAACTATGGTCGTAAAATAGAAACGTTGGTGGAAAGATCTTAATTTTAAGAGTTAAAAAAGATATTCTTGGTTATCAACATTACGATGCCGGAAAGAAAAAAGAAAGATATGATCATGATAAGGGATTGCATAGAGGTTAATCAGTTACCTCTCAAAACACCCCTCACTGCTGATTTAGCTTTAGGAATTTCCCCTTGAATGCACATCCCCATGCTTAACAAGTAATCAGCTTACGGTTAGAGACAATATATAGCGAAAATTTCCATCCCACAGCGAAGTACCTGTTTAAAACGTCAGTTCGTCTACACGTCTGACGGCGGCGTCACACTCAAACTCCCGAATGCATATATTGGCTTAAGCGAACTTTCAGACGCTGCACGACCGCATTTACCCAACCTCACTTTTCCCTTCTGCGCTTATTACCGTTTCGGGAGGGAGTTTGAAGAGGGTGTCTAGGTATGGGGCAAATGGGGAACACCCGACCGCGAGTAGTTCGCGAAGAACGGCGCTGTAGTGCAAGGAGAGACTCCGAACGAAAAGAGGATCGAAAAGGTGTATTCCATTTTCTTTCCTCCTGGAACGCAGTTATTAAAAAGATGTGGATACCTGTCCCGACGATACGACGTTGAAATTCCGCGCGAAGTTAACTGTGTTAGACTTCGGCATCGTAAAAAACCTGGAAAACTTGTCATCTTCGAGCCAAGGAGTCAATAATGTGGAATCAGCAATTCCTTGAACGAATACAGTACTAGTCGCTGATTCCATAATATTTGACTTTGCTGTACTTAACCAACTTTTATTCCAACTGGGAGTAGAAGATAATTCCTAATAGGGAATTAGATGACACATTTCGTAAAACATTGATACAACACACCAGTGAGTGATACTCATATGCTTCAGGACAAAGGATGGCTATCTATGGAATATGTAAGATTTTAATAATGGCTTATTTTATTTAATAGTTTCCTGTTACATAGGCTATTCTGATGCTGTGAGAAAATCAGAAAAATAGATGCCAGAACTGGTCGCTTCAAGAATTCATTTCTTTCCGTGAATGATAAATAATTCTCATAATCTATTATGAAAGTAGAGTCAGGGTGCATGCTCCCCCTAACACGCACCGTAAGGCGCCATGCAGAGTACATACGTAAATACTACTTGGAGTTATTTCGATTCTGCACGGAAATTGTTAGTCAAAGAAATTGGACGAATTTCTATATATTTAGGACGATTTTTATATCTAAAATATAAGGAAGTGAAACGTTATCAAGTGAGTTACAAGACAAATTGCCAAAAATATTTTAATGCTATAATTATGTATAAAAATACCTAATGTATTTTTATATTATTTTGGTTGAAATATGTCTAAGTATTGAGACACGTTAGTTACCAGACAAAACCACTACTATACTTAAAACAGTTCATATTTTACATTTGCGCAATTCGATCGATACAAAGAACTTTTCGAGCTCATAATGAAATTTATCTGAACGTCAACCTTCCAGTAAGTATAAGACAAAAGTAGTAAATACCCTTATTAATAGTAACTCAATCGTTTAAAAGTTGTTTATATCGAAATAAAACAGAAAAATAATAAATCTGAGAGCATCAATAAAGTTGGGAACAGTTGCCACACTAACGGATGATAAACAAGGAACTTAACCAGTAATGAGAAAATTTTAATTATCATTCAAGTAAATGCTTATATATTGTCAGTATTGATACCAAGGACCTTTTCGTCTAGCTTATAGTAAATGTAATTGTAATTACATAGATATGTTCTTAATATAGCTTTTTGTTGAGATAGAGAAGAAATACTTAAGAAGATCTGTTTTTGTAAATTACCCTGTGCAGTGCCCTGAGATGGTAACTTAAGAAAAAATATGTGATACATAAAGACGTATAATACACTGAGTTACATCGCACTTCAAATATGACAATACTTAATGTGGCATTAATGGAAAAAGGACATACTCGTCCATTAGCCTAATAGTCATCAAAGTGAAAGTCGCAGTCCATTTTCCCAAAATAGAGGAATCCCGTGAGACCGCTAAGCTGTCCGCATTAGCGGTTAGAAAAACCGCCGGACCTTTCTTCGCCAGACATATCTTGGGGTCTGCCGCTCACCAGATTTCAGCGTAGACATTGAGTGGCTTGTGTTGAGCCCCGAGATAAGAATTCAGTCATAAAAGTGTTTATGTATTTTATAAAGGAAGAGTAAATTATTTTGAAGTGGTAAATGTTTACAAAGTTTATCCTGCAGTTTCACTATAAAAGTGGTTCGTTGTTGATTATAAAGCTAAATGATCTAACAAAGAGTTACAAATTATGTTTAAATTATTAAAAGTATGAGTTAATTAATCAGAATATATGTAAGTAATCATTATATAACATAATAATAAATAATAATTCATTTGATAATAGTTGAATTCTGAATTAAATGTTACTGAATTAGTTAATCACACGTGATTATAAGAATTTTTGATGAAAATTACAAGAATCATTAAGCTTTAATTAGAAAAATGCTTTCTGAACCTTTCTCTCAGTATTACTTACTGTCTTATTTAAGAGAAAATTGTTTTGAGGAAAATATTTTAGCATAGTAATAATAGTAGAAAATTGCGATACGCTTTTGGCTATCATAGTGAAGAATTGGTTATTCTGCAAAATTCCTATAATACTTAACGCTAACATGAAATATTTAAAAACATCTTTCATATTCATATCCCAAAATAATTATCTTCCATTTATCAAAACAGCAAATAAAAATATTTCTAACAGAAATATTCTTTTGGTCGCCGGGAATGGATATGTGTTTCTTTATCAGGAGGGACGTGACAATCTACACTTTTGTGGCATTACAGTTAAAAGTACTAATTCGAAAACGCAAATTTTGATGAGGTAGTGCCCTAAATAAGAGATTATATTTAGCTTAAGGCAGAGGGTATTGAGTAATTGGAAATAGTGAAAATCTACGAAGTAAAAGAATGGCTCACATGAAGAATAAACTTCTTGCGGCTATTTATTCTCAAATGAAATGTATGCTAACCGCATACAATGTGAATGTTGTTAGTTTTCCGGATCGTTGTACCTAATGATGAAGCCTGATCCTCACAAAACCTAGATTCTCTATTCTTTTTCGTAATGAAGAGTATATTATATCGTTTCTTTGACGCAGTGCAATATTGTATAGTGTGTTCTAATGTCCGAGAAGTGTATAATAATGATGACGACTTTATTTGGCGAATTTAAGTCTTAAGAGACCACAAATATATTCTGCGGTAGTCAAAGAATGCAGTTAACTAATCGCTCGATACAAAGAATTCGTATAACATAAATCTAAGCGTCTTCATATCGGGTTGCAATTAGGATCATCAATTTTAATCTAGTGTTACTTACTGATTTGCTTAATATATTTACGCTAAATGATTTGATAATTCAGAAATGAGCCAGTTCAAAAATATAACCGCGTATATCTTTTGCAATTCTAGCTTTTAAGATAAATAAAGATCCTCTTCACTCAAACATCCTTTAATTCTATTATCTACGTTTAGGCTAAAGATGTTCCTTTCAGTTGAGCCCGTTTTCGCGTAACACAATCACAGCGATTACTTTGTTACAACGGAGGACGTGAAGTTACACCGTGCTACATTCAATTAAGCCCAACGCTCTCATCCGCTGATATTTTGAGCTCGAATCATCCCCTTCACAGTCGATTTATCGACAAACCAGGTCACGTAGCACACACGTAGGAACTTATTTGATACTTCGTGACTTCACCTGCTCCGAAAGCTCCATTCTAGTTATGTGTGGCATCATGTACTTCCTCGGAGGTGGTGCCCTCCAACAGCTTACGACTTCCCCATCTACAAGTTTAACCTCCGTCACCCCCCCTCAAGCCTTCCGCTTGCGCTCCCCTGCCACGTGCTATTCAACCATTTTGTCCTCCCTCCCCTTCCGCCATTTTGTGGTTTTTACGATCTCCGATCCAAATATCTCTCCCCAAAGGGTCGAGTCATCAGGGGGTTAAGGAGCCGTTTCCAGAGATCCACGGGGATTTTTTTATATCGCTAGTCCCCTATTCTCTTCCCGTATATCCACTCGACCTCTCTCCGTATATCTCATTGTCTTTCTCTTGTTTCTGCTACTGCAAACCGAAATATGACAATCTCCCGTTCTCTACTTGAAGGGAATGGATGAAGGAGTTTCTCTTTGTTAGTTGGAGTGGTTCTAGCTGTAAATTAAGCATCGTTTCAATCTACAAGATTTAATATAGTCAGATAGTAGTTTACTATCTAACGTATTGCGTTTATGTTAAACACAGCTTAGCCATTTTTATTACTAGACGAAATATCAAAAATCCGTTGTGGCAAATTAATGAGAGAAAACTGTGGGTAATTGATGTTTTTTTAAACAATCTGTGGTCAAAAAAAGACGTTCACACACGAGACTTTACACACTGCTTAAGATATAGGACTTGGATATAAATGATTGATATTAAATTGAATTCAGTTAAAATATGATTTAATACAAGTTACATATAATGGAAGTTAGTTAGGAAACCTAGAAATTCACGTTAACAGCATTGCTAAAGTTGAAACTTGATCGTTTCCTATAATGATATTATACATATGCAAACAAGCTTCATTTTGAAAAAGATTGCGAAATCTAATAGATAAATATACATGTACTTTTGTCTATTCGTTCACGAAAGATGTTGATCGCATTCAATAAAGCTGTTTTTACCCACTTGTGTAATTTTGTTGAAAAATTTGCCAAAGCTAATAATTCCAGTAACTAAGTAAATGAAAAGTACCGACTCATACCAAAATAAATTGCAGTATGATCAACAGAAAATCGTGAGTTTTGATTTTGGAATAATTTTAATTATTTATGATGGTTCTTGAGAATTTCATTTATTTATGAATTCTTAAGAAATATTTTGATTTATTCAACGTAAATATACATATATATATATATACATATACGTATACGTTCGTTATGTTACAAAGCGAGCAGTTTGGAGTTGTAAAATAACTTCTAATCCATAAAACTGCAATTTTTTGAACAAATGAAGATGATGAATTAATTCGATAAAAACAATGTTACAGATATAGCTGAACTAGGACGCAATATATCTCTGTTCGTGAGGTAACATCTAAGCTAATAGAGCCTGAGAGATCTTCAACTAAAAACTTGAAAATCTTTTTGCTTTAGTAGATCGTCAAATTATTTAATGCGTCCTTTCTCAACTGGTGATCCATGGAGCTCAAGTGGACCACGAACAAGTCGGGCGATCCGCGAAAATAAAAAAAACAGAAGTTCCAAAAGTTCAGTTAGTACGATTACAATGTAAATTATCTATTAAGACGAACTGTAAATTTTCGTCCATTAAGTAGCAATTACTGAAATATTGTTTCCTTAGCACTCGTGTATTCTACTTTTAAGGAAATGTATCGACGAAAAATTTTGCTGGGTACTGCAATTATGTTAATCATTTCCTATTGGTTCTCGTCATTCAAATTATGAAAAACATGTTGATTGAGCAATATTTGATTCCTCCCATCACTAGAAATACATTATTCTAGAAATTTGTTAACAAATAACTGTCTTTATCCTAAAAATTTACAGGCTACTGTAATAATGCGATATAAACGAGGTTTAAAGTATTAAAAGTTGCAGCAAAAGCCAAAAGTGGTCCAATGCACCGATAAATAACCGCCATTTAACTACAATCCCTTTCCTTTTCTAATGCAAGAAACTAAAATTAAATTTATCGCCCCAAGTCAAGTTTTGCGTCACTACGTATATTAATAGAATACGTATCTCTTGGGAATCTTTATTTTTACGCGACCTCGTCAAAACCCGTGCCAAAGACAAGCGATATAAAACCCGCTCTGTATCTGCTGTATGGAATCGCCGGATGAATTTTATTTGAACTCGAATTTCATGGGCGATATTTATAAAGGGAGTAATTTAGTGCTCGCGCATAAAAATATAGCAAAAGGATAATGAATTTTACGTCACTTCCTGTCATCATCGTCGGTTTATTTTTACCCGGATATTAATGCATAAAATATTATCCTCGCTGATCTTTTCGTGCGCGAAACATCTCTCCGAGGAATTTTCCCTTTATCCACCAAATGCAGATACCCTCTCAAGTTTATATACGAGAAAATGGCGTCCAAGCAGGCGCGGGAATTGCTTCGCATCCTTTCTACTCTCAAATTATTCCCTTTCAAACTCGCCTCTTTGAACAGATCCTTTTCAAAGATACGAGGAACGTCTGGTAACCACGGAGCTTTCCAAAGTTTTCCGAAATCGGAGTAAAAAGTGATTCCTGCGGCACAAAGAGCCGTGACGCGTCGTTATTTAAAAGAATGTGGATTATTCCATCCTCTCCGCAAATATTCGACCTAGATCCCGATCTCTTTTTCCACCGCGCAAGACATCGCAGCGATGGCAAAGATGAGTGGATGTATGCGAGATTAAAGATAGCTCGTCAAAATGCGTGGAAATGAGTTACTTTCCAAGGAATCCAAAGGGGATTTTCTCTGCGTTTCTGACGCTTTACGCAGCAGATTAATTTTCCTTCGAAGTTTTTTGTTTCCTTGTCATAGGAGTTCCGTCAGTGAAAAATGCATTCGAATTATTCATATAATTCATATAAAGCCTTACAACTGAAGGAAACTTTGACGTGTGTGACTTTACTGCATGCTATGTTCTGGGTGCCATGTATCCTCTTCATTATCCCCTTTCCCGGCAACTTTTTTATACATGTTGGACTTGGAAAAAAGTTTATTTTTATTAGTTAATTTCTGTGCTTATACTTAACTAAGAACGGATAGAAAGTCTTTTACTCCTTGGATAGCTATTTAATATTATATTTTACTTTTTATTTCCTTGATTTTAACCTTTTTACGGTAAATCAACATGTTAGATAAAATAATAGAGACGAGCAAATAGAATGAATATAGAAAAGAGCATGTTAGACAAGAATAATACGCTCCAAATCATAACTGAGATGTCTTTTTGAAAGTAAAAAAGGTCATAAAAGTAAAAATTCTAAACACGACTGCATTTTATACCTCTCTTCTACGAGATACCTCGGGTGCGTCAGGGAAGTAGTTAAGCATTTTAGGACAATTTTGATTTCTTCAACTGCTATATTTTTTGCAAAGGGAGCAATTAGTTAACTAGTGTGTGATTCAAAAGCATCCAAGTACAAAAACCTAAAATATATTCTATTTTATTCTATAATATCAAATAAAAGGGTTGACTCTTATGGGGAATGGTTAGCATGCTGGCCTACAAATCTGATCCCAAAATAATTTTTCCTGGTTAAAGTTAGGCATTCTGTGTTTTCTAATTGTCAATGCTCACATCTTTCCTCTTTGTCTTACAAACGGAAGTTAGTAACGGTTCGAAAATAGACAAAAAAGAATAGGAAATCGAGAGCAGAATAACAAAGTGAGTTAGATATACATTATTGAAGCCACGAAATATATTAGTAACTTTTATTATTGGCGAAGAAAATGAAATACTATAAAATCCACGGAGGAAGGCGTAGTTTCGTGGAACTCCATCTTCAATGAAATAACAGGTAGACGGGATTGTACTTTTTCCACAGATTTAATTTTCAGACGACCGGTTTCAGCGAGTGATCGCCAACATCAGGTACAGAAACAAAACTCAAAAGCATATTTATGTAAGAAGGATCGAAGAGTCATGTCGTAGGTGAAGAGGGGTCCTCGGTGCAAGGGTACTGGTCGTTGGAGGGAAGGATAGAATAGATCAGCGGGGAGTGGGAGGGAAAAAGGTGCTCGTTTAAGATTTTGTATTTCGGGGAATTGGAATGGGAAACAATTTCCAGTTGTTCAAGGAAATTGAGGCGAGTACCTTTGCTTTCCACGTGTAGGATTTTCTGTTGAAAGTCTCCCTCATGGCCGGATTCGAGTAGATGCTTGGCAAAATGCGAAGTCTCATTTTTATTAATAAAGCAGCGTTGGTGTTCCTTAGCTCTTATGTTGAAACTGCGACCAGTTTGGCCAATGTAAACCCCATTAGATTAATGGCATTCCAATTTGTAAACTCCTGATTTTAATCGGGGGTTAATTTTATCCTTATTACAACATAAATGTTTATACAAATTCAGACGGTTTTTGAATGCCGGTCTTAGGGAATCCTTGGGTAGCAAGTTAGCGATTTTTAATGAAAGGTTATTGATGAAGTTTAATTTAACCCACTTGGGCTTAGGACAAATATCCACAGGACGTCGGTAAATTTTATCTATTGCGAGATATCTCTCTTTCTTAGCCAAAAGATTGTCAATTGTGTTAGTGGGGTAACCGTTTTTCACTGCAATGTATTTAATAGTTGAGAGCTCTTTTTGATAATTTTCTTTTTGCATGGGGATAGTTAATAAGCGGTTAATTAATGAATGGAAGGCAGCCATCTTATGTGAAAAGTGGTGGTTGGAATTAAACGGGATAACATGGTCCGTATAAGATGGTTTCCGGAATATACTAAATTGGGTTTTTTGATTACAAATAGAAATTTGTAGGTCTAAGTAATTTAGAGACTGATCATTTCCTATTTCCATAATGAAGTTGATTGCACGATGGAGAGAGTTGATGTGGGTGAGAAACGCATCAAGTTGTCGTAAGGTGCCACTCCATATGCAGAAGACATCGTCCACATATCTAACCCAAAATTTAACGTCTTTTAAAAAATCCACAGANCCTCCAAAAATGAATTATTTGATATATATAAATAAAGTCATACACTCACATGCGCTGAAAACTGTTGTAAAAACCAAAACTTTTTTTTTACTAAGAAGAAATGGGGTTCTCAGAAATTTATCAGAAATCATTAAATTTTCAAGAGACAGTAATTCCGAAATACTCTCTTAATATTGATGTCATACTTATGAAAAGGAGATATAAGTACAATTTAAATCTTGTTTGTATTATAAAGTTATACCTAATGACGACAATCTTTATCGTTGTAAAATTTTGCATACACGCAAGATATATTTTTTTCTTTGATTTTTACTACAGCCTTCACCTCTAGGTAATGAAATTTGTTCAATATTCTATTATATCTTGCATTTAATACAAACACGCGCAGTTGTTCTGTGGTGGATTTTTTTTTAGTTTATGCTCCTATGCTTTCCACGTACAATTTCTTCTAATTTTTTCCTTCATATTGAAACTGAATATGATATGACTTTATACAGCTACCCATAAATCTGGTCGTGGGAGGGAAATTTCAGGTCTCACATAATGATGAGCTCTCTCATTAATATTACCTCTAGTACTTCACATATGCAGCTCATTCACCCAATTATATTCGTCACCGGCGTAATACATTTTACGACTTTTAATACGGTGGACCCCGCCTTTACAACTCCGCTTCTGTGAAATTGATTTTTACGTTACTGATACTCACAAGCCTTTACTCCTTTTCCCAAAATTTTAATTCGAACTCGATCTCCCATATCGGCTGAAAAAGTAACAATTTCCATTACAAAAGCGACTGCTAAACCATTCACCCACCCATCGATTTCCAATATCTCTCAGTGACAAATACACCATAATCAATCGGATTTTACGGGGCCTCATTGACGTTGACGAGATTATTCATCACCCGGGAGTTAGAGTAACAAACGGCACCGTCCCGTCATCGATTATGACGGGACTATCCGAACAAATTATGGATGTGACATTTCCAAAAACATTTCCAACCCCAGCGCGGTTTTAAGCTCGCCGACCGCCGTGACGTTCAGGTACGCAAATGCGCAAACTCCCCCAAAAGCCTTCCGGAGTACGAGTCGAATCGCCGCGCTTTGCCGAAGATTAAATCGAGAGATGGCTCTGCAAACGGAGAGTGTATCCGCGGAATCTGTTTAGCAGCACACACTCTCGGAGCAGCGTAAGAATGTCTCCACGTTAGCGTTTTCCAAATTGTTGGCTCTGCGATGGCATTTGGGTGAACGGAAACATTATGCCCCGAGGGTCTTCGATTGAATTCGATGAAGGCAAAGCTTTGAGATGGAGGCGGTCGTTTATTTCGGTGTATCAAGACTATAGTGGTCTGTTCAACTCTTTTATTTTTATCTTGATTTGGGAAAATCAAAGGGTTATCAAATTTCGCCTCAGCTGGACACACAAGTGATATGCTTATAGCTGATCTAAGCAGGTTTTCAGATATTGTTTTCAAATCGCATTAACCTCGGAGAATTTACCCTTGATAATGGGTATACGTTGTAGGAAAATTATCTGCGAAAGCATCGATTTTGGCTGATGGTCTAAGGCGCTTCTTTAGGGAAATAGAGAGATACAATGAATGGATATTTACCATCGCTTCCCATAAGGTAGGATATGTACCCTGTATACGTCTTCAATAGTGGAATATTTTTTCATTTGTCTTTTGGTACGGAGTAAAGAAAATTGTGGCTTTTATTCAATTCTTCCCGTAGCTGAGATAATTTGAAAGCTACTGATTGAATTCAGATGAATGGGAGCGGAGATGACAATATTTTTGAAATTTCTCATGACGATTCCCGAAAAGTACGTCACAGGTTGCTAAAATGAGAAAAATATATCGCTAAAACGAAATTGAAAATAAAATGACCTCAATTTGCTTCTACAAATGTAATAAAAGTTCAAGAATTGTAAAGTGTAAGTGTAAATTTGTCCTTTAACACCAAAATGTTTTGCCATCTTGATTTATAAACAAATTTAAAAGTGCTCCAACAGCTAGGACATTTCGCAAATCCACCTTTCACCGGGAATCGAACTGGGACCACTTTCACCAAACTCTCTACCCACTTAGCGATCCGGGGGTCCCCCGGATCTACATGTCATAGCCACCGGTTTAACGAAATTGATAGTAATTACAAATTCCCTTTGTATTTTATGTAGTTGATGCGATTTGAGTAAGACACTGAGATTTGTTTGAGGAGAATGTGATAATGGAATTATCATTATGAAATATCATTGGAAGTAACGGCGAAACAACAAGCACTATATCGTATAAATTATGAGGAAAATTTTATTAATACTCAATAAACCGATAACGTGGCCATATGGAAATTAAACGCTAATTGCAACAATGACATGATTGATCTAAGTTTCCATTTCTCTTATACCGACCAAATCCCTTTATCTAATTAAACTTAAAGCAATCATCCATCAAATATGAGCTACTCATAAACTGTATAGTGATATTTAAGAAGTTATCCTTAATTTATGAAACCTTTCCGTGAATAAGTGATCCGAGGTGCTCGAAATAAATTATTTATTGAGGATTAAGGTAAAGTTGTTAACCTTTGCACGATGTAGTCGTGCGGCTGAATCCCAAGGAATAACAATTGTGAAAAATAGCGACATGACTGGGACTCGAACCCAGGTCTCCCACTTTCCGGGCAGGTATTATAACCACTGAACTACCTGAATTACCTGCCCGGAAAGTGGGAGACCTGGGTTCTAGTCCCAGGCATCTTGCTATTTTCACACTTGTTATTCCTTGGGAAATTATTTCTTAGCTATCGAAATTTTGTTGTGATTAACCAGGACTTAACGAACAATTAAGCGACGTATATCCTTAATAACCAGCGCGTGATTTTCCTCCACCGAAGTTACCCTTGGGACCTGGTGAAAGATTAATTGTTCCCAAAGACGCAGAGGAAGGGCAAAAAGGGAAGAAATCGTCCGAAAACTCTGATAGTGAGACATCGCTAAATACATCGACAAACTTGGGAGAAAGTTAGCGAATTTCCCCTGTCGATCGTGCACGGAAACCTCAACACACAACGGCGGAATTTCGTTCGAATAAAATTGCGGAAATTTTGCGGTCTGTGTGACGAGATATTCTAGCACAGAAAGCTGTCGTTGAAGGAGACATTTAAGGGAGTTTTCCGAGGAAATATCTCGCGGCGCGTATAATAACGGAGGGGGATGTCGGGAACAGAGATGTCTCTAGCCCACGGATATCAATTCGGAGAGCGTGAGGAAGAACAGAGAGAGAAGAGGCAAAGGGAGGAACAGATGAAGGGTGGGAGGCGTGCAAACAGAAGCGATTCGGAAGGGTGTAACCGCGACAGGAGGGTAAGACCTCAAGATTAGAACGGATACAATGCATATCAAGGAATGTATGGTTCTCGGGAGATTGAGGGTGTACAAGAATGGGGAGGATAGGTCACTGCTCCTAGCTTGGGGATGAATTTGATCCATCCTTAGTCGTGGAATAAGAACATTTTTAAGTGAGAATTGGAAGCGCAAATTCGAAACCGGAAGGAAAGCCTAAGGAATCACGTTGCTTTTTTGAGGTGATATGGTCTGGAAAGCGGTTGTGGTCTTACCGATCTGCCGAGATAATAACCATGGTTACTCGGGGTTGCGCTACGACTGCATCAATCATATTTTACGAATGATAATAAATTACTATTACGTTCGATATAATCAATGCTACAAATCAAAGAACGTACGTCTCTGTATCAAAGTGCGCTAGAAGCTAGTTACGCTTCTAGGTGTCCCTTAACGATATTTACTCTCAATATGAATTGAACGCTTTTAATTGAACCTATACACGATATTTACCAACCGACGAAGCAAATCTAGTTAGTTATCCATATGATTATGTCTATTACAACCAGCCAAGTCTAATGAGCAACTTTATCAAATAGCTGGGAAAATATTTTCCCCCAGTGATAACCAGATCAACATTAAAACATTTTTCACCTGCTTCTCTTAAAATATTTATTTATCTTAGTCTTTTTAGTGAACTTATTAACTAGAATCAAATATCATCACCTTTTAGGGATTGGCTAGGTTACAATTCACAAAACTATCTAGCATTTGAATTGCTTTACACATTCATGTTTATTTATTTAAAACTCGCCTGCAGCCTCTGCAGATTCGGCAGTGGCTAGCCTCATCCCATATTTTGCTCTTATCGGTCTCACTAATACATTCCGTCAAGTAATAATCGTATAAACTCTTAAAGCAGAAAGTTCTCTCTTTCATACCATACAATAGGTTCAGTGAATATATTTATCCTACTAGGGGATCGCATAGAACGGTGGTGTACGGTGACAACTTATCCTCGGGACTGTTACGATTGCCGTGAAGGCGTACCAGGAACCGTGAAAAAAACTTGTATAATAATTAAAGGAAGTAAAGTAAGGATCAAATACGGATATGCGTATATTTTTATTGCTTACATTAGCTTTCGAGTGAAAATGTACAAACTGCAGGGGAAATATCTTTATTGAAATGGTGTTTTATTATAAAAAAATGATATACGCTCTGCAATAGCAAATAAATGTTTATAGTTGTAATTAGTAATGCGATGTTAATGTATCACTGTATGATATTATACAGTATTATTTAAAAATAGTACTGTACTCGTAACACATAATTTTATAACCGGACAATTAGTCCATCTGTAATGAATGAATTAATGACAATATTTACCATCTATACAAATCACGTACAAACATGATTATTCTCTCCCATCAACCCTACACTATATTAAATGAATCTTTAGAGATAGCTCCATAGTCAAAAGTTTATAGTACTTTAAGATACATTGCAACTTAAAATTTGATATTTGTCACAAAGTGTTTACAAGTAATTGATATACATTTATTTTGTCATGTATATTAAACATGCGCAAATAAAATAAATATCGCAATACTCCGCCATAATTTCCGAGCATTGCATATTTCGTCCACTTTATATTCATCTATGCCTCTCTCCTGAACTAGAAAATATCAGATCTAAAAAAAAATCTAGATATCTCACATCAGTAGTTGAATAAATCTTTCATCCGAAATTTCCTCTGCTTTATTAATTAAAATTTTGACACTTGATTTAGCAAAAATCGAACCGATAATTCTCCTTGGAGAGATCAAAGCTTCGAACCTTCCAGCTCCCTCCATTGTACCAGTTGTAACCGTGGAGAATGGCTCTAAATAGTTCTCCCCCCTCAGCCCGGTCCCGGGAGCGCTATTAAGTCAAGTTAAGACCTTTGTGCATGGCTTATGGTGCAGATAATGCTTTGATCCGTCCTTTCCATCACATACGTCCTCATGTCTATCTCATCCCTCGTTTTTCCACTCGAACGATCGCTGCTGTTCTTAGACTCCGTGGCTGGAGCTGCGGTTTAACCCTCCACCACATTACGAGGTCCTTCGTGGCAAGGAATACTGCGGTATCAGAGGTAACAGACAAAGGAATCCGTTCTAGCCTCAATGGTAAATTCCTAATATGCCGATGATATGGCACGGTTAGGCTCTCTACAGTTCCCGAGTAAGCCTGGGAACTACTTAGGAATGAGTGATGCTGACTGACAAATCATTACATATTAAATGCTATAAAAGGCGCTATTTACAGTATATTAAGATGCAACTTCTAATCTGTAATCTACTGCTTACGACATTTTTGCTTATAGAATTCTGGTTCAGATTATAAATGAAGAGCAAACTTCCTCACTTCTCATCTTGCCTAGTATACCTAATTTCCTCTCCAAAGCTTTAACTCTACATCTACATAAATGCCCTGCAAGCCGCCTTCCGGCGCGTGGCAGGGCGAGTAAACAGCAAGCGTTAGAGTTACCTCTTTCGTTTATTGTTATCGCGTATCGTTTACGGAAAGAATGAGTCCGTAAAAAGACTTGTCTTCGCATCTATTTCTTTATTTCTATTATTTTACACTCATTGTCGGATCGGCCGAAGTAGCAGAGGGGTCGCATAATACCGATTACGTCTTCCGAAAATGTACTTCCTCTGAATTTATCTAACAATCGCCTCCTAGCTTCCAATCCCCTTTCTTTCAAGGATTCCCTTCTTTAGGTACCTAATGGTAGAGGGACTGAGGTAAAAACTGGCTGTGAAATGTGTGTTTTACAGATAAGATTGCCATAATGTACCATTTGTAGGTATTATATATTATTATATATATATTAGCTATTAGATTACATCATCATATATATTATTATATGGGCGTCACGTCATTTTGTCCCACGCGGGAAGGAAAAGAGCTATGAAGTAGCTGCAAATTCATGGATAAGGATCATGAAGAATTCCCCAATCCTTTTCAACGAGGGCTTGATCGCTGAAAAATGGAAGTTGCTACAGGATAGTGCTACTCAGAGAATAAGGCAACATACGTGAAAGAGCGAGTGTTCAGAGACTAAAGGAAATGGTCACTAAAAGTTATGGGACACATGGACCAATCGATAGGCAAAGGTTGGTAGGAAATTACCGATGGATTGGCTGAAGCTGAGCCATATTTTCATGAAATCTCGTTTATCGAAATGAAAATAGAAATATATAAATAATCTAATCCCTAATTCCGAATGATGTTTATAGACGACTCGACAGTTTGCCGACGGTAATGTCAAAAACATTCGTCAACTTCCATTTCAATCTTATAATTTTTCATGACAGCGCATGTTATAACGATGTTGACAGAAAAAAGGTTGACAAGGCTGGATGTCATTAGATTTTAACGAAATGTATTAAAAGAGATAAAAGAGTTTATGGAGCATATGAATCAAAAATGGATTTAGAGACAGTATCCTCGTTACATATGAAATTCTTGATCCTACATTTCATTAAAAATTATCTACTCATGCATTACTGAAATGAAATACCCCATAATTTATGTGAATATACTGATATCTAAGAATGGATTTGGGTTAAAAATTTGGTTTTAGATGTAAAATTATATACAACGAATAACATACAGCTTTTAATGAATCACTTTTTTGTATGCCGCTTATAATTACTGTTAAGCAATGCATATTTATATGTAGGGTAACGCATATGATGCGAATATATAACTAAATATATGTTATATTATAGTGAATCCATAACTTTTAATGTTAAACTCTTTAATGTGTAGATTTTCAAGGTAATTTATTGCTTACGAAAGGTTTTTGAAGTCGTTTCCTCTCATCTTAGGTGAATGCCAGGATGTGATCAAATTTAATTAGTAAGTCATACTTCCCTCCAGCCTTTCTACCTGGTCAGAAGGCCAAATCGCGACGTGCGAATAAAAAAATTAATTTCTTTCATATTACGATTTAACAACGTAAGATAACTTGTAAATCCTGGAATGTATACGAAGTGAGTGACCAAGATGTTGGGTTGAGAGAGACGTATTGGTATTAAAGAAAGATAAAAACGTAATGAGATAAGATACACGTAACTCAAAGATTAAAAAGAAATAATGAAGGAAAAGTAGACATCCTTTTCCTTCATTACGAAGTTCCAATTCCACCTCCATTCCAATTCCATCTCGGCCTCCTCCGTAGATTTTATTAAAAAGCAATGTACGAAAAAATAGATGTCGTGATGTGTCTGAAAAGAAAGACGTGTGTAATGAGAGGGAAGAATGGAATGTGAACGTGCTTAACTCGAAAGAGAACAGCGTGATCGATGTGTATGTATGTTTAATTTAAGATAATGTCCTCTATCCTCATTATAGCTAAAATAAAATATTTTATTTGTTCCAACTCTTTCATGCAATATGTGCAAGTATGAAACGCTGTAAATAATGACAAAGGAAGCACTGATATATCTCGGGTCAAAATACGTAAACCGTTTTCCTTGTAGAATATTAACTGGAGCATTATATGTTTTGAATAAATATATTATATTAATATCCTAAGTTATTATAATGATATGTCATAATACGTTAAGATTCATTGTGTGCTTTAAGTATTGTATTTTACTTTGTATTTTAGGCACATAGGAGTAAGTATAGGCAAAGTATTCATACGAAGTGACAAGCAAAACCCTCTGAGAGATAGGTTCTTAGGAACCACAACAAAAAGGAATACAATAATACCAGCCTGCTAACATCAAATTTAAAAATATATTTATAAGAATAAAATAATATAAATTTATTCTTCTCGAGCGAAATTTCACGCCAGAGCGCATTCAAAGCCTTCAACATTGGCTTTGCAACGGCTACACAGTGAACAAAGAGCAAAAAATAATTTCGGGGGCCAATCATCGCTGCCAATCTTCGCTAGTCTGGTAGAATAGCACTACCTTCAAAACTGACTTTTTGCTAACCCGCAAAACCCCACTGAAGGGAAAAAGGGAACGAAAAGAACAGATCGGACTGGATTATCGCAAGAATGTCGCGTGAAAGGGATTGTAAGGCGCGAAACTCCCGACACTCCCGCACTCGTTACCAAAGGGATAACAATCTCCCGCGCGAAGACTACCGCGTATTCACACGAAAGGTGACGCCTCTGTATGGAAATGGGTCGAATGGAAAACAGAATTCCATTCTACAGCGTACGAGAACATATCTACCTCGAAAGATAACTCGCTCTGTCACAGCACCTGGGCACCTTGACACTCTTGACGCGCGTATGATATGCACGCCTAGATTGCTGAGACGTGTGGGTATGAATTTAATAGCATTACTTTGAAAATAATAATAGTCTCTTATTTGTAGCGTACCAACTGCTTTAAGAGTTAGCGGGTTAAAATGGTGATTCGATAATCTTGGTGAATTTAATTTTTCCAAACTCTACTATCAAATAATTGCCAATTTCTCCAAGGTTGCTAACTAGCCAATGCAGGGAGATTTATAGTTTCTACTAGGAAAATCCAGACTATATCGGTTGTAATCTTTTCATCGCCAATATTCCTGCATAATGTTTTGATTTTATTTGTTTTGAGTAAATGGTATTCAATTGCTTCCGGTAATATATATATGTACATAATTTACATACACAAATCCTTCATGAGTTTTCTTCTCAATTTATATATCTTTTCATTAATATCATTGACGAAATGTTAGATGGAAGAAGACTTTTTAGTCTCAATATCGCCTTAACAAAGATCCTAATAATAATAATAATAATAATAACGTATGATTAAACAGTAGTTTATTAACTTGAGTTTTAACAGTACCCTATGTAAAACGTCAATGAAAGATTGGATAAAAGCCCTAAGCTACAAACCAACTATGGAAAGATCCGATGACTCTTAAGGTGAATCTGTACTAAATACTAGGGTGCAATCTCCCAAAATTTTAATTTCGTAAGAGAATATGGCGTTTAGACTTTTAATTAATTTCAAATTCATGTGAGTATAGAAGCTATGCGAGAACCGTTTCGCTCTAAGATATAAAAATGATATTTCCGGAGCATTTTCTGCCCAAATTTAAAGCCGCTGAAAATTTTATTGAATATAGTTAAATGAAATATATTCTGAGAAATAAATAACCTCAAAGAATTCCTTAAAAGTGGATATTTTAAGGGAAAATCAGATTTTCAAATGGGTGAAATGAGAGAAAAACCTCTTTATACTTCAACGTAAATATGATTGATGTGAAGAGGTTTATGTGGATCGTATGTATGCAAAGGAATTCTCTACTCGGGTGGGTAACTGGACCGAGAGAAGTGGATCTTCCGCACACCTGATGAACTGGGTCCCTGCAACGCTTTTTCATGGAAATTAACCTCGCTGCCTTCCAGAGTTTATGCTGCGGTACACGAGAATAGAATGGCGCTAGCGATGCGTGAAATATCTCTAAGGCTGAGTTATAACCGGTGCGACGATTTCTTTACGTATTGCGAGGAATATATATGCTACGTAAACGTTATAGAAGCCATACTATGATGAAGGAGAGAGCCAATAGTTCAAATTTAGTTATTATTCGTAACGCCAAACCCAATACTTATTTACTAAGAAAAGAAATAGGATTGTTTCCGTTTAAAAACAGGATATTTCCTATTAAAATTCCATAATAATTCCAGATCTAGTCCCGATAATAGGGACCAGAAGTATGACCATGTTTCGTGTTATTTATTTATATAATTACACGTTGTATTGCCCAATTTTGAGGATGATGGAAAATTTGAGTGTAGTTGCCGGTTGAGTTTTTTACTCTCTACGTTTTGAGAAAACATCTTTTCAACATATTTCTGATTCAGAGAAATATCTATAAAGATATAATATGTGGAAACATATTGGTAACCAATTCAATGGGTTGATATGATTTTGCTCATATTCCATAGATTTCCTAGATACAAAGGTGGAACCAGTAGTGGGGCATTCAATTAAAATATACAATGACTGTAATGTAATAAACTGTAATGCAGAGTCCTATTTAATAAAGGCGAAACTGATAGCTATAGGAGAGAAAATACTATTCTTTTCTAGAATTTAACTATACATACGACGAATGTTCAGAGAGAAACATATTACACGCATTATTATGCTACGAGAAAAGGTACATCTGTGCCCAAGTCACTTTGTCGTCACCGTAATCATCTTCCCACATCTTTCCTAACTAATACTCTCTCATGCCCAACTCTTCTAATAGCGGACTCCATATCAGATATCTTTTCGGATGCTTTTTTAAGGTTAGTCGTGGTGAGGTAATGTGACTTATGAGGAGGATGTGGAGTGAGGTAGTTTCCCTTACTTTCCTCGTCGTGCTAGAATGTTTTAAGTGGAATACACATACGTGCAGAGCAATGAAACACTGAGTGTTTTCATAACAAATTATAGGGAGTAATTAAGATGAGTGATATTAATCAAAAACACTAATGCCATAGTAAATTTCAAGCAACCAAAGCCATTCATAAAAATATGAATGTTATAAAAATGTTCCCAATATTGCCTTCATACTCCCTCCTATGATTTTTCCTCTAGCACTTCCTTTCCCTCTCTACCTAAAAATTAGCTTTTGCAGCTCTTAGTTTATCTGACTACTTGTTTCGAAAAAGATCGTAGATGATTTTATTAGACATTCTACGTACTGATAATTCAGTTATCCACGTAAATATGAATTGGGTTAATTCGTTGAGAGTTAATTTAATATTTTGGTTTTAGGAACCTGGGTCGGCCAAGAGGGGTTTGGTGGACGCTTAGCATTCCAAGTAGGAGTGGGCCCAAATTTAAGATAGTAACTTTTTATTTTGTGAAAAAATTATCTACATTTGAAATGTTACTAAGTTCCCCATATTACTTTATTTATAACAATTAAAGCTCAATCGCCTAAACTTTGCCTACAGTAGCTGACTGCGCAGGTGGGCCTAGTCCATCTCAGAGAATAGGGGAGGTAGCGCTTACTGAGAGGGGAGCCGGGCGCGGGCAGCATTCAAAGACTGACGCATGGTTGGCAAATACCACTCAAATATTCCCCTTCTTCTCCACTTATTTTTCATACCACGAGCTTTCATCGATCAGGATAATGCGAATCAGGTAAACCCCAAAATGCGACAGCTTTACTGATTAAATGGCCAGCAGTCAGGTAAAGGGGGCAACAGAAATTTGCACCCGGGCCTAGTCAGATGCCCAACCCTGCTAGGAACAATATGGCAGTTCGATGTCGTGAATTTTCCCACCATAACCCCTGTAATTTGTAGAAAGATGCTTTTTCAACCAAAAGGAAAGATAGGGATGCCACTATTCTTTCCTTTCAGAAGGATAAGTCCGTCAGATGCGCCTTGGCATTAAATCACTTTGGAATAGCACTGGAATCTGCCATCGGTTGAGGAACGATCTTCAGCAAATGCTTGACGGTGACGGCGCCATCCATCTTACGCGAAGCAGGCATTCAAATTCCCCCGATCTCCCACGCGGCGGAATCCGTAAACAAAAACAGCTGAAGATCCAATCGCACACAGTATGTGGTCACTTTTGGACTCTACTTCTTTCCTAAATCTTTTTCTCTCACTCCTTTCTGCTCCTAACTCTACTTTATCTTTCCCCATCGAGCAATGAATCAAATCCAGGCTATCTACTTGCTCTACTGAACGGTTCACAGAACTCCACTGAGATAATGCATTTACTTTCTTTCTAATACGACCAATACGATTATTATTAATGGTTCTCGATATATATATCTTGATTAGTGGGATATTTTTCTACATTTTGGTACAGGACGGAGAAAAAAGAACCCTTCATTTAATGCTATTTTATTTCATGGCTGTGATAATATTGGTAGGAGCGAAGAAAAGTCCGTGAGGGATATTATATGGTTAGGCTTCACCTTGACTATGCGTGTAGTACTTGGAATCCTGGCAAAAATGTTGTATTCCAGACTTAAAAAAAAAACTGAAAAGGCGATACGTTACGTAGAAAATTGTTTCGACGAATCAACGAATCGGAGTGTTTCTCAAATGCTTCAGGATGCAGACTGAGAATCACTAGAAGATAGAAGATTTAAACCTAAGCTCAGAGAAGGTACGTCAGTTAGGTATCAGAAGGTATGTACATTCTTAAAAGATGTAGCGTCCTGCTTGTTACATAGACCGTTCTGATACTGAGAAAAAAATCAGAGGTATAGATGCTAGAACAGGTAGTTTCAAAAATTCTTTTTTCCGGTAAAGATACGCGAAAGTAATCGGTTAGAGAGGTAGAGTCATGGTGTATGCAACCCCTGCCACACGCTTTAAGGCGGCTTACAGGGTGCATATGTAGAAGTAGAATGTGGAAGCTTCTGATGTGCGAGTAATGCTCAGGCGTACGAAGAAATACCGAGGAAAGGATATAATTCGGTCACTCTTTATAAATGGCAAAGAAAAGAGTCGTTAATTGGGTCATTGTGCTGCATTTAAGTGGATGCTTCCCTCTAAGAGCATTCTGTCTCAGTGAAGAAGGTAAGGAAAGACTACCTCAACTTTCATTAAGCTTCATAAGCCGTATTTCCTCTCCAGGGATTTTAGTAGCTGATGGCGGTGGTGGGATTGAGATTTAACGGACATTCAGCATAAGTAATTTGCAGAAGAACAAACGATACAAGCCTGTAAATATACAAACAAATCTTAAGAAGCTAAATATCGAGTGTCAGCTCTGAAGTAACTGAAAACTGTGAAGTATGAACTTAAGTACCATCAGTGGTGAGAAGGTTAGAAACAGTGAAGTGGTAATGCACACTACACATCACACAATAGCTGAGGAGAGTATGTATTGCGGCATACAGATAGAGAAAAACTCTCCTTAAGCCATATATGTTTATATTTCATAAGATATTCTTGCACATTTCTCCATGACAAAGCATATAAAATAAACCGAAAGTTTGAGCACAATTCATCGTCTGAAGGATTCTGAAAAACATTTGGGGTGCAATAATGTAACTTTTTCAGTTAGTGACATCTCCAAATTTCGCGATAAAACCGCCATGTTTACATGAATTTACATGTATCCGCCATGTTTACACGGCGGATTTATCGCGAATTTCGGGGATATCACTAGTACCACAGAAATACATAATCGCATCCGTGTTCGACTTAGGGGATTTTTGGAGAGAATCGCCAACAATCTTAGGGGATTCTTGCACTATATTCGCGAACCACTGACGGATACTCAGCCATTCGGACTATTCCTGCACCGCGGTCCAAATAGATTTGATCTCTTTTTACCTTTTTCTACCGATGGAGCTGATGGAGTCGCGCAAATGAGAATCCGTCCGCTTTCCGAGCTACCGAATCCAGTTTCCATTTCCTCCTTTTTCCCATCTGCGATCGCCCTTCCGGACAACTCTCCCAAATGACCCCAGTTTGGTGAGCAAAAAGTTTCCAATATTATTCATCGTTTGAGAGGCGTTTCCTCAATACTCGAGGGAACCGAAGAAAGGGAATAGAAAGAATGATCGCTACATATGTAAAACTTTACTTGAAAGGAATGAAACGAGGTAGCGGAGTATGGATTCATCTACTTGCAAGCAGTGGTTAAAGTGACGAAAAGGAATGAAGAAAGAGAAATATTAGATGTATTCATCTTTACTTTCGGCGTAATTGAAAGTTAAAAGCCCCGTCCTAGTTGACAGGNTGCCAATTTCCGAGCTTTCACAATATGGAATATACAGAGAAATGGTGCCTTAAGGGCACAAAACGCCGATGAAGTGAGATAAGACCTTTTCCGATATCTCCGCCTTGGGGGGTAAGTATCGAGTCTTCCATAAGTGGCACCGCGGGGAACAGCACTATGCGTAGGGGTTGGGTGTGACGTCGGATGCCAGCGGGTGAGCTATAGAAAGGAACATTGGAGGGCGAGAGTGTGTGAAGAGAGTGGAAGGGCTTTCATCGCTTAAAGAGAAAGTTTCGGGGGAAGAATGGGGCAATGTGGGGATTATTAATCGAGGGTGAAAGGGGACTGAAGATAAGGGAAGTTGGGGTAGAGTACGGAGAAGACGTGTGCTGAATGAAGATAAAGGGGGACAGACGTGTTATATAAAAAGTCGGCTCCATAGGAGTCAAAACGCTGATTCCATTGGAAAAATTTTAATGACACTTTAAATGCGTTTACTACTAATATCAGAAGGCTGTCAGGAAAAGAGAAACGAAAAGCTGCCATATTTAAGCGTTGATTCGCTGAGTCAACGCTAAATCTGGCAGTTAACGTCCTCTAGCCGCAGAATTTCGGTCTCTGTAATGCTTTGCGTTTGCATAGCTTGCATTTTCAGTGCATATCCACTCATACTAGTGTCATTTGATATGTTTGATCCCATTTGACATTCAGCTTAATTACGTGGTAAAGCCTTTCAATAATTTATTTGAATTTTTCAGAGACACTTGTCTTCGGAAATGTTTGATTCCAGTAGACTTTAGATGACACTTGTAGCTTTTTGCAAATTTTCGACCAATTAATTTATTAGAGACACGAGCTCCCTTTTGATGTACTTCTAAAGAGGAAGCCACCGACGAAAGTTCTGCTGACCGGGAACGTTTCAATGGATCGATCCCGCTGGAGGACTTTCAAGCAGGGCATTGAAATGCGTAACCCGCACGCCCAGATTTCGGGAACTCATAAATGATTTTAGGTGCGCTTTATTGCCGTCGTAAACCTGCTCCTATAGCATATATACCCACTGGCATCGGTCCCTCAGCCCTTTAAATCACGTGATACACACTGCGATATAGAATCGCCCCTCCTCTGTCTAAACACTGAGGCGTGGATAGATGAATCTTTATCCCTATGCTCCTCTAGGAGGTGGATTATTAAAGAAACGGTAGAAGATACTGCGTCAAAAATAGGGACGTTGAGAAACTGAGGCGCGCGGGAAAAGCGAAGATGGAGTCGTCTGATTGGTCCTCCGCCTCATATACCCGTATCACGTGACCGGAAATGGCATCGAAGTCGTAAAGAGTTGCCGCATCCTCACCTATCTATGAGTTTCCCGCCTTTTCCCCCCCGCCTATCTTCTTTCTCAGTGATGTCCCTTTCCCGGAAGGTTTTTCGCTCGCAATGTCCACAGAGGGAATACGACTTCGAGCGTCCGTATCAGATGTGACTTCAATCCTCCGCCCCAAATATAAATAGTTTTCCGGAATGATATTTTGCGATCTGCGCGCTGTTTCCTTATGAAAAGAGCTACAGCGATGAAGTAGAAAAGCTAGACATTGAGGTAGATCATCCAATTCGCTGAAATGAATAAAGAAAGTATTCCTTTTGTAGAGTATTCCAATGGTTGCGGAAAATACTCGTTTAGTGTCGGTGTTTGGGTATGAAACCCATTATAGTCTTCTACATCTACATCTACATAAATACCCTGCAAGCCGCCTTCCGGTGTGTGGCAGGGGGTGTGAACACCAAGAGTAGAATTACTTCTTTAATTTATTATTATCGCGTATCGTTCGCGGAAAAAAAGAGTCCCTAAAACGACTTGTCCTCGCGTCTATTTCTCTTATTTTACGCTCACTGCAAACGGATCGGCCAAAGTAGCAGGGGGGTCGCATAATACCAATTACGTCTTCCGAAAATGTATTTCCTCTGAATTTATCTAACAATCGCAGCCTAGCTTCTAATCTCCTTTCTTTCAAGGATTCCCAACCTGCGTCTTCTGCACAAAATGGATAAATACAGGCCATTACCTTATATTTAATTACCATGTGAGCCAAATGTCAACGCTACAAATCATACTATACTTAGTAAGGGTGATTATTTGAGAAGAAAATTATGTGAGGGTAAATTTATGAATTCTTAACTCTCCGTTAGTCGCAGTAGCTCCTGACACACTCCTGGCCGCAACGTAATATACCTCATGGATCAGTTTTTGGTCATCTCTACAATCGATATTTTACACACAATTTTCATTTCATGTAATTTTTACGTCACATCTTCAACTTTTATATCACGCTGCTACATTCATTATTTATTCAGAAATGAGGGCATTTACTTAAGGTATTGAACTTTATTTGCAACCCATGAATATTACCGGATTGGTAGCGATCGATATCGTCAATGGAATCCGTAATAATTAATTAATGAGGAACAATTCTAAATACCACAAAAAGTTACACATGTATCTGAGTTATCAATTCTTTAAAGATGTCATGGGGAAAGACAATATTAAAATTCAAGTAGAAGTAATGAATTTTATCTCATGCAAGAGATTTATGCAAAACTACTAACTATGATGTTATCTAACTGTATCAGAATCTATTTTAATGAAAATTCTTTATAATAATTACATTTTCTAATACTTATGATTAATAATTTTGATTAGTAATTATGATTAATAATAATAAAGTTTTATTTGAGGGTTTTACTTTTAGTTGTCCCACCTTGCTCTGACTTCAGCTTTAAAGGAATCTATTATTTCATAGAAATATCCCGACTTGAACTTTCAGAAACCTGGTAACCTAATAATAACTAATATCCCAAAGCGAATGCCCTAGTATTAAAATTTGATAGACCAAAACGTAAATTCAGGCAGACCGCCATAGGTATGATATACTCCGGAAGTATCCATTTGTAAATGTAAGCCGGAAAATGTTAAGAAGAGAAAAAAAAACTATTAAATCTCTTGTTTACGGTCGCTTAAATATTTTATTAAATTCTAGTGGGGTTGAGCTATGGACCATAACGTGTGACAGTTACAAGGAGTAGCGCTCTAAATAATTCCAAACTGAGGTCGATAAAATGTGATTATTTGTTCAAAATAACCTGTTTCGTGATAATCTTCTAACGATGATAATAATGTGTCGCGGAAGACTATCTCACTCGACAAAGAGAGACGTACAAATAATTTTAAATGGTTAATCGAAATAATTTTAAAACTAAAATTGATCAATAAATAAAAGTATTTTCAAATTATACAAAAATAAAAGTTACCGAACTCTGGTTTAATGATTTCAAATAAATATTCTGTAAATTTGCTCCGTGAGAGAAACAATGGAAGAATATNCTTATTTACTAAATAATATTATCTGTTGGTTTCGCTATGTTGATGACATTTTCTGTATATGGAATGGCACCCATAGACAACTTGCTACCTTCCTTGCTCTTTTGAACTCCCTCCACCCTAAGATTTCCTTCTCCCACGAGACTGAGTGTAATAATACCTTGAACTTCCTGGACCTAACTCTAACTCTAAAAAGTAATAAGATTGAATTTGGTATCTATCGTAAGCCTACTTACACAAATAGTATCATTCCCGCCGTTTCAAACCATCATTACTCCCATAAAATAGCCTCTTTCCACAGCCTCATCGATAGATTACTTCAGATACCCCTTTCCTCCGATAACTATTCTCGCGAATTAAATACTATTAAAAATATAGCCAGCGCCAATGGGTATCCAACCAGTTTGATTGATAAATTGCTTTCGCGAAAAGAAAAGAACCTTATTACCAAACGTGTTTTCCCCCTTACCCCTGTAAATAACATAGAAACCCCTCGACGTGTGGCCCTCTCATTCAAAGGCTCCATATCCTATAGTCTGCAAAATCTCTTTAAGAAATATAACGTTATTCCTGGTTATAAAAATAATAACACGCTAATGAAAATCTTCGCCAATTCCAAAGATAAATATGAACCTTTAAACAGACCGGGAGTATATAAATTAAATTGTAATGATTGTAATGGCATTTATATTGGAATGACAACTCGTAATTTTAATATTAGAGCCCATGAACACCGTAGAGCCTTCCTCCACAATTCTCCTTCCTCCCATTTCGCAAAACACCTTTTTGAAAACGGGCATTCAAGTGATTTTTCCCCAGAAATCCTGCACCTCCAAAGAAAAAGTCCTCGACTCAATGCCCTAGAGCAGCTTGAGATCAGGCGCCACCTCTCCTACCCCTATTGTTCCCTTACTAACGAGTATCTCTTTCTGTCTCCCTCCCCCATCCTGGAATCCGCCCTCTCACCCCATCCTTCAGTTACCAGCAACACCTCTCCTCCGTACCTTCCGCCTCCACCTCCTACATCCTGATTGGCTGTCATTGTATGTATGTCTCTGTCCAATCCTTATTCAATATTGTTATTTGTCTGTTTTACTCACAATGTAGTCCTTGGCTGTTTGTGGATTTAGTTCTGTTTGAACCTGACGATGGTATTACACCGAAACCGGTAGTTCTGAATAAATATTTTGTGGAAAAGTACAAATCTATTATTAGTTATGAATTTCCACAACATCTCGGACGCTTCGATAGATTAAATTACAATACAATTATCACCTATAATAGATAGAATTTGTTAGAATTCCACCTTTTAGAAGTTTATTTTGCTGATAATTAATCCATTTTATAATCATAAAATTCAGAATCTGTTAGAATTCCGTCTTTTAGAAGTTTATTTCGATAAAATGACGCCACTTTTCGCATCATAAAGGAATGGAAAAACGTGCATTGAATAGAATAGACCTTCTCGGAAGCACAGTTTTACTAAAAGAACGAATCGCCACTTATGCATTTGGATGAGAATCATGTACATACATTATTGTGAAACAATCTCTATGATTCGCAGCTGGTAAATATGCAATCCCATTGAATTCAATACTAATATGGAAATATTTTTAATTATTGGTAACTTCAAGAATACATAGCATCTTCCAGTAATAACATCCTTGGTCGTTCGTAATGTTCGCCTTTCTAACAAATGCCACCGAAAAACGGTGTACAGCTGCTCAGATAAATCACTAATTACAACAGACGCAAGGCAGGTGGAAGATCCGGGTTCGAGTCCAAGCCCCACCAGACTATTTCCTCACGGCCGTTTGGCTTCCTCATTGGGGTTTGCTCTATCAAGAAAAAATATCCTATATCCATTACTCATTGGAAGAACTGACGCGTGGCTGATTCTTAAGAGACGCGATGTTTTTTAAACGTAAAATAAGAAATTAAGTTTTGGATTAGAAAAGGATCTTCTGTAATGAAAGACGGGGAAATCGCAAGCATAGTTTTCTTCTTATCATTCGCGTCATACGACACATCCGACATTATTTAATTAAATCCAGGCACATGAGTGTCTGAAGAGAGGAAGACTTTTTTCACATAACAAAACGAATCCGAAGGAAAATAATGATTGGAACGGAGACAAATACCCGGGGTGATTTTGAGTGATGAGGCCATTATATGAGAGAACGACGATCTAATGGAAAGTGGAAATATAAATAATGGCGCCGAGATATAAAAGTGCGGATGGGAGATGGGGAAGATAAATTGGGAGTATTAAAGAGGAGAATGGAGCTTTTTTGGCGTCTTCAGATTGCGCGGCGTATTAAGATCTCAGAAAAAGGAGCGAAATCTTGATGGGTTCCGATTAGCGATATTGCTCGGAATCATTTGAGGATCTGCGTGGTGATCCTCTGGGGAGTAAACTTGCGAAATGGAGCTGTAAGATAAAGATTGCACGATAAAGGAAAAGCATGTTTCTTGACGTGACAGCAGTATTGAGATTTATATTGAAATGCGTTACTGACGTGGTTCCACCATGATGGTAAGAAATGTATCATCATGCTATAATTCCTTACAGTGACAAGATAATATGCCATACTTAATTATATCATCAACATCAGCTGCCTCATCGTCGTGTTACGTATTTACATCACATTCATATAATTAAAAAAAAATTTTATTGGTACACTGAATGTGACTTAATCGAACTTGTATAAGAAAGTAGTTCATTTACCTATAATAA
>KZ308480.1:535544-673699 GCA_000376725.2 Ladona fulva | reverse complement strand
TCTGAACAAACATCAAGGGGTACCTCTTGTAGTAGGATTGGTACTTGTGCTGCAAAAGAATTATACATTACCTTAGTTTTCGATAAGTTTATCCTGAGTCCTATTTTCTGCCCCGCCGCGTTCAGTTCTTGAAGTCTTGATGCGAGATCTATTATCCAAACTATTAACCAGAATAAGCCATAGTGATGAATTTGATCGCCGTTATCGGAATTTATGCGGATTCTTTGGAGGAGTATTTTCTAGCGCCCAGGAGTATTTAATAAAGCATTATCTTGCTGTTTTAAAAATATGCTCATAAGAGAAAAAACAATTTTTTAGATTTATTCCTTAAAAAATACTGCATTTTCTTTCTCCTTGTAGTTATATCTGAGGACGGGAAGTGTTTCTAACTTTGTATTTTTCAACCATCTGTAATTACTCTCACCATTCTTATATGCACTATCATCATTTTTGGAAAAGCAAAAATATTTCTTCTTTTACATCATGATGGAATTAGTTCCAAAATTAAAACTAATGTCTAAAATTGTTGATTATCCTCTTCAGGAGGATATACTTCGGTGAGTTTAGATTTTCGATGAGTTATAGCTTTCATTTTCCGCCCACCAAGAAGTTGCACTCTTGGTATGTGCTCCTGAAGCCCTACCCTCGCTGGGGCCCTATGAATATCTAATTAATATATTACATACTTCATCATATTGCACAGTTCATTGTTACATTATTACAGTTAATCATATTATCAATGGTAAAAACCTACAATTTGCCAATTTCCGAGCTTTCACAATATGGAATATACAGAGAAATGGTGCCTTAAGGGCACANTATTTAAGTAAAATGAAATTCATTCGGAATTCTTACAAAAAACGACGAGTACTTTTCGTTTCCAAATTGCGAGAACATCGATAAAATGTGGACTGAGATTTTCGTTTCTACAGTTACGTTCGTAGCGGGCCCTCCCGGTCTTATTTTCTTAGATGACTTGTTTTCTTTTTCCGATACAGTGGGTCACGTAACCAAAACTTCAACTAATTTATTTTCAATATCTCTGTTCTTAATGATTTTTAACATTGCATACATCTGCATCCTCTTTTATATTCTTTTTGTATAGGTTAAATGGAAGATTGAACTTCATAGTCTCAATTTTCGCATAATCCTATGTATGTATTTTGTAATGTAATAAGTCCTATGTATGTATTTTGTAATATTTAATTATAGTGTCGTCGATAGCTTTAAAATAAAAGTAAGGGAAGAATGAACTGATAGATTGATAATTTTATTCATAGTTAATATATGAATCATTTAAAAACATGTAACTCGGATATGATATCTCTTAAACAGAGTCCTTTAAATGACTTGAAGTGAGTGAAGGGAACGACAGAATCCCATTCATTTACGGGATTAAAAAGAGAATTTATTTCTTAGAAAGACCTCTCAAATTCTCATGGCTCTAAATTGATGATTACGTACCCCCTTCAAAACCAGTATGAAATTATTGGAAATGAGGAAAAAATAAACACAGCAACGCAAACTAAAAGGTGGAAGGGAGTTATATTTGAAATTTACTTTAAAGCATGATCCCAACTTCCTCTGAGAGCTTCTGCTGCAACGATTTCATGGATTGCGTCAAGTGAATGTTTGCGTGGCGTGAATTTTTAATGCGCTTTCGTACGCTCTCAACTTTTCAACTTTTTCGGCAGTCATATTTTTTATTAAATCCTCCCCCGAAATCATCAGATGAATATCGAATATGTATGTTTTTATATCGAAACAATTTGATTATTCCCGTCAAAATGAGCGCGTTAAAATATTCATGTTAAATATTATAACGATGCGTACTTAAGCGAAACGCGGATCAGTTAAATTGAAGTTAATTTTGCTGTATGAAAGATAAAATTATTGAATTATGAAACAAAAAGAGGTTTAAAATTCCCGAGTGACCGATATTTTCCTCCGTGTCATTAAAATGTTAACGTATCATTTATTTATCATGTCATAAATTATCTTTAAAAGATGATAAATTAACAAAACTCTTTGTCGGTTTCAGACCTTAACTGAATCTCAAATTGGAATTTAATTTCGTATTGAAACCTTTTATAAATGAAAGNGTACCTTGACAACAAAGGGTTCTTCGTGCACCCGTCGTTAGCAATCATTTTCTTAGTATTGCCCTAGAAAACCCACGAACATAGAAATATATTTCTGGACTCTTGAATCTTCCCAATTGTCGGAGGAAGGAAAAAGATACGCAATTTGTTCAGCCATCGAAGCGAGAGGTTTTAATTGCAAGCCATTTAAGCAACGCCACTTTTTCATTCCGTTACGAGCGTATTTGTGACGCCATTGTGAAGGAAGACGCAGCGCAAGCGGGTCCTTCGCGAATCGTCGTTTGGAATCGTTTAAGAAAGGAAATAATTAGTTTTGAGAGCGTGGAACAGCAGTGTGATTCAATGCTCCTCTTTTTGTATTCGAGCGATGTTCCATAGAGAAGGACGTCGAGGGAAACTGTCTGTAGATTATTTGGAACGAAATCATCGCTCCGACAAGCAGTGAAAATAAAAGGCACTTGTGTCAAGAACGAGGAGAAAGTGACGGTTGAAAAAATAAAAGAAGCTCAATTGCGCCTCGCTCATTGATGCATTAAAACGGCCCACGATTCTAAAGGAAAAGATTCTCTTTCTAAGAATAATTTTAACATTACAGATTATTATTCTCGATTACAATTTATAATAATTGATTTCGGTCTAAATAATACTCGATAATGGCGAGTTCAAGAACGAAGCGAATTTTATAGAGGAGTTCGTAAATGTTATCCTTAAGAGTGCAATACGACTGCCTAGTGTTACTATTATAGATAACGCGAGCATGCAGATAATAATAGAAGTTGATCGTTAAGTTTGTATCATATTTTAGTCAATAGTTCATCACCACCTTCCTTAACAGGACGGGAAAATCTACACACCGTACCTGTGACGCAATCCGATCGCAATAATTGGAAAGACACAATCGCTAAAAGCCATGTTTGATTTGCTCAAGCACGGAATCCTGAGATAGTATTTTTCTTGTCGCTTCTTCGTTAGAGTTAATCTCACAGGAAAAAGATACAGAAAAGAAAGTTGGGATGTTTTTCGGTACTAACGTAGGAGGAAGGAGAGGACGAGGGTTTTTATACGTGGGAGAACAAATGAGGTTTTGGACATGTGCGGTAACACGCGGACCAGGGTGCGGAATTTTTTATTTACACGTGGGGAATGGTCGCGTAGGACGTCCTCGGAGTAGGGTTTTATATCCCGCCTCCGCCCATAGATGGCAGATAACACACTTGCAAAGACACAAATGCGTTCTCGCGTTTGTCTTTCTACGAAATAATAAATAAATATCTCGCAGTCCGACAGGGATTTGTTTTCCGCTGCGGTGGCGCTCGGAGCTATTCTATCCTTTCTCCGGTGTTTCGTGGAATGCTATTTGACTGCAAAGAGAAAAGAAGGCACCCACTTCCTCTGCTGAGGATGGAGAGGGAATAGTTGTGATGTAATTGTCTAGTTTCTAGTGGCTCACAAGATATTAATAGAGGTAGAGAAATGGCGGAAGAAGATTATTTATAAATGGATTATGATAATCTGCGTCCTTAAAACATTTAACGTATTGAGTACAAATAGAAATTTTCATCCTTAATAGTTTGATTAAGGCAGACATTTTCTGAAAAATATGTTCGTATGCTCGCCTTGTACTGGAGACTAAAAGTTGCGAAGCTTTCAAAAAGTGATCACTGCTCAGATAATAAGCTGCCCATCACGTATTTAATGTTCTTTGGTCGGACTAAGACAAGGCTAAGTGTTACAATATGAAATACATAAAGAGTTCATCCTTGTAGCTTGCAAGCTTTATTTACTCTAAAAATTAAACTAGTAGTCATGAGATCTCGATAAAAGTATTTAAGTAAAATGAAATTCATTCGGAATTCTTACAAAAAACGACGAGTACTTTTCGTTTCCAAATTGCGAGAACATCGATAAAATGTGGACTGAGATTTTCGTTTCTACAGTTACGTTCGTAGCGGGCCCTCCCGGTCTTATTTTCTTAGATGACTTGTTTTCTTTTTCCGATACAGTGGGTCACGTAACCAAAACTTCATACAAATTATGCACGAATGGAACAGACGCACACCTAGATACGTAATAACGAAACAAATACTTAGTATGTATTGAAAAAGCTTTTACTGAAAACTGACGAAATCATGATAGTCGAAGGGAGGTCGCCAGCGCTGCTCGCCGGATTACTGTACGTGTCGGATAACCGCAAGACCAGAGTACAGAGATTGTACTCTACTCATATATTTCCTCGTCTTGAATGAACCATCCACTTGTCTCAGAGCATTCTCTTTGTCAATCCACTATTTATTTGATGGACCACATACGGAATCGGTGTTTTTCTCTATAGTCTCCTCTGTACTGAAAGAATGATTTTGAATCGTCTTCTGATACTGGGAAAAGTTACGGTAATTTATATTCGTTTCAACATTGCTCATGGCTGTGATGTTGTAAAATCTACTACGGTATTAGTGACATTAAAATATGCCATTCATTCGGGTCACTAACCACAGGACGCAATGAAAAATATTATTCATAACGTTTTTTACTTCGTTTACGTTTAATTCATAACATTCTTACTTAGAGAGAAAAGTGAGTAGTGAACTACCCCACTCCTCACCTAGCCCACTATGCCTCATTCCCTCTCCTGGGTTATTGTGTGCTAAGCGTTTGAGCTTATAACAAGCTTCCGGAACACGGCCCACTACTGTATTTTCATCAAATAGACTCGCACGCCCGGTACCTTGACAACAAAGGGTTCTTCGTGCACCCGTCGTTAGCAATCATTTTCTTAGTATTGCCCTAGAAAACCCACCAACATAGAAATATATTTCTGGACTCTTGAATCTTCCCAATTGTGGGAGGAAGGAAAAAGATACGCAATTTGTTCAGCCATCGAAGCGAGAGGTTTTAATTGCAAGCCATTTAAGCAACGCCACTTTTTCATTCCGTTACGAGCGTATTTGTGACGCCATTGTGAAGGAAGACGCAGCGCAAGCGGGTCCTTCGCGAATCGTCGTTTGGAATCGTTTAAGAAAGGAAATAATTAGTTTTGAGAGCGTGGAACAGCAGTGTGATTCAATGCTCCTCTTTTTGTATTCGAGCGATGTTCCATAGAGAAGGACGTCGAGGGAAACTGTCTGTAGATTTTTTGGAACGAAATCATCGCTCCGACAAGCAGTGAAAATAAAAGGCACTTGTGTCAAGAACGAGGAGAAAGTGACGGTTGAAAAAATAAAAGAAGCTCAATTGCGCCTCGCTCATTGATGCATTAAAACGGCCCACGATTCTAAAGGAAAAGATTCTCGGAACAGTGGTTTATCTCATGAATTTTTCATTGTTTCCGATTTTTGCGATATAACGACGCGTGCTCAGGTTTATCACATTTCTTCCAATTTCGCGTTTTCCTGTTATAGAACTCTTTTTAACTTTTCAGGTTGTTATCGTTCATAGACTCGTCTGCTTCCCACCCTATCACTTTTAAAAATTTTTCTTTCGGTATCTATTAACATTAGGAAATATTTATAATGTTTGGGGATGACTTTTAACCTTTACGATATCAAATTCACAGAGGAGGCTGTCACTTTGTGGACTTTTGATGGCATATCTTTGTTGTTCAAAACCTGTCTTTACTTTATCATTATTATTATGTGAATATTTCAAATCTCAGGCACAGGACTGAAAACATTCACTTATCCCTTATGTATTATAATCATAATTTCATTCCTTTATTTCTCAGCACTGCTGGGATATTCATAGGTACGAGTATAACTACCAAGCACCCCGAGAGATAAATATTTCGGCTATTGAAATAGTTAATTACATTCCAATATTTAAAAACATTCTTTAAAATGGCATTTTAAAATCATAACTGCCTTTTCAATTTTTATGAATATGTTTCTGTTTAAACAAAAGTATTTAGACTATCGAAGTGTTGCTTTGGGATTATGCTGGTGTTAGATGATACTATAGGTATTATTCAACTTGTTTCATCCTAGCTTCTTGAAATTTTGTTTTCCAGGTCTTTATATAGGCTCTTTTCGAATATCGTTCTTTCAATATCATCTGTTAAAGGGGCTTATATATTACTGTTTTTTATTTAATTATTATATTCATTATTATTTTATTTTTTGAGAATATCAGAACATTTTTTTCTACATCTTATTTATATTTTCCTGAAGTGAATGTTAATTGCTGCTGAAGTTCATGGTTGAAAGTACAAAATTATTTTAGAAGTTGAAAAATTCTGTTTTTATGTCATTACGTATATTGGGTAAAACTAAGGAGTGCTGAAGAGGGATTTGTTTGGAGAAATAGTGTCAAATATTGAAGTCTGGCGGAGTTTACATTCGCATTATCTTCAAAATGAGAAATTATTCTCCGGCAACGGCAAACTTTAACAAGTGGTCAAGTTTAAGCGGAGAGAGCCACCTGTCGCGACCGAATTAAAAGGATTGAACCTGTGGTAACGTGTATAAGTTATTCAGATTCCTCTTTCATCACGAAGAGCCACCAAAAGTTGAGGCTGAAATAGTGAATTTAGAAATACTTTCTTTGCAATAGAGGCGCAGCTCCGTAATCAGAGCGCCCAAAGTAATTTTCATGCCATTCAAATATAGACAAAATTAGAGAAAAATGTGTTTCTAACGTAATAGATACAATGAAATAAAGCTTTAGACGGTTTAAAGGAGACCGTTAGTTATCCCATTTCCTAGGAGAAATGAAAGAAATCCGCACATATTCCGTAAAGCATTCATAGACCACAAGTAATCATTCTTATGGAAATAATTCAGTATCTAGTATTCAAATTTACGAGTAAAGGCACGCATTCGTTAATTTTAAGGGAATGGATGACTTCAGTTTACATAAACGAAAAGCCTCCCAGCATTTTGTCTTTGGCACGCTTATGAGTTAATCTTTTCAGTTCACTGGGTCACACAAACTGCAAGAAAACCAAACTTAACGCTTCCTAAGTTTACTAAAAATGGAAATTGGGATGAAGAAAACAAGAGGTGAGAAAAATTATTACATTCACCATTGACAATTCAACGGAAGATCTCATCCAATGAAACAACAAACAACACAGCGGTTGGGGAGTTGACTGAGCTTACGGGACAAATGGAAATGTCGAAAACAAGACCGATAACGCCGTAAGTAGCCAATCGGGCTCCCAGTACATACTTCTAAGTGTGCATCCAGGAGGATTTCTGCAAAGTCTATCATTTTGCTTTGTACTATACAAAAAATACTATTTTATTTGTCTTTAAAAATTCACTACACAATATTTTCCAAAATACTACGTTTTGCTATGAAACCTCGTACAAATTTTTACTGACAATTTTTCGCCCGTTATAATTGCGCCCGGGAGTAGTTCCTGCTTGCACCAATCTAGTTGCGGTGCTAGAAACTGAACATTTGACATCGGGTTCATAGATGCCACAATAGCTGAACTACTATATGAACTGATTAAAAGCTTATATAATAACATACGATTTTGGAATGTAGAGTAGAAGAGAGAAATGTGTGCGGTAACTGTAAATAGGCTTTGTTTGTAGACTCATGTGTCCTTGTTTCAATTTGTCCCTCGGTTTAAGTAAGGTAAATCGAGAATGAGGGAGTAAAAATCATGCAAAAGAGATAAAAAGGACTATGCAACTCACCTATCGATGGAAATGGCCATCAGGGTGAACACCGACGCACATATTGAGAGCACCGCCACGAACTGGCTGACTTTGCAATAAAGGGTCCCAAAGGGCCAGTCCGAATTGAGCATGTATGTGTAGTTGAAGGTCACGTTCAGCGTGGACACCATGGTGTCGGCCACGGAAAGGTTCACCAGGAAGTAGTTGGTGACAGTCCTCATCCTCTTGTGAGCCAGGACGATCCAAATGACGATGACGTTCCCTCCGGTTGCCACAACGACCATCACAGCAAATAACAGTGTCCATATAAGCTGCCGCCACCACGGAAGGATAAACTGGTTCCCGTCGTCCAGTCCATCCTCAATCCCGAACGCTGTGGTGTTGTTTGTGGCTGCTCCCATGTCGCTCTTGTTCAGGCAGTCGATGGTCGAATTGGTCACCAGAGTGGGGCCCTCGTAGGTCAAATTGACCGGCGGCATGTCGAAGTCTTGGATGAGGCCGGCCATACTATCGGCGACGAACCAAGCAGTTGACCCGAGAGGTTCGGAGAACATGGCGGACCGATTTAGTTACAATTAATGGGATACTCGAGAGTTCCGTCGGGGATCCAGCGAGGTTGTTCGCTCACCTCTGTTTACCAGACGGCCCAGTTCTTCACCTGCGAAGAGAAAAAGTAATCGAATGAGTTTTTCCCTTCAACTAAAGGTGACTCTGAATAAGGCAAGCGAAGATGTATGAGTTAACCGATCTATAAAATACTGGGGAATTAAAACCAGGATGAACGTTGCATACATCTTTTCCGCCGGTAGGATTGGGACCATCAAGATTACTGTTTGCATCTGTCATTGGGTTCAGTAGAGGTCTAAAAAATCTTATATTTCTCTCTAAATGGAAATATTTCAACGTTTCTCGGCCGAAGAAATGCGACACGTTTTGCAAATCTGAAAATAATACATAAGTGCAATTAATGGAAAAACAGATTTTCAACCTTCTCCATCGATAATATTTATATCAAATCAAATATCAAAATTTAAAAGATATTTAAATGCAATGTTGAAACCACACAGAACGTCTGTGGAATTTGTTCAAACGTCCTGAAAAAGTTAAAGCAGAACCGAAAATCACACAATGTCTCTGGAGTTTAGTCAAACCTAAAAAAAACTTTAAACAGAATTTTAGACATTTTCTCTTTTTAACCTATCAACCTTGAATGTTATCATGTAGCGTATTTATTTACCGCAAATAAAAAGCCAGCGTTTGATAAATTTCTCACTTCAGTTCGTCACTATCACAAAAAAAAGAAAACAAAACTTCATCACCCAAGCGACATTAACCTTCACGTATATCTCACAAGTCCCGTTACTCGGACCCTCTACTATCCCTCCATCCATCCAGGACAAATTAAGAGCATGTACGCTGTTACAATCGGTAATAAACTCCCATGTGCCAGCATCCCACCATTCAAAAAATCTCAAAATAAATAAGACACTAGTGCTATCATCATCGTTTCTCAGCTATTTTCAAAAACTCATGAGAAACCAAGTTTTCTCCAACGATGCATCCATGAATGTTTGTTTCCAAAACTTTAACCTCCACTTCTCCGATCCCATTCCTCAAAAAAAAAACAACTGAGACATTCCTCGAAAAACAACTCGAGAGTCTCTGTGATGCGATTCCCGAGGAATTGTAGTATTTCGGAGAAATCAAATCTCAACAAGTCACTTATGCATGGAACTTGCGCGAATGGTGAAGAGATATCGAGAGGTATTTCACCTCGAAGTCAGACTCGTGAGCACTCCTGAGACATCACTAACGTTGGTTAGAGAAACCAGTACGTAAATTTCAAGCGATCACAACGATCATCGAGAGGTTCTAAAGTGATCCTTGACATATGGACATCAGTATTCCCATGACGATTCGGCGGAACATTTTATTAACGTCGAAATTCGTTGTTTATTTGGTTTTCTTAGTACGAAAACGAATCAACGAATGGTTTATTCTGTTCAGCTGTATTCATTTAGGATAGTCTTGAAACCTTTTAGAGGTATATCTAATTCATAAACTCCACAAGAGANTAATTAATTAATTATATTAATAATATTAATTATAGAAATATATTCCGGAGAATTCGAAGAGGCTATTTATGGATCCCCTTCTTGCTGATCAACAAAGATTACTATTATACAATTAATTAACTTGTTTACAGCTTATTTGCATTTACACAATTGTCAGCAGCAATGATCTCCAGTTCCAGCATCTAGTACGTATCCTTACATAACAATCCACTAAAAACTCATGAAATCAAGAGTTTCTTTAGTGCAAAAACGAATCAACGAATGGTTTATCCTGTTCAGCTGTATTCATTTAAGATAGTCTTGAAACCTTTTAGAGGTATATCTAATTCATAAACTCCACAAGAGATATTTGAGACTAAAACAGCTTGGAGAAATTGTTTATTAAACACAGCTCATCCCAAGAAAGGGCGGATATTATAATGAGGAATAAGTAGCATTGTATTGTAGGCCCCTTTCAAGAACCCTATGGGATTAGCGAAATTGAAATCCACTTTCATTCACATGCGGAGTTCCTCGAAATCTCTTGTCTCATGAATGTTTCTAATCTAGAATTGCCCTAAAGCTCATAGGCAATTCTCTGACATCATTTAAAATGAGAAGTGTCTCGAAATAATTCAGTTAAATCTGATTGTTCCGTTCACTACTTTGGAACTCTGAAACCTTGCTAATTAGGTATCTGGTTCTATGATTCGATGCCTTCCTTACAAACCTTTTTCAGATAAGAGAGATTTGTGACAAAACAAAAAGATTAAGATAACGTTACAGTTACATGAAAAGTGAGGTAATTATTATTTAATAATTCATTCTTTTATCTATGCGGAGAATTTGAACAGGCGCTTTATAGGTTCCCTTCTTGCAAATTAAGAAAGATTACAATTATGCAATTAATTCGCTTGATTCCAGCTTATTTACATGTACACACTTTGTCAGGAGAGATGACCTCTAGCGCCAGCATCCAGAACGTATCCCAACATAACAATCTACTAAAACATTATGAGATCAAGGAATAACAAGTGTGAAAAATAGCGACATGACTGGGACTCGAACCCAGGTCCCCCACTTTCCGGGCAGTTTAAGCTCTTATTTCAAGTGATTTCTTCTAAAACTTATTACGAAAAACATTCTGTAAATTAGTGGACATTGATTTTCTAATTTTCAATATCGTGTTCATTTAATATTCTAATTTATTTGGAATACAAATGCAACATGTTGATTACGGAAATTAGATCGTTTTGCAGCCCAAGTACATTCAACAGTCCTAGAATTGCCATTAATGAATGTGCGGATATGCATTACGGCACCCGGAATTTTGCTCCGCGGAGATTTGGTCCGCTACGTTTTGGTCCCACGACAATTTGGTCCAATCTCCGCGGACCAAAGTTCCGGCTGCGATGCATGACGTTAATAACTGCAACCCATTACTACGTATAGATTACAAATAATATAGTTTTATTGCAGTGAAACGTCATTTACTACTCGGCCTGTTGGTCTAGGGGTATGATTCTCGCTTTGGGTGCGAGAGGTCCCGGGTTCAAATCCCGGACAGGCCCACTTTTTTGTATCAACATCACGTGTAGGAATTACGTAATTTTTCTATTGAAGCATTTACAGAATTAACAACGGGCAGCAGGCTCTTCTCTGCCCATAAACTTTCAGTCTGTCTTATCTCCGGTGAAGCTCTATGAGCAGAAGAATTTATTTTTATTTAAATTTACATAAGACACTCATTTTAGGTGTCTTTCAAAGCTTCAAAAATACTGCTAAGTAATGGTAGTATGACTGCAATTGTGAACTTAGCTTCTCCATATGCATCGTGGCGTTCTTGTTACAAACAACTTGAGGGTTAATAAACCTAAGGTTACCACGATGGAACATTTGTCCAGGTAATACCAACCGCGTTGGTGGTGTAATGGTCAGCATAGTTGCCTTCCAAGCAATTGATCCAAGTTCGATTCCCGGCCGACACAGTATAATTTTTGAATCTTTTTTTAAGGAGGATCTAGAATATTTTCCATCGCTTGCATATACCATTTTCGAAACCTTTGATACGTTATATTTTCAGAATTATAAATTTAGGGTTACGTGCTTAAAATGTTTTCGCGCTGTAATTTAGGAATGAGGAAGATTTGTGGGTCAGTTAGCCTTAGAATAACATTAGATTCTTCATAGATATGACAGATGCTCCAACGAGTTTTCAAAACTTGTAGAATTTCTTTCTATAAAGCGATATCACAAACATAACGATGTTATTGCTATGATTTTCCCTGCTGCGTTTTTTAAATTGTTTAAACTTTCGCGAATTCAAAGAAAGTCTTAACTGCGGGAATTCTGAAGAGAAAGTAAAAAATATAACTGCATATTGAAAAATATAACTGCATATTACGGTTCATCACAAAGAAGTAGTACTATTCAAGCATGTGGACTGTTGGTCTAGGGGTATGATTCTCGCTTAGGGTGCGAGAGGTCCCGGGTTCAAATCCCGGACAGGCCCTAATTTTGACTTAAAGCCATGGGAAAGGTACGTATAGCACAACTTTTATGTGTAACATAAAATATAGATTAGCAGAAAACGTGGTGGTAATTACATATAAAAGTAAGAGCTGATAATAATCTTACTCTAAACCACAGCAGATAAGCCAAAACCGCGACCTAGGTTTTGGAAGGTCTGATGTAGTAAGTAAAATTAAAATAAAACTTTTATTTCTAGCAAATATAGCTTCTATTATTTACTGTTAAAGTTATACATATTAAATATCACACCACATTCATCACATCATACTCCGTCATCGGTGACATATATTATTTAGCATACCTACAACATTTTTGCGTAACATAACTATGAATAGCACTTTTTCTAGGTAGACATAACCCACCATTGTAGTTATGTTTGGTATGCACACTCCTTTTTGTTGGGGAATCCAACGTTAAAGTAAGTCGGTGACTGTAGATTTGCTACATTTCCGTTGCCAATGTATAATTTACCAAATTTCTATTTCAAAGAAAGTGGGAGACTTCCAGCGAGGATTTAATATGAAAAGATATTGCGGATTTTACTCTCTGGAATCTTCTTCTTTATACAAACAATCAAGTTCTTCAACATATAAAATCATAAATATTCCTCCTGCCTTTCTACATGTTTTCGAAATTTCATCCGATAATCATTCAGCCAATGCACGAATTTTTATCACAGGAAACGTGAAATTAATTCGCCGGATAAAGACTTGGAAGAAACAGATAATTCCCTAATCCCTCTCCTGATTTCAGAAACAACTCCGCGCAACATTAAGTGTTAAAAGAAAAGAAAGGATATCGCATTTTACTTAATCCGTTCCCGAATATACTTCTCATCTTATTTATCATTTCGCCCGGGTCGAGAGGATAAGTAACTCCGCCTCTTCAACAAAGAGATGGGCTCATCCGTAAAGAACCCCATTTAAATTTCAATCTCATAGGCAATGTGTCACATTTCCCGGAGCAGAATCCGAGTCGCGACTTCTTTATCGCGGAATTATTATGGAAAGACGTCTGGAGGAGACGCAGGAAACACACTTATCCTTCCAATTTTCGGCGGAAATTGCGTCTTGCGAGACGACACCGAAGTCACCTTTCTCTCCCTCATCCTCCCTGGGAACGGCGAGGATCCCCACGGGATTCTGCGTCCCGTGGGAGCGGGAAATGGATCCCGAGGAAAGAAAGAGAATGGGAGCAAGAGAAGAGTTGCTCAGATAAATGGTACGAGAGGAATATTGAAGAGAAAGAATGAAGGTAGAGATGTAAGAAGTAAACCAAGCCATCGAGGAAGATGCTGGACGAGCATATATATATATATGATGCGAAACGTTGGCAGTGCCGAAGTAAAAGTAAGTCTAGCGTTAGAACGAGGAGGAAAGGTACGGATATATCAAGAAATGAACAACGAAAGGATTTTGGGTACTTGGCACGATAAGTCGTGCATCTAGGAGTACAAAGTCTCCCAAACGGCATGAAGAAGTGGAATAGCTCAATGGATAGAGCAACCGACCGGCAGTTTGGAGACCCGGGATCGAGTCCCGGTTCCGTCAGACTTTTTTCATGTCCGTTTCTCCTCAAGAAATGAAAGCGGAAAGTCTACCAAAGCTGGGGTTGCCAACTCACCCGCTTTCGCCGGGAGACTCCCGGAATAGGAGAATAATTTTTAAAATTTTCGCCTCCCGTACAGAGGGGGGTTTCCTCTCGCTTTTACTCAACAAGACTCAACCAAGAAGTCTCATCTGAGCAGCCACCCAAACATTATAATGACATCTCTCACCCGTCGCTAGTTTCAAGATGTCAGGATCTCACATTGTGCCACTTCTTATTAAAATCAGCTCAACAGTAATTACACTTCCTTTCTGTTTTAATATGGGATCAATACCTACAGAGATACCGAACGGAAACCGTTTAGTCTCTCGTCAAGTGCTCGTTGTCGACATAAGTTCTCCTCACAGTTTTGATCAGTTAAAATAGATCACTTATCATTCGCGGGATATTATAGTATTAAATAGATCAATCTCCATGTACTGAAGACAAAAATGTACCTTAGATAAGTGTGTTTGTATTTTAGCGTTTTTTATAACGCTGAGATTTATAAACTTTATGGATATTATGCATGATAATTTCCTTATGCACATTTACTTCGCCTATCTCCTGATTGTGAGTAATGTAGATTGTATGCATCCCATCTTTATACAAAGATATTTGGAAATATTTTGGGAGTTTCTATGAGTGCTATTTCCACGATTTCGACAAGAAAATCTTGTTATGTCATCTGAAATTATATTTCTGGGTAGATCTAATTGAAGTATAATGAAATTGCATACTTATGCCGTTCATCAATGAGGAATAGACATTCTACGGAATTTGTAATTATATTCAATTTTAAGCTCCCGGAATCCCCCTCTTTCCTACTCTTGGAATGGAAAACTCCCGGAATCTAATTTTAAGGAGTTTGCAACCCTAGCCGTAGCCGGGAATCGAACCCAGGACTCCCACTTTCCGGGCGGTAGAGGTCAGAGCAACCACCCGGAAAGTTGGAGATTAGGGATCGATTCCCGGATACGGCAGACTTTTTCTCTTTCTTTCTTCACCTAATATCAAGCATGTGGACCAAACGTTTTCATCGCATACTTAGTGCGGATTTGAAATCCACGGATAAACAGAAATGAAAAATAGTGGCACGTAGTCTCAGTGGGAGATCTGGGTTCAAGTCCCGTTAGTGTCGCGATTTTTCACTTCTGTTTATCACTAGGCAAATAAGTCTGTAAGAAAGTAATTCGTCATCCGGGGACCGATTACTCTATTCAAACTTTTTACCGTTACACCAATCAAGCTGTACCGATATTTAAATGATTAAACGTGAAGAAGGAATGCAATAAATTAGATAGTACATTAAATAATGGTAATAATTTTAAAAGTAATGAAATAGAAAAAAATATAGCTTAGAGATATAAGGAATTTATATTTAACTCGATGATAAAGTTCCCTCCATATGGAACTCCGTTGTCAGGAAAACAAATAATTTACGTAATTTTCCTCCGTGCATAATTTAAAACCTCAGGCAAAACTTCAAAGTAAAACTTTGTTGCCTGTCTTAGTTTCTAGTTGCTCTTGTTTTAGGTATTCATTTGACTATTCTAATTTTAGTTAAATTGTATCTTTTTCCATTCGCAACACTTCCTCCATTTTGTTTTTTTTTCTCTCTCAATAATCTTCATTATTTTACAGTTGATAATTAAACATGTTACACGGGGTTTATGATTACCATGGTAATCTGAAATGCACTAATGTTTCTTCTAAACTGATTAAATGAATTATTTAACACGAAATATTATATAATGATGATTGGTAGCATTTTTGTTGTGTGATTCGATCCAGTGTTGCTAAACTTCGAACTTTTTCTTTAATTTAAAAAAATTTTAAGCTCTTCGGCTCAAATAAAAATCACTTTATTTTTAATGTTGATTTAACCATAGCATCCTCAAGCTCTGGAGAGGAAATGAGGCTCACTGGACTAGATGAGGAGTGACTTACGAGTAGTTTTCCCTTTATTAAACCAGAATGCCCACAGCGGAACAGGTCCACGTAAATGCAGGACAATAACCTTATGAATAACGCTTTATACAGTATTCGACTGCGAGGGACAAAATTGAATGAGATTATTGTGCTTAATTCATACCTCAGTTGCTTTCGAATCATCACAGCCATGAGCAAGACTGAGACAATGGAAACAAAAGATACATTTTTCTCTCTCGTGCATGCAAAAGAAATGATTTTTTTCCAATTTTAAAGATGAGGTATCAGGAGCACCGAAGCCAAATAAATTAAATCCAATTTATATTCAGGCACATTATGGAGATGTATGAAAAACTAGGGACAAAAATAAATGCAAGGAAAGGCAATTTATTCTACACCTACATAAATACCCTGCAAACCGTCTTTCGGCGTGCGGCAGGGGGTTCATATAGTTGAAATAAGTATAATTATTATCGTAGTAGTACTTGCAGTCTCAAAAAAGGTAATACTGTCGTGTAAAATACGCATCGAACACAGATGGCAATTTAAACGTTGAGTCATATCTTTGCGGTATGCCAAAAAAATCAGAACACCATCTCGCAAATAACGAGTTAAATAGGCCAGGATCATGAAAAGTTGCCTATACTCTAGGTATGGAAGCATACAATACTTTTTAAGTTGTGCTGGTATATCTAGGAGTTTTAGGTATCGCACAGATTGTCGCTGGTTTTAATTAGGCAGTCTGACGTACTTCTAAGAAATGAATTACTAGTAGGTACGGACAATAGTGATTTTACGTGCGAAGTTGTATCAATTTCCTGTTTCTTCAAGCATTGGAGAGGACATGGGGACGCTGATAGATTTGGGAAGAAAAGGAGAGAATAATTGACAAGAATACAGCAGAATACTTTATTTTATCAGTAATTGAAGGAGAGAAGAAGAGCGAACACAAAGGGGGTGGGGGTGGGTGGGGGGGAAGTTCCTCAAAAAGAGGGGAAAAAGTTGGCGGACAGAAAGACAGACGGGTTGACAGACGGAAGATTTCATTTTCGCGGAAACTTGAGGAAGTGAGATGGAGGGAAACAATATTAGCCTCTGGGGAAGGAAAAGGGAAACAAAGTCGGGAAGTTAGAATGAGTGACGATCGAGAGAAATACTAAAAGATACTTTTTCGGATGAAGCTATCCTAGAGTCTCATCCTATAAAACCCTGGCTCGGGAAATTTCCCTCATTTTCGGTAATCCGTGACTGATACTTTAGTTTCTCTGAGAATATCTTTCGACAAAACGTCTGCAACATGGGGTCTTGCAATCTTTACGTCACGAAACTTCGAAGATAGTTATTCACAAGCGATGAAAAACCATTTTAAAAGTAGTCTGTCGCATTCATTTGCCGATCGATTTTTACTTAAATAAAAAATATATTTAAAATTAAGTTTGAGTCTCATATTCATGAGATGATTGCTCCCGAAATTCAGAGAAAACACCAATTTTTATCCTAGGTGTTTTTCACCTAGAGTGGTGTCAGCCAAGGAAGCTTTCGTGAAACAAAAGGAACTGATGTAGAGAGTCTCAATTTACGAGATTATAGGTAGACAGGATATCTATCACAGGTTTTTTTCCCTAATAATATTAGGAATACCAATCAGGTAGCTTATTAGTGGGTTCGGTGTTTTCACACCCTCTGCCATTCGCCATATGGCGGCTTGTGGGGTACAAATGTTAATGAAAATTTAAATTAAGGAATCAGGAAAATATTAGTAAAATCCGTGGTTTGAAATGAAAATGGGTGGGTCAAATATCGAGAAGAAGGGAATTGCTAAAGTAGTTTATACTGACACTGTTTACACTGACATAATGGGTGGTTAAGTTACCTCGGAACTCATGTAAATGTCTTTCACCCATAAAGTAATACCTTACTTTCTGGAGGTAAGTCGCTAAATTTAAATCAAACTTCTATTATAAATAAGGAAGAATCTTCGATAAAATATTCTGGATACAAATTTTTCTTTTTCATTTTAGCGTCGCAGTTTTATGAGAACTTACCAACAAGCATTAAAACGTTTTCGCAACTTGTCTATACCAATCTTTGATTTTACTTCGCCGTTTATTCAATCATTCTCTATCAAAAGAATATTTTAACTGAATTAAGACCTATGATGACACAATTAGCAGTTAAATATTCAGAATAATCATCTCACAGTTAAGAAAGGACAAACATTTTTCTGCAATTTTGATTTGGATACGCAAAGAAAGGTCTTCATGCGAAATATTCCAGAGAAAATACATAATCCGCTAACCAGTTGGAAAGCGTAGAAGACTATGAAAACAATAGACTTAAATACGAAAGGATTGGAAAACATGTTCCTTCAATAGCTGCTCCAAATCATCATTGAAGATCTTTACGTAGGGTTAGAGCTACGGTGGCTTATGTTAAGGAAGTAGAAATCCTTTTTGGCATATTAATTAACACATAAGACAAATACGTTGAGCAACGGTGTAAATAAGAGATATTTCGACATCGAAAGGGAAAAGAGGGAAGGTGAACTGATTTAGCGCGGCGTACAGGGCTTTCAATTAGATAAAAACGGGCGGATGCGGAAAAAGGTTTCATCGAAATGTTCTCCCAATCCCCTCTTGCTCATTTCCGATTGTAATGATGAAGAGGAGCGGAAATGGGAGGCCGTGAGGAAGCCAAGGGTTACGAAAGGATATTGACCCTCGCGGTCATGGTTTGAGACCGGGTGCTTTCATTTTATTGGGATTTCTCCCTTTTTTAATTCTCCTTCCGGCCGGAATCTCATTCGCGTTACGGAGGATCATTTCCGATAATATTTTAAACGGCTTGCAAAAAGGATTAGAAAAACAGTTTTCCTCAGAGTGTTCCGTAGAGGTTCTCGGGAAATCAATTATCCTACAACTTATTTGCGAAGTCAAGATGGGATATCGAGAGAGACGTTATGCTTTCCCTTTCGAAAAGGAGTCCGAAAGTCCTTCTAATATAGATCAACAACGCAGAAATACCACCTGCTAGATACTGATCAGAAATATTCAAAATTATTGATTCGACTTCTGGGTAACCACATTGTGTATTGATAAACAACCATGTTTCTCGACTGCGAGAATCGCCACCAGGTGATGAATCATCATATCTTAAGGATGACTTTATATATGATCGTTCAGCAATGTACAGCGTGGTTGTTAAACTTTCGCCTTTTTTTGTTCATTCAGTTAAAAAATATTCCGAATAAATACTTTGAATTGGTAAAATAACTAATACTTAAAGATCTGGATCGATGGATCATAAAAAGGAAGGATTGATTGGTGGGTTCCGAAAAAGGGATGTTAAAAAGGGATTAAAAGTTATACTAAGCGTTACATTTAACATTTAATTTAAGCGATTTTAACTTGCTGTTTGTACTAAACGTTTTATTTAACGCCTAAATAAATTGATTTTAAATTGCTGTTTGTAACTGATTCTCTTAAAACAAGCTAACTGATAAAACCTGTTACCCTTTGCGTTCATGCGTGTTGTTTGATCCTAGTTGGCAAAGCCTCACTAATTGTAAATTATTTTACTATAACTTCACAAATAATATATTATCTTAATCGCGATTATTTTAATAGAAGTTTCTTGTGTGCTGTTGACAAGGGGAACATTTTGAAATTTTTCCGCATCGCTTCAAAGATAAGGAAAATGGGTCAAACTGCCTTCTCCGAGCCGTAGAATGTCATAACAGAGATAAGACGTATTTCATCGTATATGTGTCAGATGACTCAATCAGCTATGGGCGCAATGTTATTCTCCAATATATTCAAGATATATGGATGAATGTATTACCGAATTAAAAGTCAAACATAAAAAAATCGTTTCTTTAAATCTTCATATATTCTACATAAATTGAAGTGTTGGTTAAATTTCATTCCTTAATAAATAATCACGAGTCAAATTTCCTAGGGAAAAATACCTCTGCATATTTTTAAGACCTTAATATATTGTAAGATCTTAATACGTTTAACTTATAGTGAAGTACCAATGGGCCACAATCTCGTTATTTCCGATTCAACAACATTACAAACGAAAAGCTAGATGTGGCTTGAATAAGACACCAACGACTACGATAGATTCACTTCCATGTGCATGTGTGATTCAATAATGAACTATCATCTTCAGGATAAAACTGTCATTGCACGATTGCGCAGCATATTTAAATATATACAGGAAATTTTGGAATAATCTAGATTTACTAATGTAACCATCTTCATTTATTAACAAAAGAGGGCGCAATTTTCGGCTTTACAAGAAATAAAGTATCTTCATCTCAATTATGGACAATAACAGCAACCTTATTTCGATGAAGTTTCATGCAGAAATACGAGAAATTGATACGTCACATTTCCTACCCGCTGAATTTCATTTCTGTCTTTCGGATCCTTGATATAATTACGTAGATGAAAACAAAGAGGTCGTGGACTCTGTATGCGACTATTGACCTAGAGCTTTGATTAGGAAATAAATAGCCGAAGCAATACGCTTTAGAGGTAATTTGGGAACAAAGCGCAGGTTATAACCGAAAGTCACCGCACTGCAGATCACTCTGCAGGAGCATAAAATAACAATCGCGTTTGTGTCTAATCAGTGAATGCAATTTTCGCCCAACGGATTCGTCCATAGCCGAAACCACTTCGTGAACAAAAGCATTGGTCAACGTAATCCCTTTCGCTGAGTGAATGAATGTGAGAGAGGACAGGGAAAATGAAGTGCTCCAAATAGAGGCATTCGGTATGCCTCTAAAATCGTAAGGACCTATTCAGTTTCGACGAGGATCTGTGCATGCGGGGTCAGGTGAATGGTTGATTGATTAAACTAAGCCGCGAAGCCAACCAAAAGATGATGAGTATCGGAACAGAATGGTGCAGACAAAGGCAGATTTGGAGGTCCATAAGCAGCGATATTCTTTCATAATCAATCAGCTATTGAGGGGACTGACAATCCTCATTGGGAATGAAAGAGAACATTCTTAATGTTGATGTCTGGTGGATTAGGCCGAGGAAATTTTACGTTCCGCTATGTACGAAATATAAAAACTTATAATAACTTTAAAGATGAAAGGAAATCTCATACAATAATGTTCTAACTTTTTATTCGTAAGACATGTTCTTGTTGGGGTTTAAAAAATCTTTTCACCTGATGCTGGATAAAAAAGAATAAAAAAGAATAAAAAAGAATCGTTTTGGAATAACAAATTTATTAAATTACTTACTATAATTTATGTTAATAAATGAAATATATTAAGGGTAATTTATAATTCATAGTTATAATCGATTTATGAAATTACAGGAATATTTTATAATAATAATAAAAATAAATTATAAGTAATTGATTATTGTCAGTTATCATCGGGTTTTATTAATTTAATTTCTTCAATTTTTCATTTATAAAATGATTTAACTCCGCACTTAAATGAATCAAGCATGAAAATGTCTTTCCTACTGGAACAAAAAGTACTTTTAAATGTATTGGATAACAAATATTTAGTACATTATGTTTAATTGTGCGTTGTGTAGGGATAAAAGGACAAATTGCAGGAAAATTGAAGGTTTGACATAACGTATGTGACAGTATGTGGTTGAGGACAAGAGAATATATACCAAAGGCAAATATTTTGACACTATTTATACACGAGGAAAAGAGTTTTCCGAATTACCTTTACATATATAGCAAGAATATCCTTTGGAGTTTCTGTAAATCGTTATATTATTTTGCCGAAAAATATCCTTTAAACTCCGCAATGACTTAAGTCAAATCGTAAAACAACAAAAATGTTTTTCTTTCGCAATATCTAGACTATTTTATCAAAACATCACAACGGAGTGGATAAAGAAGAAAATCAAAATTTGATTTTGAAATGGAATCGTATCAAAAAATAGCATTCACCTTGAATCCGGAAGATAACGATAAGGTAAACGATTTCGTGTTATTTTACTAATTCGCCAGTATCACTTGGATGAAGGTTAAATCTCGAGAAATTCCTTAAATCGGAACTGAACGGAACTGATCAGATTATTGTCATCAATACGCATCAACTCAACCGTTAACATTGCCCACATGTTTCCTGAATGATAATGTATGAATTCGTGTTGATTGGTTTATGAGGCTGGAGCGTGGTGTCTATTTTTAAGGCTCAAATTCAAGTCCTACAGAAAATATGATATGGCTATAATAATTGAATATAGGATGGGAGTCTCATTCGGCTCACGGAAATTCCGAAGTAGCTCATCGAAGACTACGCTGATTCGCTGTAGGATTTGCCCAATGGAAGGATACTAGAGAAAGATATAAGGTAGATAGTGAATGGATCTAGAAATCATCTTACCCTCTCAATTGCAAAAAGTGAGTCCTCATGCGATATCCGATATTCATCTTGAAAGCGTTTCAGCTCTTAAGCCGGCCAAACATCCTTTACCGGGAAGGAGGCCGTTTTGGTCAATTACATCCAGCCAACCTCCTTCAGGCACATGTCCTTCCTTCCAAGTTTCACTTTCAGGTCGCCGATTCGAGAAGATAGACCCCTGAAGGCCTCGCACTTGAAACACCGCTCGTAAGGGAACCTCCTTATGCGACAAACACTCCTCTTCTTCGGATGTCTTCCACCCAATTCTCTCGAATAGGCTAAGTCTTCGGGTCTTCGCATAAGGTCAGGGGGCGGAGGGGGCAATGCGATGCGAAGGGGAGTGGAGGATTTAGAAGACGGTTTAGCAGAAGTGCGGGACTTTCTTCGGGTGAGTGAATCAGGTGGCAAACTCGGGAGTTTTGAGCGAAGGAAACGTTTCGTCGCGCAAACAGTTGAAGGAGGTAGGGAGTAGGGGGAAAAGGAAACTGCGTTAAATACGGGATGCGAAGTCTTTGTTGTGGGATTGCGGGCAGACGGAAATTGGGGAAGAGATTTGTCGGGAGGGGGAGTGAGGTGACATGGAGATAGGAGGAGTGAGGTGAGATGGAGCGACATGCCTGCCGGGTTAAATCGCTCCGGCATCCTGAGAAATTGCGAGAATCCTCCTAATTAGAATCACGAAACGCGAGGACGGACCTTACTTGTTTGACATCGAGTGTGTCCGACCCTGAGGATCCAGATATTAAAATGAATGGTAATTGTGACCTACGTCTTTATAAATAGTTTCCTTTTTAGCTTATTTTTGTCGCGTATTGATCGCGGAAAGATTGAGTCGCAAAAAAGACTTATTCTTGAATCTATGTCCTTTATTTTATGCTCATAGTCCGATCGGCTGTGGTAGCAAGAGGATCGCATAGTACCAATTAAGTCTTCCGCAAATTTTATTTTTTAATTTTCTTTTCTTTTAAATTTTATTTTATTTTTGAATTTAGCAAGCAGTCGTACACTAACTTCTAATCTCCATTCCTTCAAGAATTCCACACCTGCGTCTGAGAGCATTTGCCTAACGCTTGCTTCTCAATTGTAGAACATTTTAATAAATAGCATCGCCTTGCGCTGAACTTTTTCTAATTCGCGATACGTTATACATACGTTTCGTCCGCTGGGTTCCATATACTCGTCGTATATTTCAGATATGGTCTTAAAAATATTTTTATTCGCTTTATTGCAGATAATCCGCTAGTGTGCTCAAGTTTAAGTTATTTGTAAGAGTGATAACGAGATATTCAACTGAGTCGACTATATTTATACTAATTCCACTAATTTTGTGCGGGTGGCTCTGACGCAATTGTTTTCTTTTCGAGAAGCTTACCACAGAACATTTATTTACATTAAGATCTAATTGCCATTTTTCGCACCACCTTTGAAAATAAAGTAATACGTTTGATAGTGAAATATTATCTTCGTCGCTCGAACTTTCTGGTAGTGATATTTACATACAAAACTAGAATCGAGTTTGAATCGAATAAGCATTGTGAGTTTACAAAATACCGTGAAAAATGGTTCCTGCAACCATATCTTGATTAATGGAATATTTTCTCTAGTATTTTCCTTCATAATAATAATAAGTTTTTATTAATGCGAATTTCAGTCTAATGAGACCACTCCTACATCGAAAAACCGCAAGGCGCAGTAACAACAAGCATTACTTTTGTAAAAGGTATTTAAAAATATCTATGTCCGAGATCACTAAAATCTAGAATACTCGTATATCACCGCGTACCGATACTTCAAAAGTCGGGCCAAATATGCTGAAAAAGTTTGAGTACAACTGGCAACCTCGCTTCTCTAACTTTATCGGTGACGTTCGCATCTCAACGCCATAAAGGTTAATAACCTAAACTGAACCGTCTGGACTGTTGATTTGTATTTCGAATTTCCCTGCATGACACATGCGTCGGTGGTGTAATGGTCAGCATAGTTGCCTTCCAAGCAGTTGATCCGGGTTCGATTCCCGGCCGACGCACATTTTTATTAAACTTTTTCTTTAGTAAATTATACAGAAATGTTGATTCGTATCTCTTTTACACTTGTTCGCATCTGCACGGAAAGTTAAAGAACGTTAAATCAAATTTCTTTTCTAAACTCCTCGCGCCCTAACGTATTTGGAAGGAGAGTAAGACCAGGGAGTACCTTATAAAAATCTATTAATATATCATATATTTTGGAGTCGGTCCAACTTTAAATGATGATAAACAAAATTATTCTGGCAACATCGTTATTTCAACGGCCTGTTGGTCTAGGGGTATGATTCTCGCTTTGGGTGCGAGAGGTCCCGGGTTCAAATCCCGGACAGGCCCTTTTTTTAATAATTTTTTTTAAACATCATCAAAACGTTAAGAGCTATGCTCGATGCATAAAAACAAAATATTTTTATTGTTTCCAATCGCTAGTATTAATTTGAATGAAACTGAACTCTGGTGGAAAATGGCCCTCTCCAACTTCATACATCCTCAGCTGTTTGGGAGGAATGTGGAACACAATACTATGAATACTTCGTACTTCTTTCGCATTAACTTCCTTCCTTCCTGTTTAACGTAAAATAGCTGGAACAAATCATGAACATTGAAATTACGGCGGCTGTAAATACGAAATGTCTCCAGGAAATAGCCAACCAAGGATGGACAGGTTGTCTTATTGACGGGGCGGGAACTCAACTCTAAACCTGTAAAACAATTTAGATAACATTTAATTATAGAAACCTACCTGATATTTAGGGTGGGCTAGGAACTGATAGGTATTTCGGTTAATAGCAATCGACTAATAGAATAGCTAATAGCGGTCGACAATAAAAGTGAACCAAAAATTTTCAATTAATGGGTTGAAAGAGTCATTTTGAACAGAGCGTCGGTGGTGTAATGGTCAGCATAGTTGCCTTCCAAGCAGTTGATCCGGGTTCGATTCCCGGCCGACGCACTTTTTTATGACACTTTTTCTCTAGAAGTTGATGCAGAAATTTTGATTCCTATTTTCCTCCTCTTTTTTCCTATGCCTCTTTTACATTTGTTGGCATCTGCACGAAAATTTTTCTGGACGTTACATCAATTCCCCTTTCCAAAATCCTAGCGTGTTTGGAAGTGATTTGAGACGAAGTAGTCCTTCATGGAAATCTCTTAATATATGAAAATATATGACAGCTTTTGAGTGTGCCTAATAATTAATTGTGGTAAATTAATTTAAATGTGGTAAAGAAACTTGTGCAAGCAACAACTTTCGTTCAACGGCCTGTTGGTCTAGGGGTATGATTCTCGCTTTGGGTGCGAGAGGTCCCGGGTTCAAATCCCGGACAGGCCCTGATTTTGTATTAAATTTAGATCATTTGGATATTCGGCACAAACTCAACCCTTTCATTACAGTGTGTAGCTGGTTACTATTAATATTAATTTTTGACGTCCGATCGTGGAAATTCAATATTATTTTATACGAGCATCGGAACCGGAGAATATATATTCGTATTTTTACAGCTAAGTAAGAAAACGTCAAACATAAACCATTGGTATGCAGAGTTGTGAGATCATCATTATGGCCCCTACGAACTATACACATACTAATTATAATGATAAAATATAATATTGATTCTTTTTTGTTTGCGTCATAATGAGACTTGTAAATCTTTTACTGCTCCAAAGCTTTCTTTCTTGATCCCAAAACCGAAAATCGTTAGTTATTCCGTTCCGTTAACGTTTACTTAAGTGTAATTTAATGGTTTGCTAAACATATGTAGCTAAGACTTTCATGCAGTTATTACTAAATTTAACTTTATGATTTACCGTAACGTAGAGTAAGTGATAAAAGCCAGAAATAAAAAAGAACAAACTTATTGGTGACATAATTTGTATTTCTATGGTTGCAGATTAAAAAATGGCTCGAACCAGTTCGACTTTGCCGAAGAAGTAAAACCAGAATTTATCCAATTTTCCTTTTTTTTTGTTGAACCGGAGCAGAAACCGGAGCGATAAATATGTATTACGGTTTGGTCCCCTGTTGAAAACCGCCGTTTCGGATGACTACTCAACTGGCAGATTACACACTATAGTCCTCGAGGAAAATTTCCAGGATTTCTCTATCCCTCTTGTGGTAAAAACCTCGAGGCACAGAGAAATAGAGCGCGTAGTATTCAAATGGTAAGAGAACGGCCCAATCAAACCAGGGTTCAGGAGGATCAAGGGAAGCAATTGGTCTACCAAATCCCCACTTCCACTCCATTCTTAATTTTCGCCAGCGATTCCTCCGTTTCGCTCACCCCGGGGTCCTAATCCTCCATACGCGCCACTGTATTTCGGAAATGCAAATTAGTAATCGGATCAGAGGAAAATCTCTTCGGGCGACGATTCCATTCTCAAACCGTTCTACCGATTCGGAGGAGTTTGTGATGTGAGAATAACGTTCCCCGCACATCCCCATTGGTTGTATTTCTCCATTTGAGGTGATATTGTAACCTCTAGTGGTGAATTTTGCTAGAAAAGTATAGCGTTTACTGAACTCTTGATGGCGGTTTAGAACTTGTTTAGTTATCTCGCCTGTCAGATTTAAGATTAGATACAAAATCATAGAATCGATGAATAAGCTACATAACCTTGGAAATCTCTGTTAATTTGAGATGAAATTTTCTTAAGAAACCAATCAAAAATACTAAATTTTTTTATTGATTCATAAAAGAAAATACCATAGTTTTGCATAAGCGTTAATTCTATTTCAATTTTTCTCTTCATCTTACTTATATTCTCTTCTAGTTTTAATTTCATATAGCATGCACTCCAAATGGGTTTTATTTGAAATTAAACGAGTCGTAATTCTGCATATTTGTGAACTGTTTCCTTATATTCGTTAGATAAGTTTTGGACATTCTGATTAACAATGGAAGACTTAATTACAAAATTATTTTCTCAAAACGATCACCATTCAGTAAATTACCACTGGTCATCTAACACCATAGCACATTGATAAGTACGAAATCCCATCAAAAATACAAAACATTGCCAGAAAAAAACAATAATTAGAATCACAAACTCTTCTACTAAGCATTCGCCTCAAGATTTTATTTCTCCTCTTTCCGCTGTTTGAGTTCAGGTTGTTATTCTACTATGCTTTCCTTGGCATTCTCATTTGCTTTTCTCTCCACCCAACTTATTTCGTCTTCTTATTCCAAATGTTCCCTACTATAATATCCTGAGATGTGGTAATTTTATTTCCCATCTAATGAAGGCTTGAGAATGTATCTTACAATGACTTTTGTCTAACTCTTTTTTATGGTATGATGGTAAGAAAGTTATGGAATTAATGATGATTCTGAATAACGGCATTCATTATGGTCTCTCCTTATTTAATGCTATCAAGTTTTGGTTGCTCATAGGGCGATTGTACTATACGAAAGGCGCTCAAACTTTTCACTTGGCAAACTGAATAGCTAATTAATTGGAAGTCGGCGGGCCACAATTACGTATGGTTAGTCTGTGAGAAATCTTTTCGAACCTGCTTTCATTTCTTGAATTAATTATTGTTAAAGAATCTACAAATTATTTACTTGGTTCAGGTAAAGAGAAGGATAAGAAGGTATCATGAGCCACAATGTATTTTATGAATTTCTTAATAGTTTAAAAATCACTTTCAAGTCACTATCGTCTCTAGAAAAGTAAGCGGTGGGCCGGATTTGGCCCGCGGTTCGTAGTTTGCCCATCGCTCTGCCATGCTATTATATCCCTTTTACGCTTATGGCAATCTGTATGGGCCATTACAGCCAAAAAAGACTACCTCAATCTCCGTCTTGCCTAATGGGTATAACTCCCTCTCCAAAGTTTTGGTAGCTGGAGTTGAAGTGTATGACCTCCGGGCTGAAGTCCGTACTCTCACGTCCATATCAATATAACTAAGCTCATAACTAAAGCCCAGTTTAGAAATATCCTGTTTGATGCTAAGGACAATAATAATGACGGCAAAGTAGGCAAAAAGTATTAACGAAGCGACGAAATTAATTTTTCTAAAGTGGAAATGAGTCAGGCTGGAAACTAAAACAGAAACTATTTTTCTCTAGGAAACTAGACGGTATAATAATGCAATCAATATGAAAGATCTAGTGGTTCCTAAGGGCCGAAATGTCGGACCAGTTCCTTTCTACGAACCGGTTGGAAACCCGAGAGGATTTTCTACAATACAATCAATGACTCTGCAAAAATACCGTAATAGTTTTGCAAAGCCTTTCTCTATCTTAAAATATGATTTAAGTTCCTTTAGAAAATAGGATCCAGTTTTTATTTGCCAACGGTCATGACACCGGAAATCAACACGTCAATCAGTTGAATTTAAATGAGCCAGGTAAGAATAAAGTAATATGACGAAATCATACTCATGGTTTACATGAGGATTTAATTTAACCGCTGAATTGCAGATCATGTGGAAGAGTTATATGGACGACGCTCCGTCAGTGCACTCAGGAGTGAATTTATTTTCTCCATTTACAAATGATCTTGAGAAAGCAATAACATTGCGAGAATTTAGATCATGAAGAGAGGGGTCTTAAAATGAGTTATGATGACTCTTCCATAATGATGCTTGCGATAAACTTTTACAGGGTACTTAAACCAAAATACATAGGGCACATAGAAACAAAGCTTTCATGCAATTCAGTTAATACAAGCGAAAAAAATGTTTTTCTTTTAGCCCTCACAAGGGAAAATTGTTTATTCCTGTTCCTTCCGAAAGATTGCTTCAAACATAAATGTCAACCAAAAATATCACCAGCTTACATGATGACCCTCAAAGAACTTTACTCGAAAAGAGTTTTTATTGGAGGAAACTTTTTTGTCTTTCGTTTGAGAAGATACAATTTTTTCAGGGTTTTGGTTTAGCAAACAACTATGAGAATAGCATAAAAGATGGCAAAGTTATTTGTAAAGAGAGGAATGACAGCTAAACTATAGGATTTATATTCCAACCCAAACTACTAGTTGGCGTTTGGAGAGCAGCTTTGCTAATGATATGTCGGAAAATAAAATAAGGAAAACGAAGGGTATGGGCGCGGATTTCTCCGTTTTGGCGGAAGTTGTGATAACTAAAATCCATCCTTGTATTAAGACGCTCAAAAATTAGGAAAAGAGGATTCAAGGAACATCACCGGTTCTTTTACGTAACATAAGGGGGGAATTCGGACATTAATATCTTCTTTATTCAGCATATCAAATTTGGCATCGAGAATTGAAAAAAAGCCTTATCCATGTTCCTAGCCCTAATTACGTATTTTGTCTATGTCTATGTGACTATCCTGCAAGCCGCCTTTCGGCGTGTGGCAGAGGGTGCATGCACCATGAACCTATTTCCTTAATCGATCATTTTCGCGAATCGTTCGCGGAAAAAATGAGTTCTTGAATCGATTGGTTCTGGCATCTACTTCTCTTCTTCATGGTGAATTATATCGGCTAAATCATCTCTGAACGTGCTTTCTCTGAATTTATCCAGTAAATTGATCCTTTGTTGAAATCTTCCAACTTCCAAAGATTCCCATCTTGCGTCTTGAAGCATCTGAATGACGCTCACTGATTTATCAATAGTTATAAATATTTATATTATAAATAATTTAAATAGTTATACATATTTATATCAATATTTGTTTAATTTAATATATTATTGATTATTGTTTTCTTATTTAATATTTATACATCTCAAGAATTTGCATTGTTTCCTTTTCACAAAACTGACTCGAGGGTTGATATAACACATCCTTCATGCATGAGACATGATCCCATTAAAACTATTCTCATACCTAAAGAACGTTTTAAATTCACTTCAGAAGTAAAATTTAAGTCGCAGAAAAGAACAGAATCTGAATTCGAGTAAATTAAATTTTACTACCTACGAGAGTCACGACGTTTTATGACAAGTAAAGTTTGTAATGCTGTAAGCCTCAGGATTTAGGGGTTTAGTCACAAATACACACATAATTTTCCCTTGGCGTATGAACCATTCCAGGGAGCAAAGATATTTACCGCGACACAAATCCAAACGGACGGGTCGTAACATTTTGTAAACAAGCGCAGAAAGACGTAAAATCGGTGGAATTCACGGCAGCGATTTATTTACAGCGAGAAAAGACATCGCTTCTACAGATCGCATACTGATGCCAAGGTGACTGAGAAAACATCGACGGCAATGGAAACCGAAATGCATTCCGCGTCGAGACGCTTTTCAAGGAGATATACCTCTTACTTTCCCAGTCGAGCGGATGCTTTTCTTTCCTGGAACAATCCTATGTTCTCTTATCTTCGTGGCTTTCCCTCACTCATTCCCTTTCTTTCTTCTTACTCTCTCTATACCCCTTCTTCAATTCTTTCTCGTATCTTCGCATAAGAAAAGGCATTGCGACTTGGATTCTAGCCAAGGAAATCTCTCAGATGCTCTACTCGTCTTACTGCCTCAAGCGATTCGGCTGAATCAATAACAGAGGCAGGAAAATGTATTCGAATTCTCTCATCGCGAAAAAGAAGGATGAATTGAAAGGAACAGCCTATATTGAGGATAATTACGAATTACTTAAGAATTGATGGCAGAGAAATAATAATAATGCGACTTCACTCTGATGCGATTGAGACTATCAAGTCTCTTCTTAAATCTAACCCTTCATAACTTGAAATTTAGAAGATATAGCTTGAAGAAAGTAAAGAAACATGGTTGAGGAAAACTACTTTGTGGGTTTAAAAAAACCTACGTTTACATATGGAAAAAATACACCACTGCAGGAAGACACTCACAAGAAGGGGAGTGTGAAAAACCTGCGAAACCTACCGATAGTTAACTAAGTTTCAAGGAAAAAGCAGGTTAGTCCCATCTCAAAAGTAAAAAATAGTATAGATACCTTATTTCATAGAAATGATAATTAAAAATGAATTTTCATAAAAGAATTATCACAAAGAGCATTATGAAATACAAGTATTACGGCTCCTTAGCATGCCAGTATCAGCAATGAAAGTACTAAGTGCGAATATTATACAAGGCACATTAATGAATAAATTACTGGCGATAAGCTTTGCCAATGATTTTAGATAAAAGTTAATAAAATCTATCATAATACAGTGGTTCCGTCAGTCTTTTTTCATGTCCGTTTCTCTTTGGGAATGGTACATATAAGTTTTCAATCATATTTGCATGATTATAATTATCATTAATTAAATGAGTAGCCAAAATAGAACTTTTAATAGCCAATCTTCACCAGAAGGCGTCGTTAACCAAAGACGGCGTCATTATCCGAGACATTTTTTTATCACAACCATTCGTCGTTAACAAAGTACGTCGTTAACTAAGGCCGTCGTTAACCAAAGTACCACTGTACTAAGAAGAAGTGGGGGCTAGAAGGTAGGAATATCACGGCATTCGTGTTGAAAACTATCCAAATGTAATTGTTTTTTCTCAAATGTATTATGATTCAATATCTTGCTGTTAGACTGGACTGCGGGGCGCTGGTAGAATTACGTAAGCGTATGTGTTTAAATGGGCCGTGATCTCAATTCATGTCTCCCTGGTATTCCACTATCTATACTTTCTCGAACTCGATTTACAACGACTCGCTTCGAATTCACTTCCTACAGGAAAACGCTTGTTCGCGGCTCCTTACCCTGTCTTATCCATGGTTTTCCATTAAGGACTTTTAAGTTCACTTTTGTATTGAAGATCACGGGTTAGGGTAGAGCATCTGGCTCAGATTAAGGTAGGCTATTTAGGTCAAGATTTATTCATTCAATGCTGTTTTTGTGCGGCTTTATGTATTCATTGTTTTTTTTTTTAAGTCGTAACCCCTATTTGCAGAAAATAAGGACATTATCATATTGTCACGTCGTTTATTAAACAAAAGAAGATACGATGATAGATACTTACTAGAGATACTTTCTTTTGTACTAATTACGAACTTTTGAAGGAATTCCACGGAATAATTGCAACCGAGGAATTACTATTGTGAAACCTTATTAATTGGTTGTAGTATATTCGATTAAACTATGCGTAAACACATTCATTTGTTCTGTTAATAGGTTGCTCTTTTTTTCCATATTTTGTTACAAATTAATTAATTTCTCACAACATCCTTCACACCGCCTACGAACTGAACTTCGAGAATTCTCATCTCTAAACTTCTTCGAAGGCTAGATTGGGGAGAGATTTTCTTAATCCCAGAAGATCGTTCACGAAAGACTTGTTTCAGAATCTGTTTGCTTCTAGATGCGGAGAATTCGTTATTCAAACACTCTTTTAATGAACCAGGAGTGTAATACAGTAAAAAGTTTATCATCGCTGAAGCTGAATTGTATTCGGGAGCTCGACGAGATCTTACGTAAGCTGGCATTTTTATTAGAAGCTAATGTGGTTAAAGAGTGAGAAATACTATAACACTCTTAAAGAGTCAGAAATAAATCCCCGGAGAATGTAAAATTATAATAAGATTAACAAAACAATGATGGGTATTTAAATGCCAACTTTACTAAAATATACAATAATATATAATACTAGCTGAAGTGTCCGTTGATTCTCAACGGGGAAAATAGAAGTCGGATAAATCGTTCGTGACTTTTATAGATTAAATCTCTGAAAATATTCTTATAGGAAAATGCATGAGCTCAGAATCGAAAATCGCATTGGTCGTCAGGGGGACGGGTTGTTTACAACCTCAAAATTTCACAAAATATTCGTTTATTTTATCTGAATATCTAAATTCTCGCAGCTTCGAAACGAAAGCGATACTCCACGACTAAAATAAGAATCTGTATTCAATTTCCCTTCTTTTGGACCTATTTCGATTAAATACGACTATTTCGTCTAATTTAATTTTGCAAAAGAAATAAAGTTCGTAATCAATAAAATTGAGCTTTACATGTGTTTCTTATGGAAATCTATCTGACCGATCTTGGTTCAAACCCAGCGAAGTTATCGAATGAAAAGGTGACAGCACTTCTTTCAGGATTTCAGAAAACATATATGCAAAGTTGGATGCAAATCGGACAATTGGTGGGAACTCCAATTCCAGACAAACAAACAATTAAACACACAAACGTACCCAAAAAAACAAACCCACAGAGTTTCTACTTTGTTCATATAGATGTAATGATATCAACATACAAAAAACGGCAAAGTAGTATAGTAATTTTAGCCATTTTAATTTTGAGTGCAAGATACGTGGTGAATACAAATGAAAATGTTTATGTTGTCTAAAATATGATCGATGTACAACTTCATTCTTATGATGAATACTTGAAAACCATATAATTAAAGGTCCATCCTTAGGTTTTTAAGCGCACACCGTACTAAGTTAAATGACCATTAGATAGTTGTCTAACCCAGGACCTTTCGCGTATTCCGAGCGGTCTTTGAGAATCGTTCTTTCCTGAAGTTTTATACATTTTTCTTTGCTAAATCTTGATATCTTAAAGAGAGAAAAAGGTATTAGTATTTGGAATATGCCTTGAAAAGTAAACCGCTATACTCAGATATCACTGATTAAGTAAATTGATGCTGCAAAAACTCTAAAGTTCTATTTTGATGCTGAGAATATGATCGTCTAAAATTTAACTCTTATCCAGACTCAAAGATACAAGTATATTATGGAATTTGAGAGCCTTGGTTTCACGCATGCATCACGCATATGAAGTCAACGCATTGATACAATCCAATTTTGCTGAGGTTCATAATGATATCTAACGTATTTTATAAACCCTTGTTTCTAATTTACTTCTTTTACATTTTTGATTGTTTTTAGAGTTTTTTCAATATTAATCACTGTCACAGAACTGCAAAAATAATGATTTTCCATGGAAGTCTGTTAATTTCAAACTAAGACTACGAAATCTGCCGCTCGATATGGATAAAAGCTTGAATAGGCACGGGCTCTAGAGTTATCCTTAGAATACAATTCCTCAAATAATCAATTTAAACCAAACCTGCTACATTATCACCTATGCAGCAATACGTGATTAAATTTGCTGTGATTATCTCCTATTAATTTTGCGACGTTCCTTTTAAGCTGACGAGTGATACCTTTCGACATAGATAGTTATCATTAGCAGAATGACAGCTAATTAGCGTTGATAGGCTCAGATATTCCGCAAAAAAATAATTCCATGTTGCAGAGATAATTACAAACGCCACTGTCGTAATTTCGGGTCTGATAACGAAATAACGCGGCCAACGCCGAGCGGCGGAAGTTTTTCATCGCTGCCTTATCGCGTTTGACCTCCGCTGCTCGAGTCGCCAGTTGGACGTGGAACGGAGATAAATTCCTCATTTCGACAGATTCTGGAAAAAACACGGCCCTGGAGACTGCAGCGCCTCCAACGCATTTTTGCGGAATCAAAAATTCCGAACGCGGAGCCCGCGATTCTTTTGTTGTTAGGATTTTAAATATTCAAAAACCGTTATCGCGGGCGAGACGACCCCCAGACCCATTGGGTCGAGGGCAAAAAAATGCGAATGTCGGGGTAAATTGATTTTCGACGTCGACCGGCGGGCCACCTCGACGCTCGGCGCGTTCCATTCGCTCCGCATTAAGCATTTATCGTTCCGATTTAGTTGCTTGACGATGTCGTAAACAGAGCGCTATCGGATGCTTAACGATCGGATTTAACACGATCATGACGCGTTGCCGGAGCTATTTACGAAGGAATTTCGGAAGCGAGATTATTTTTAGGGCCGATAATCGGTGCGCTGGGATTAGTGGGCTGCGGGTGGGCGATCAGAATTAGCGCAGGGATCGCCTGGGGAGAATTGTAAGGAGCGCGTACAGACGTGAGGGACTTGACAAGAGTTTAGAGGTGCATATGCACCTATGGATAGTGGGATTAATTCCCGGGAACGGACCGATTGCGTGTGTCGCCCCTAGGCAAAGAAAATGTTGTCGTCCGATACAATGCTTCTGTATGTATTGTCAATCACAACCACATATCCAACGTACACAACGAGACACTCCCAAAAATATATAATTATAAAAAAACAAAATTGGAAACTAAGAGAGGTGAAATATAACAAAATGATTGAGAGAGTAGATACCAAGCAGCGTATGTGGGAGGAAAGGAGTTGTTTCGGAGAGCGATATGCGATAAGGTATTCCTCACGCGAACAAATATACAAAAACGATGAATAATAATAATAATGATAATTATAATAAAAACAACAATAACGTTAATAATAACAACATAGATATTTGTCGCAAACATCAATATAAAAAATTTAAACATTTGAACGTTGAATTTAAACGTTACACTTGTTATTCCTTTGGGATTTTCGTAGGTTTTACAACCTACTAAGTTACCTTCCTTTCCTTTATCCTTGTGATTTCCTGGGGGGAAATAACCTCATAACACCGCTTTGTGAGCCGGTTGCCTCGGTGAGGACCTCGGACGGCAGGTTGTGCCACTACGTGGAGACTGCCAGTCTTGCTCACAAAGCATTCCCTTAACAGTGTGAGAGAGATGCGGCACGGTAGTTCAGTGGTTAGAATACCTGCCCGGAAAGTGGGAGACCTGGGTTCGAGTCCCAGTCGTGTCGCTATTTTTCAGACTTGTTATTCCTTTTAAACGTTTGTATTGTCATCAGTCTGATGGTTGGTTGGGTCCTCATCCTCTACATCAATAGTAACTCTATTAGAGCAAAGAATAGGTAGTTTACTTTGTACATTGATTACATGAAGGCTACTGAGTTATGAGAGGTTGTAAATAATGTTATCCATTTTTTGTTTGTAACGAAGAGTGTTGTTTCTGGAGTTACAGTTCTGTATATGCATACACTTGTTTCGTAGTAGTAGTAGTATTGTATTTATAAGGTGCCTCGACATCTTAAGTCATTATGAACCTTATCAGTATCCCAATTATTAAAAACGATGGTATATTTCTATGCTTATAATTAAAAATGAGAATGAATGGATATTACTTTACAGCAATATAGAGAATGTGTCATATTGAGCAGTGTCATAAAAACAAAAAAAGACATATCGGTCTCTAGGTGATAGCAAAGGATATCATGAGCATACACTTGTTTCATTCATAGCGTTCTGGATTAGTGAAGAATGCAAAGTCGAACCTCACTCCTCATCCTACCAAGTCGCCTCATCCCCTCTTCGAAGAATAAAGTAGTTCCAGGATAAACAGATGTGAAAAATAGCGACGTGACTAGGACGTGACCGGGCAGATACTCTAACCACTGAACTACCTTACAACACATTGAATCTACCTACTCACAGTGACATCTCCTCACAAAGCATTCCGAAACAGTGTAGAAGAGACACGGCATGGTAGCTCAGTGGTTAGTATACCTACCCGGAAAAAGGGAGACCTGGGTTCGTATCCCAGTCATGTCGCTATTTATAGAATCCGTTTAGTCTCGATCCTTATTCTTTGAAGTGGAAATGAGGTAACTGGTCAAGATGAGGGGTGAGGTTCGACGTTGCATTCTTCACAAAACAAGATTGCTATGAATGAAGCAAGTGTATAAAAATACTGTACAGCAACTCTCTTTAATAACACTATTTATCGATTTCTACTTTTTGCAAAATTGAAAATGCAACCATATAACGCATGATACAAAAGAAAACACATTTCATAACAGATATTGTTAAAACCTTGAACGATGCCGGTCTCGGTAGCTGCTAGCATGCTATCCGACCATTACCGGGGTACTGAGATCGAGTACCTACTATGCGAGGTCATCTTGGTAAAATAGTGGTTTTACATGTTCCTTCGTTGCTACATACCCATTTTAAAGGTATAGCGAGTGGAGAATTGCGGGTGGATTTTGGCATACATAAATATATCTGCATCTATGTATGACACACGTTTTTTTGCAAAGGTACATTATTTTCAATAATTTAATTTAAGAAATAGAATTGAAACTAAGAATATCATATAACAAAAAATCTATCAAGGAACAAAATAAGTAATCCATGAAAAAGGAATATTAACTATAATCTAATATTTGTTTACAGTTGGTAAAAGTTATTGAAAAATGAATTACTGCATCGAAGAATAAGTTAACTCAGGAAATGTCTGCATTCTTCAATGACACATGAAATAAAATATATATAAAATGTGAAACATATGATTTGAATGTTACCATAAAACATTGAATCGAAAATAAATATAAAGCTGAAGCTCACTTCAATTTTTTCAGAGTGTATGCTCTTAAAATACAGTCGAGGAAATTTATTTTGAAATATTAAGTACTGTTTCATCTAAACTAGTGAAGACGAAAAATATGGTCAGGGAATAAAAAAGTACAAAATAATATAAGCCCTATGATTAGGTCATTATATGGCCATTAAGACCCCAAATACCTAATGGTCGAATAATTTGTAAATTGCAAATAATGCACAAATAAGACTGAATTAATAGTAAACGCGTACAAAATATTTATTTCAAAATAAAAAAAATACAGGTCTATAATAGTTAAAAAGTTGAGATTGTGATATCTTGTATTAACATGTAGCATGCTTCGAAGGAGACTTTTAAGGAAACCAAAGCTAATATAATTACCCCGCTATAAATGCCTATCTTGCCAACTCAGCAGCAAATGGTCCATCAGCTTTAAACTTTAATCCATCGCTCAAGTGCTCTGCTAAGCCTTGAAGTTCCAATGCAAAAAGAGACCTCCTTTCTATGCTAAAAATTCCCTCGGGGACAAAATAAAAATCTTTTCTCAATCAGCGAAATTAATTCGCGATGGCATCGCGGTTAAATAATACTCCGTCGAATCTCATTAAATCTTCGGAAAGGGCCTTTCTTCCACATCTCTGAGATCCGAATAAACTTCAATTTACTCAGTTTGCCACCGCTTCATTTTTTTCGTGAGGTCGCTTTAATTTCCGCCCAAATTTCTGCGGCTATTACCGTCACTGTCCAAAGCTCTTTCGATTCGCACCTCTATTTGTATTTTTGGACGGAATCCGTCGGAAATTCAACGAAATTGCTCTCGTATCTCCACCCCCTCTCTCCGAACCTCATTCCTCCATAATCGGGAGTGAAAACGAATGGAGATAAGATGAAATTTGACGTTAATTCCCGACTTGAGAAAGTTCTCGAGGTCTTTTGGCAGATGAGATTGGAAGGGTTATTTCCTCATCTCTGGGGAGAATTAAATATTTGAGCGATAGGAAATTGTGTTCTTGCTGCGATATCTCAATAAATGGTATACTTTCTATGTGTCTGTTGGTACAGGGAAAAAATTCCATTTTTAATATAATTTCGCCATAGTCTTGTGTATGGTTTTGATAATACGAGTATGAAAGCTTCTGAGGAATGGGCGATGATGAATAATTACATTAATTTAGGTGTCTCCCTATTCATAAAGTCATGGCGCTGCGGATGTTTTTCTCCACATTTTGGTTTTGCGGATGAATCAGGGACAAGCATCCTCACTCCTCATCTTGTCTGGTCTGATGTGTCTCAATCCCTCTCCACAGCATATGGAATCAAATGATGGAGGCGATGAAGTTTCTATCTGTCTCCGGGATGATTACGCTACAGTCTACCCTAATTACTCTTTCTAACAAGTTACTAGGGAAAGAAACATTTCTTCCTTCGTTTGCGTTAGAAAATATATCAGTGGAGTACGAACTTTTAAAGGCGTCATAGAGGTCTCCCGGAGGAAAAATACATGAAACACGAACTACAGAATGTGAATAACACTGCAGATGATTGATTTTAAGCTTTAGTGGCAAAAAAATCTAGAATTAAAGTGCTATGGAAACGTCCACCTTCTTATCTTTCTGAAGTGTGCATTCCTCTTCAGGAATAATGAAGCAAATAAAATGAAAAGTGTTTCGAGCGACTAATGGCAAATCTACGAGAGTATAATGATAATTTGTTTTACTTTCTTGAGCAATACTTTTACAAAAATTGACTGGATGCTTAATTGTTCGTGAAGTTTAACGACTCTCTGACATAAAAAGTTTAGGGGGCACCCGGGTTAGAACCGAGGACCTTCCGATATCTCATCGGATGCTCTACCACTGAGCTATACCCCCGACTGATTACATAAGAGCTAATTACGTAACTGAAATCAAATCTTGAGCATATCCTATATTTATTATAATAATGCTCTCGATTCATCGAATGAACCAAACCTATCGCTAATTAAGGTATGAATAATTCTAGATAATGGCATTTGATTTGGATACTATGCGAAAAGAATTATTCATTGTGCCGTTGTTCTGCGCTAGTAATATGTGATATAATTATTTAACTTTGATGCAAATTTACACAACTCCGCTGTCCTTATTCCGTGATAAAAGTACGTCAGCCGTTACCAGAACCGAAAATTAAAAAATTAAGTTTCGAGAGTCGCGTTTCAATTAAAATCCCACGAACTATAGCCAGCCTTTGATTATCCCACTAAATTTTTAATGCATGATTTATATATAGGATATGATAAAAACGTTAAACTCCATGAATATGATTAAAGTATCACGAGTTAGCGGCTGAAGCTGCGGTTCTCTAATTGTATTCATCGGTACAGTTTCCCGGAAAATAGAAAGTATTTAACTAGAGTTTTGTTGAAAGTAAGGATCGGACAAGGTCTTATTGTATGTATTGCACAAGCCAAGTCATTTTCTTGCAATGATTTAAATTAAAGTACTTTGTAAGCGCGTTGAAGGTTTAATAATAATGGATAAAGTATTGCAACAACAAGTTTTGTAATTGGTATCCCACAAATTACTATCAATATAGTTGTATAATTACGTCACAAAACGTTGTATAATTATGGTGTAAATTCACGCAAAGCCATTAAACATCACTAAATTATGTTAAACTTCTAAACAGGGTTTCAGTATCAATTGCTTAAACGATCAATATTTTTCGGCCGTACGCCGTAGAACGAAGTGGCAAAGTTTTGAAATTAACGTACATCAGTCAGCAAATTAGTAACTTGCAGCAGATTGAATTTAGAGGATATCGAAAATTAATTAATTTCAAAACATGATGTACTAGAAGTAGAAAATTGTTTATACTACATTAATTAACAAAATAAGAGGAAATTTATGTAATTTTAGTTAGGAATATTAGGTCTAGCTAAGCTAAATCGAATTTGATGGATACTTCAAACTGAATTTATTTCAACCTTTAACTATTAAAAGTGATACATATTTTTTTATACAAAATCATAGTATATGATAAACAAAATAAGATAGAGTAAATATATATTTATGTTTGAACCGTTTCATCCCGGTAGGCGAAACTGCTCGCCAGTAGATTACACTAATACATTGTAACTTCATATAATACTTCAGATAACGAAAGCGAAATATTCGAATCTGAGATTCAGTATGAAATATAATTTAATATGAACCCATGCACTTGCGCGGCTTGCGGATAAATGAACTGTGGAAAACGATTTTCCTACACGCAGAGAGAGTTGATACTGTTTCGATCCGAATAAACAATTCTACTAAGGGAAGCTCTCCGCGAAATTTTGCCCTAACGTTCGATTATTCGTGAGGTGCTTTCCGTTCGATACGTGCCTTGCGTTTCATTTCGCCATCTGGTTCGCGCCGCAGACTTTTGGGGGAAAGTTACGCTGGATCCCCCGTCCGACCGCCCATACAGAGCTCTTCCTTCCACCGAAGATTCCACTCTAACTCCCGCGCGAATTCTCTCTTTCACTCCCACACATACTCGCATTCCTCTACTTACAACTTTCTCTACTTCACCAAACTTCGTTCTTTTGGCCCAATCCCTTTCCTCCCGCTCTATCGGAGATAGCGTTTAAGGAGAAATCCCTTTCTATTTCTATAGGTACTTTTAAGTGTTGTCTGAGTTGCGAATACCAGGGGCCAAAAAATAATTATATCTGGCAACATTAATAATTGAAATTTTAAATTATTTGTAATAATATTAGTAATAATTACCATATTATTGCCATAATAGTATGATATAAACCTAATTAAGTTAATAACAATGTAACCACCTATATAGTTTAAGTTTAAAAAATGTATCCCTCGAAGGAAAGTTCAGTCTTTGTACAGTTGATATTTGGCTCTGTTGACTAAAGAGTTTGCCGACCACTGATCTAAACTCCCCACCCCATGGACTTATCCTGGCTATGCCCCTGGTAGGGCCATTTTTCTTATTTTGGTAGTCTTCTCTCTAGGAACGGAAGACGCACAGCTGAGACACGGAAAAGAATGGCAAAACCGAAAGAAGCATTTGTGAAGCAAAGAGACCTGATGACGAGGGGCGTTGATAATGGAATTAAGAAAATATTAGTGAAAACTTGTTGAGTGTTTTTCTGTATGGGTGTTAAACGTAGATCTTAATATAGGAAATAGTCAAAAGATTGTAGGCTGAGATAAGGGTGTGGCGTAGAATGGAACAAGAGAGTTAGGACGATAGACAAACAAACGCGTTGGTGCTAGAGTTGGTTGGGGATGAGAGGGTTTTAATTGAATTAATTAAGCGTCGACAACTCCTACGCTGTGTTACACCGATTACGCTACCGAAATTGGTTCACCAAAAAATTTTTAACTTAAAATATAGAATCCTAAACGGTATTTTAGTTTAACCGAGAAGATGGAAAGGATTAATGTTGATGGATACTAATACATATATTATTATAATTTGACACTTTATTTCCATTAATCGATTCCACAATATATATGAGGGTAAAAACAAAACATGTGTTTTGCGAGAAAAATCTACAACTGGAGGCTGGTGAAGAAATCTTACTCGTTGTGGAAGAGCACCGAAAAGCGAAGGAATTTGAAAAAACAGCAAAAAAAAGAGGGATAAAAGCACTAAGTAACGCTAAATCTAATTACAAATAATAGTAGATTTAAAAATGTGTGTAAATAGAAGTATTAATAGAAACGTGGTGTTACTCGTTTCATTGATAAATTATCAGTAGATTTAATGACCTAGAATTGCCGACAGATTTTAAAGTAAAAAAGAAAATTTTTCATGTTACAACACACACTTACAAAATCTCGAGACACATTGACAGCCTGTGGCATTTCTCGATGTCTTTTATTATGTACTATACCTATAAAGTTTACTGATTAATCTACTTACTAAATTAATACTGATTGAGTCAACTGTTTTTAGAGCAACGATGTCGAAAAGATAGAGAAACTGAGGGGAGTGTGTCCTGCCTGAGGTGAGTGCACCGCGCCTATGGCAAAGTTAACTCTTGAAAATACTAAGAGAACAACCTGCCTTCTATACCAGGGACCAAATTACCGGAGGTAAAACAATGGGAATCTGAACGTTGGAGATCAAATTACGATAGACCAATTCACCGTCGATGAACGAGTATAGTATTTGCTATCAGTAGAGGTTAAACTATTTTAGATCAGTATTCCTAAGTGAATTACTATTTCCCCTTTCCCTACGCTCTATTTCCTTTCCCTTTCTCATCCTATTCCCTTTCAGTCTCTCATCTCCGGCTCCTTTCTTTATTCCTAAATCTTGTTTTCTCCCCAAACCCCTTTTCTCCGTCAAACCCCTTCCTTTTCTTCCAATCCCTCCATCTCTTCCTCCTGTCAGACGCACTACCTGACTCTTCTTCTTCTTCACCCACGAGCCTTCATTCTCGCCGTTTATCCTCCTTATATACCCTTTCTTCTTCCGCTTCCCCCTTTTTTCTCTCGAATCTTCCTCCGTCCCTTCGAATCTTTCCAGCGCACCAGCCTTGACAAACCCTCTTTCGCCCCACAAAGGCTTGCTTCACTTTCCGAGACTTTTAACCATTTCTCGCGAGTGCCGCTACATCTCGCGAGGAGGCCTTTCTAGTTTACGTCGGGTATTATGTTTACTTCGCACACTTCCTCATTTATTTTCTTTTCACCAAGTAAGACATCAAGATTTCTTATCACATCTATTCCCATTAACTTCTTTTAATAACACTACTGCCTTGTTAAATTCATTGTTAAATGTACGGGTGCTTGAATTTCTGCTGTGCATGTTTAAAGTAGGTGCAGCCGGGGTAAAAAATATGTGAATGTAGATCAATGCGGGACTTTGAAGTAAAAAATCGATGCATGGCAACAAAATGGGCGTCAAACAAACCGAAAATCACCATTAATTTTGCCACAGTGAACACAAACGAAGAACTGGAATTCTATTCTAGAATACGATTCAAAGCACATCGAAATCCAAAGTTATTTGCTCCGCTCCAAATTTCGGTCATAAACAAATCATTTTAATCAAGTTTAACTCGATGAAGCTGTACTAAAAATTAGTACCAGCGACCAGCAGCTAACTAAAATGTTTGCCTTTCTTTAAATTCATCAAATCCAATATTTTGATCATAATTCTTTTAATATCGCAAGTTATATTATAAATTTTAATGAAATACTATTCAATTGAAGAATTTTAAGCATAGCTAAATAATATTTGGATTTAAGGTATATGCTACTTACAAAACTAACTAGGACACGTAAACAAAAGTACCTAACAGTTGTCTCTGATATTCATAATATCACTCGTGCCAAAGTTCATGAAATGTATGTGTTTAAGCCTCCTCTTTCCGACGCTCCTCTTGTATCGATCGAGGAATATAGTTGGACACCGAGAAAGATAACTTTACTTGAAAGCGCTGATAGTATTTCTGTGAGTTTATCGTCTTATTCTATTACCCGAGAAGAGACGAAAATTCGAGAGGATGAATTAAGAGAGAAGGCAAAGAAGCAAAAGTTAAGTTTATGGGGTGGGCTATAAAGCGCTTCTGAAAGAGGAGAAATCCCCCGAGGCATTTATACAAATAGAATTAAGATTGCAATGGGCTGTGTCATCAAGGGCGAAAGGAAAGTTCCCTTTTTTATGGTCAAGGTCGATGTTAACTCCATAATACGCATTAAACTTTAGATTAAATCTCAGCTGGAGATTCAGGAATGATTTACAGCGTAGCAGTGTTAAAAGTCGAAGGAAATATCGACGAGAAGCAGAAAATTCATTTATATATATATTCAATTATTTTCTGATCCCTTCTTTTAAACCTGATTCACATTATTATCAATGACTTGTAAACATATTTGCACACATAGAATGAAACTTTCTTCACCTGCGAAACTGAATGCTGTTTATCGACGGTATGATACGAATACAGATAATATTTTGTCTCGATTTATTCTTAAATATGTACGATAACAGACCTACCTATGAAAGTCTCAGCATTTTTTTACTCATAGTCAATTACACTCCATCCCCAGAATCTAACATACAAAATGCCACGCTTACGTACGTATGATTCATATGCTAGGCGTAGGCACGTACGACTCAGATGTACGCCAATAGATGGCAAGCGACCTTTCATAAGCAAGAAGAAAAAACAGGAGAAACATTTCTCAAGAAACTAAATCCTGTATCTATTAACTAAGAAAAAAACCGTCGATAAACAGTTCAGTTAATAAATACAAGATTTAGTTTCTTGAGAAAAGTTACTCCTGTTTTTTCTTCTCGATTATAGAATACCAAAAAGTACCTCGCAAGGCGGTTGAGTTAAGCTTTCATATGTGTTAAGAACGTGTGTTATCCCGGCGAAGATGATGCAGGAAATTTTCCCGGGTTATCAGTCAGGTTGCCGCTTCGAAGGAAGAGGAAGGTGCTAAAATATCGATGGAATTCAAAGCAGTATCTCGCCTAATAACCATAGAAAATGACGTGTTCCACAAACGTTCCCCATTACTGTCAGATGGCACGCGCGTACGAATTTTTCAAAATTCATATTCATTAAATTTAGGCTACTTCGCCAATATTTTAACCTGTTTTTACAGGCAATTGAACGAATGAGTGACAAATGATGGTTGAAGCTTGGATAGGCTAATTCATAAGAGAAATTTGGAGAGTACATAATAAAACCAAGAAGTTGCAGCTGTCCATACAATTTATCTACGATTTTATCAATGACCTCTTTCAAACTATTTATATGCTACGTGCAAAGACTTGAGGAGAGATTCAGTGGAGAATCTTCTGTGGTTTCCTTAACATATTCACTATGATTTGTCTCTTTATACGATGTTCAACGAAGATATAAAAGGCCCCATTGTTTGATCAAATTGTCGCGATCAACGTCTGTCAGTCCCCCTATTTATCTCAGAAACGGCTTGAATTAGAGATCTGAAACAAACTGCATTGTGTTTTTACGATGCTTAAACCCTCAGGAGAACTATTCCCATCTCTGTAAAGGCCCGGGTTCGAACCCAGGAGCCCATAATACGTTGTCATGAATTGCAGAGGTTGTTAAATTAAATTAGAAGAAATGGTCCTACGAAATTGAGAGAGGTGTCTAAAGGAAGGAGTCACCATAGAATCTTATTTTCGTCGTGAATCATTCATTTAAATTCGAAATTGCGAGACATTTGATAAAATACACGAAACATTCGTAAAATTTTTCGGAAATAAACAACCCATNGAGAGGTTAAAATTATTTAGTAATTAACTGATGTGCTAAGTAAAGCGCTCAATTAGTTGCTGCTAGATAATCATAGCTACCAATTGTTACTAATATTACGACTTTAATTATGGCAAGATTGAGCTTTTTTTTCAATTTTCGGGGAAACTTATACAAAAATGTGAAAAGCTACGAGGAAAAACCAAGAGGAAAACGTATGCACTGAAGAACTTAATTAAATTTTATGAATAAATTATACCCTGATAAAAATAACTTGAGTTCCGTCACGCTTGACGGGGGCGTTTACTAGTTAATAATAAACGCTGTATTTTTAGAAAACATCATTGGTTCAGACATAACAAATAACGACAAGAAATTTTCTGATAGGTTTGCTGATAGATATCTTGCTTTAAAGCTGAGATCGACCAAAAGAATATTTATTTAAATATAGTTTATTGCCTATTACGTATTTACTCTTCCCATGGTTTAGCTTATAAGCAGACGTTGGACCCATAATACTTCATGGCAAAGAGAGAAAGATATGGCATCCGCACAGTTTCATGAACATAAATAAAAGGAATGAGGCTCCTTTAGGCTTAAAGGCATAACGCACCGCGTCCTCCATTAAACGTTCTTGAACGCTCCTCGGAGAAAATATAATAAAAACAGCCTCGTGTTGTGATGGCCGTTTCTTGTGGACGCAGCATCTGAGGATGAAGAAGGAGAAACAAAAGGGAGAAAGAAGATAAAAGAGACGAGGAAGGATGAGTAGAAGACAAGTGTTTCTTAAGGACGAGGAATATGAGAAGACACTCGACGGTCAGGAAAGTCCATTTTCGCTGAAGTGGAAGAGTGTGAGAGGGAGAATGGAACAATGCGAAAGAAGAAAAGGACCTAAAATGAAAAGGGAGAATTCGACAATCATAAGCTTTCTTTTTTTGCAACGAGGACGAGGCAAAAGTGAAAAGAGACCTTATTATTATGGGTGGAAATTGTTTATAATTACTCATAACATAAATAATTCACAACCTAGGTAAATGCTGACAGTTTGAGTTATTCGAAACTCTATCAAATAGTAGACTTTTAGGGTTTCCTCGACGGCTCTAATAGTCGAATAAGGGAAGGAAATAATGAAAAAAATATTTATTGAAATAACATTTATATTACGTAGGAAATTAATTTATCATTCAGATGGAGCAGGTTCACAATTTATTTATTCATCTACGATGTTTCGATTGAGTGGCACCCAATTACTTTATTATACAATTATTATTATTTTTCGTCCTCAGAAAATTATAATAATAATGACGTCTTTATTAGGCGAATTTTAATCTTAAGAGACCACCCTTAGAATTGACCTTTTAAAAGTCACGACTACAAACAGCCATGCCCTAACTAGGATTTGAACCCGGGAACCTGACATTAATAGGCTACCACGCTAACCACTACGAAAAATTATACTAAGATTTCAAAGTAGTAGTCATCCTCGAATTTATATATTTTGCCCTAAATTTTCAAAATTGTCATAGCTAAGAAAAATTTCGATACATGGTTAAAGCTTAATTCTGGAATATAGAAAATACTTAATTATCGCTTCAGAAAGACGAAAGACAGGCGATTACGGTGAATGATACATAATTCGTGGAGTAGTAAAGGGAAATATAAGGTACTACTTCTTTTAAACGTTTCATATCATTCGATATAATCATTCCATAAGACTTAAGCCGCTGTAATATTTTTAAAACAGCTAAGAATCTTTGCGGAAAAGAAACGACACAAAAGGGCTACACTGCCTTCATCCTCCCATTGTCGTTCGCTAACCCACTCATCTTAAAAGCCCGTCCATTAAACAACGCAGAAACGATAGAAACGAGGCCGAGCAAGGAGAAGGAGGCACCTCCAAAACTTCCCGGAGGGCCCACCTCTAAATTGGTCCTTTTAACCGAAATTCTAGGGCACGGAAGACGAGAAAGGGAGAAAAACGCCTAAAATATTTGGCGGCAAAGACGCTAATCCTCACCAGGGGGCAAAGAGTTCCTTAATCATCTTGGGCGAAAAAGTTCTATTTTTCGACCATAGGGTCTTCGAAAGTACGTGAGAGATAGCTTCTTATTCGGGCGAGGGAGACCAAGGTTTTAATTAATCCAGTCAGCGCCGGAGGGAAAGTTGTCGGCCAGGAATAGACCTGGGATGTAGTAGAGGGAGTAAAAGGTTAAGGAATTTGGCGCTGGCGTCGAGGTAAGTAACTATGGGAACGACCTCTACGTTCAGTGTCGCGATTGGAGGCGGTTATTTTATTGTGGCCGCGCTAAGTTATAAGGGGAAAGGTGGAAGAGAAACGGGCGCGGGAATGGAATTTCGGTGGGAAGAGGAGCGACTTCTCCAGCGGAAGGAGACGATGAATGCTTTGAGGTAAATGGCGGAAAAGGAGAAAGGTACCGCGCGCCTCCATCAGTGGTATTGCGGATCGGTGAGAAACGGTGCACTATGCCGGAGAGAGGAAAAAAGATTTCCTCGCGAGGAAGCGCGTTCTGCGTTCTGCTTTTGTTTTCAAATATTTACGTTCACGTTTGAATGAGAAACGGCTACATCCAGTGTCTTATTTTGAGATTTCTGTTCCGCCCGAAGTTTCTTGGTTGGCGTTCATTGCTTTGCAATACTCGCATAGTGATTTTGTATATTATTTAATTTGTAATTGTGACTGTATTTGTAATTGTGAATATTTTTATTTTACGGTTGTGGTTGTGTTGTGGTTATTAATGTGATTGTGATTATAATTTATAATGGTTCCGGGGCAGTTGGTCGAAGGACAACTGGTCGATGGGACATTTGGTCGAAGGACAATTCGTCGCTGAGACATTTGGTCGAAGGACAATTCGTCGCCGGGACATTTGGTCGACCAGTTGTCCTTCGACCAACTGACACCGAACCTTTATAATTATTGCGATTTATGAAATTAATTAATTATACATTCGATTTAAAAATTAAAATATTACCTTCTTTATCTATACGATTTCATGTCAAGGGTGATGGCACAAGAGAGGTTAAAATTATTTAGTAATTAACTGATGTGCTAAGTAAAGCGCTCAATTAGTTGCTGCTAGATAATCATAGCTACCAATTGTTACTAATATTACGACTTTAATTATGGCAAGATTGAGCTTTTTTTTCAATTTTCGGGGAAACTTATACAAAAATGTGAAAAGCTACGAGGAAAAACCAAGAGGAAAACGTATGCACTGAAGAACTTAATTAAATTTTATGAATAAATTATACCCTGATTCGGGAAACTTTAGACTAAGGAGCCTCCTCTTTCTTACGGTCTTTAAGTGCCTTACAAATAATTCTCTTCTTTACCTTTAACTTAATTAATATAACTAAATAAATTCTGAATAGATAAATTAAGAAAGAACGAGCAATTTTTTCAATTCACGGAGTAACTTATGCATCCCTTTATTTATGATGAAATAAAAATATACATCATCTGAGATAGGGTAAACATGGAATGTAAGACAGTAAGATAAGAAAGAATAATACCGATATTTTACATTACGCACCGTACAAAGAAACATTTTAGGTTACAAAACATTGCTATTTAAGACAGGATTAGGTAGGACCAGCAACTGGATAAAGTTTGCAAAATAGATAAATAACGCAACGAGTATACAACGATAACGCAATGAGTTTTCGTTAAGCTGCAGATCGTTTTCCTCGGATGAAGGATATTGTTTGCTACTCGTTAATAGAGGAATGGACAACTTATTAAAAGAATAAACACTTCGGAATGTTCACAGGAGACTTTTATTAGTTTTATTAGTTTACAACTTCGTGAAACAAAAATATATCATTTTCACCAACTGAAAAAATAAGTGGACAGTATTCACGTATTCAACAAATTAATGGTCAATTGAACCTAGATTACTCTAGAAAAACGCTTAAAAATTCACTGGAAAGGATTAATATGCTAATATAAAAACAATTCAAATTACAAAAATAAGAGAAAGTAGACCAGGTGAATATTTTCCTACATAAATTATCTTTCAAAATGTCAAGAACTCATCGAAACTCAGAAATATATATATTTTTCACAACGGTAGGATTATATCATAAGTAAACACTTCAGAGAAAACCATCATTTCGATATTCTAGAATGAAATTTGTTATTTTCCTACAAACGCCCTAACCTATAGGTAATCAAAAGGTAGAGAATTCTATTTGCAGACAAATATATACGGAATTGGGATACCACGAGTGCGGGAAAAAGTGACTGTGAAATCACAGCAAAAGAGAGACGGGAGAGAGAGACCTTATAACTCTTCGAAAGGATCGGTTGGGCAAACAAGAAAAAAAAGGACTGAGGGAAGAGCGTATGATGTGTGGGAAAGGGTACGTTTCAGTTTTGCTAAGCAGCAGCGCCTCTCTTGGCGCCCTGTCGCACCACCAAATTCAAGATAAACTTTTTACGGCCCGGCGCAGCTATAAACCTTTACCCGTAAAGGAATCCGGGTAAATGTTTATTGCAATTCCCTTCCGAGGTGAAATCTTTAAGGTTGAGCGGCGAAAGAGCTCGGATCGAGACGTGTTTGGGATTTGGAAATCCAGTGCGCAATCACGTTCCTTACGAGACGGAGGTGTATTTTTTGTTTTTGTACGACCACGTGCTCTTTCTATCTCTACAAAAGGAGTTGGAAAGCAAAAGACGTAAGGTTTTCGGAGTCGCGCGCCCGCTTTTCTTTTTTTTTCCTCAAGTTTCCGCTCTTTCCATCGAGAGCGACAGCAAGCGCCACTTCATTCGCACGGGGAAATTGCAAACTTCTCGCGGCCTCGGGTTTTCAATAAATTTACAGTCCTCTGTTCTCAGTGCTCCGTTCTCCCATTAAAGTTCGGATGAATCGAGAAAACGAAGAGAAGTCCGGATCCCGAAACGGCGGTTGCATTTAGACTATCTCTAAAGTTGGGAGTCGGTCAATGCCTATTCCCAGGTACGGTTCGCTCGCGTCAAAGATATTCTTCCGTAGAATTAATTAAAATGCGATACGAGGGATGAAGTTTGGATTGAGAGAATTTAAATTCGCTCCAGAATTAGTCCGTCACTAAAGGTCCCAGGATGCGCCATTTTCGGGCGCATTTCATTAGTGCCGTTGGCTGTGAATTGGTTCCGTCGATTGCGATGGTGAGGGAGAGCGGTTTACATCACTTCCGTATCCCCATTCCTAAATTTTAGTGGTCTTCATGACTCCGAATCTGAAAGTGCTTTCTTCAAGATTTTCATTTGTATTTTTAACCGCTTATAATCCGCGATTTTCGTGTTAAAATTGTAAATGGAACAAGCTTGAATAGATATGGCAATTTCATTCCCATTTTCAAAAAAATTTGGATACTAAACGTTAGAATTATGTTTTACAAGTCATAAATCACCTTAATTAATGGGGTGAAATTTCTAGTACGGTATGAGGATTACAAATATTCTCAACCGAGTTTTATGACGTCAATGGTAAGCCAAAAAAATTAATAAATATAGCTGCAAGAAAGATGACCTTTCCTCTTATTTATTGTATGACCTATGGAAGATCATTATAGCAGAGAGATTGAATGATTTAAATACTCATAGACGATTAAGTGATTAAGATAGATCAAGGTGAAAAATAATAAATGACTGGAACTGGAACCCTCGTCTCTCATTTTCCGGGCAGGTTTTCTAACCGTAACAACATTACTATTCCGCCACGGTCTTGAAATTAAACGACGTCAGAAGCAGATTCTACGGAAAATTACCGTACGTAAACTGAGCCTTAGAATAGGTTCAATCCCTTAGGCATTCTTGCCAAAGCAATATATTCTTCCGAAATAGGGCAAGCCGCAATTTCGGCAACGAGAGGACCTCATTGGGCAGTCTGGGAAGTAAGTCTGGACATGCGAATATAGTTATATACATTTAGAATGCGGCGTTCCTCTTGAATTTCATTCACTATTATTTCCATCTTAGTTCTGATTTCCGTAGAAGGGCCTTACAAATGATGAAGGGTTTAACTCTGTAATTCTGTGGATAATAGATGAGAAAAACCGAAGGAAATTATAGGTCGCGTACTCTATTAGTATTTGTATCAAATGAATGAACTCAATTTTCTGGTGTTTTGATTTGAAATATACTCCACAGATCACACTTTTTTGTATAAGGGGAAACGACCAGGCGTATAAATCAGGGTGAGGCCAAGTAAATTGGTGCAATAAAGCACATAAGAAGAAGTATCTGAATCAAAATTGTTGAATTGTATATCCATTTTCATTTAAAATTACTCTGTTATACAATTTTGCTCAGATGAAATTATCGATCCAACCTAAGAGATTGACTAAAGGATACATTTGAATATATAGAGATAATTTTTATTTTAATCTATGGGACATTACACATGAATATCGACTTGTGACGTTTCCACCCCAAGGTCCCGGCTAATCGGATTTTTCTGGTAACGGAATGGTCGTGTGAGATTTTCAATTATAATAATTATCAAAATTGATTTAATTGAAATGATCACCCTGTTTCCATGAAATAAATTATTATCAAATGTTAACTTAATATTACTTTCCTTCTTGAAGGAATTTCATAACTAGAGGTGACTTTTACCACAAATTCCTAAGTAGTTCTCGCCCTTCCTAACCTTTCACATATCATACTTAATCCTTCGTGTAACAGTATGATAACCACTGTGGATGTTCAGGTGAGAGTTTACTACTGAACAGACCATAGCAGCTCAGGACGATGGCAAAGTTTACGTGTGGTCAGAAAGTTTTAATGTTAGGAAGGGTAGGAAGGAAAAGAATTAGGTGGTCGAGAGGTTCGGTCGTTGGAGAGGACGTTTGGGAGAGTTAAAAGCTTCCACGGAGCATAGAAGAAGCCATTCCCATACATCGATCCACTGCTTGCTCTTGGAGAAGAGAAGAGGCGTAACTGGGTCGAAAGAAGGCGAAGGAAGAAGATACGGACAGAGAGAATCTGAAATTCGCGGGTTAAAGAAGTGTTTAAATATGTGAATGAATTTCAAAATTACAAATTGCAAAAATTTTAAAGTTAACCTTAGTCTTTCACCTGAGGAAAAAAATACCTTTGCTATGTTGCAGTTTACGAAAATATTGTGTTATATAATTTTAAACTGGTAACGGGGAGAATACTGTTGCATATCGGGTTTGAAGATATCGAAAGAAAATTTCTTTCTTGAACCATCATCAGAATCTCTTCGACTTAGGTTCCTGGCAGATATCTTGAGATAAGAACGTTCCTGGCAGACAAGAACGTTCTGTTTTTCAGAGAGCAGCCGTGCAGCAGTGTGAGGGTTACATTTTCCGTTTCATTTCTAATTTCTAATTTGAAAATAAATCTTCCATGAATGTAATGCGCTACTAGAAATTTTTATTATTTCATTTTATTAAAACGACACTGTTTGATCAGTAATTTGGATGGTAGCAATTTTATGAATATTGAATCGGCAAGGACCAACTATAAGCGCCAAAGTACCTTGTATTTTGGCGATCTTGCTGTTTAGCAGTATGACAAAATTTGCCAACACATTCATTTTTCTTTGTTAAAAGCCAAGCACAATGATATCTACGTGTCCTTCTGGAACAGTGTTTCCCAACCAGTGTTTTTACATTGACGTGCCGCCATGGAATAATTAAAGGTAATACCCCTCAGATTACGCTCTAAATATATGCTTTATTTTGCAATACTATGTATCGTTTTACCCATATTTATTATTATTTCAATGATATCATACAATCCACTGCAAGACATTAGGTTTGATGACGTCGTTTGGTAATATAGTTTATTTAATCTACAATCTATCAACGAATTGCATAATTATGGAGAAAGAATAATCACATCAATAGTACCATTAACTTATTGAACGATTTTACAAATAAATTAATGTATTTAATACACATTTGGAAATTATAAGGATAGAATTAACATACGATTGAATTACCCTTGCCGATTATCATGTAAGGTTTCAGGATTCGGGATCCGGGCAGGTAATCCCCTACCTTTTCTCACGTTTCGTGTACAGCAGACTTTTTCATCCAAATTATATTAATTATAGTGATTTATATTTATAAATACATAACATATTTATAATTATGTTTTTTGTAATTTCATCAGTTATTTCAGTTATTATAATAATTTAAATTTAATTTTCTTTTCTTTTTCCGTTTTTCTTCCTGATTATACAGTATATTGAATTTTTTAGTTGATTTTTTTATCGATTTCTGTTATTGTATCCGTTTAAAGGCATAGTGCCTTTCCGGATATCTTTAAACAAAAAGAATAATGTAACAAAAATAATTCCCACTCTTGGCCCTTTGTTGCTCATACATTTTTATCTGAACCGAAATCAATAGACTCTGCTATTTAGTGCACCGCCAAGTTAGAGTGAATTCGGAAGGAATTCGTGGAAGACAAAGGGATAGCTAGCACTGTTCTGGAATTTCGCCACAGTCGCACTGATACTAAACAACCATCCCAATCTGCGCTGGGTCATCGATAATCTCTTATCTTCGCCTCTGCAACTCCGCTTTATCGGTGAGGAATTTTGTTCTCCTCGTTTGGGAACATCCCCTTTTTCGGGAAAGCTTTTTCCCTTACTCTCGGGTCTCCCATTGAAATAACGCGGAGAATAAAAAGAACTTCCCATTGCCGGAAAACTTTACACCCAAGACGGCACCGTGTGAAAAGCCGAGGAGGCATAAAGATCAGAATCAGGAGAGGAAATTTTCTCCATGCAAATAGAATCCGTTGAGAGATGAAATAAGGCATAGATGGGAGGAGAGATAAAGAAGAAAGGAGAGGCTAGAGCAGGGCCGGCTTCAGATGGTGGGCAGTGAGGCAATCGCATTAGGGCGTAGATTAGAGGGGACGGAGTAATTCTGCTAGTGGACTGGTTGATGTATCCCTTTTTCGCTTATCTAAATATGATAACAAAATCAGCTACTTGAAGGAATGTATTTGAAACGATGAGGAACTGTATTTAATTTAAAAGGGCACAAAACTGATAATCTCTTAGAAGATGCTGATGGTATATGCGTTATCCCTAAAATAGCTAAAGAGTAACTCAAACGCTTGGTGTTTACACCCCCAGTCACACGCCAAAGGGCGGCCTGCAGGGTATTTAATCAGTTTTAGATGTAGAAGTAACCGATTAGGGAGGTAGTCTTGGTGCATGTACCATCTGCCACACTCTTGATGGTGGCTCGCAGGATACATACGTAGATGTATTTCAGTTTATCGAGGTTGTTCTTATTGAGATTAATGTCTGTAGTGGGAGGAAAGAATCGTTACCTTTACTTGTATCGACATAAGTTGTGAAATTTCCTACTCTGTACACCGGATTCATCCAAAAATTTAATATTTTCTGTGAGTTTCTTATCGTTAATAAGTGGGCACTCGTCAAAAAGGTTTTATATAATTTTATTCCCCGTGAAATAAAATACACTAAGTCGTTAATTATGAATTAAATAGCAGCAAAAGAAAAGGTATTAGATTATATTATGAACTTATTAGATGCATTGTTATTCTGAAAAAATCAATCGAAGCAGCCTTAACCTTGTAGAATTCCGTAACAAGAAGCTTGGTAAATAACTGCGCAAATTTTACAGAAAAAAAGAAAAGAAATAAAAAACACCTTTTTTTCTATTTTTTCTCTGTATAATGTTCACAGTTATTTACTATTCTTCCTAATTTCATTCGTTTATGATACTAAATAATTAAAAACAACATGTAAGAACTTTTCTAAAAGTATTTAACGAATTAAATACATGAATAGATTTAAATAACTTCAAATATTACAATTATTCTTTAGAATAATTATCAAACAATGATAAATCAGTAGGAGCGAAGAAAAAGTCCGTGAACGATGTTATTTTGCGTTAGTTAGGCCTAATCTTGAGTAAGTGTGTGGTGTATGGGACCTTGCTGACAAGTGCTGTATTTGGGAATTAGAAAAGGTGCAGCGAAAGGTGTACGTTTTGTGATGAATTGCTACAATAAATCAGTGAGCGTTAATCATATGCTTCAGAACGCAGGATTGGAATCCTTAAACTTAGAAGATTTAAACAAAGGATTAATTCACTGGATAAATTTAGAGAAAGCAAGTTCAGAGATGATATAGCTGATATAATGTGTTCACTACGTTACGTAGGCCATTCTGATACTGCGAGAAAGAACAGGGAAACCGATGCTAGAACGAATCGATTCAAGAACTCATTTTTTCATGAACGACACGTGATCGTAATCGATTAGGGAAATAGAGTCATAGTGCATGCACCCCTGCCATACTCCGAAAAATGGCTTGCACAGTACTCAGATAGGCAGAATATATACGAAATCAGTTATTTTACCAATCAAAATTAATATCGACAAATATGAATTATATTTTTGAATTTCAATACACCAAATATATGTCACCCTCTGGCCAATGCGGACCTTTTGGCAAGTAACGGCTGGAACCTCTCTGCCTCGAGGCGGCATTAAGTATGAAACCGGCCCTGGGCTAGAGAGATGAAATGGCAGTTACAAAGGTTTGAGTAATATTAGACGAGGAAGGATATGGGACAATATCGGTTCAAAGGTCGGCATCGAGGCAAAGGACCCAAAGTCCCTCAGCTTTCGCCCTCCTCAGATAGTTAGGCACAAAATTAAACCCACTCTCTGGAGGAATACGCCTAAATGAACCCCAGGCACGGACTCGGTCGGCGTTGGATCAACGGGATTCCTGAAAAGGAGATATCTCCCCGAGAAACACGCCATAATGTGCCCCGAGCCGCCATAATTAAGATCGCTGGGAGAGATACAAAGGGCTTAATTTCTCAATGTTTTAAGGTTTCGAAAGATATTCGTCGGTTCGAATGGAATGGTTCGGCGATTTCTTCATTTGGGGGAAATAAATAAATCTAACGGATGTGTTAACTCTCATATGTTTCAACAAAATTGAAGCGTATTCTTTCTTCTACAGTGTCTAGAAGAATGTAATATTTTCCGGGTCTTTTGGTATGGTAGGGTGTTTTAAAATTTATTTTATTTACTTATTATTTTCTTGATGGAAACAGGAAAACCCAATTGCATCCGTTTCAATAGTTTAAATATAGTAATAAAATAGCAATCACGGTCAGAAACGATGGATACAATCACACATTCCCTAATACAGAAAAAAATCCGGTTTTCTGGGACTCGAACCCGAGACTTCAGGTTAAAAGTACTAACTAGCACTAACCACCACAACAAGGTTGGACAGATTTCATTACATTACACGACTATTAAATTATTAATTCTTTTTCCCGGTGATGTTCATTGCTATGACAATATGATAATATTTGAGTAAAGAGTGCTGTTAAAAATGACATAAATCTAGGTCGCTCCAGATTGAATGCTACGAAAATCATTCATAGGATAAATGCTCTGCACTGTTCCACGTTTAGTTTTTTGGCTCGGTGAGAAAACAAGGGCTGAATACCTCATCCCTCACCTTTACTAGTATGCCTCATCCCCATTCTATGACTTGTTTTTACGATCCGATTAAATTTATTCAGGCTATTATTTGCTGCCTGCCTGTGCAGCCCAAAGATTGGTGGGATCCTAAACTTCTTTAATGTTACTAGCAAAGAGAGGGGATGAGGCAACTTGGCATGTTGACGTAGATTTTCCTAGCTTTTGTCACTAAGCTTGAATGTTACGAGCATATTACGAAAGTCAAGAGTTACGCTAAAACAAAAGTAAACGAAAGATACATTATACTCTATCCAGTAATGAAAGAAAAATAAAAGATGTATCTAAATCATAAACATAGAGTAACAGGAAGCCTAAATAAAAAAATTGAAAGAATAAAATCCAATAAATATCGGAGGAAAGTATATTACAACAATCAAGGTGTAGTGAAATATATATTATACTCTATTCAGTAACGAAATAAAAATATATCCAAAACATCAATATAAAATAGCAAACACTAATGCCAAATAAATAAGAAAAAGAGGAGAAATAAAATCCAATAAATATCGGCAGGAAAGTATGTTACATCAATCAAGTTATTGTAGCAAAAGCAACGATTAATTACGTATAATTTCTTCTGATATAAGGCGAAATAAAACACGATAAGATTACCATCTTAATTAGTTTTATTTAACTTGTAATTCGGTCGGATTCTTGTCAAAAAAATTTATAATGTTCTCAAATTAAGAGGAGGCAAAGATAAATCATATCTCAATAGGTACAATTACAGCAAAGGAAAAGAAAAAAAAGGTGATTATTCTTTCTTAGCGGACATTTCTAAGGCAAAGGATCACTCTGCTTTCGAATGGACAGGAAACAAAAGACGAAGGCACCTTCTGGAGTAGGAAGAGATGTATGAGGGTTGGCCGAGGAACATTTTGGTTACTTGATGAAGCATTAAGTGACGTGGACGGTTTATCTTAGGAGTGGAAGAGGGTAAACGAAGGAGAGAGCTACTAGGGAAAGGAAGAAAGGAAGAGGATTACAGTAGACAAGACGAAAGGAGAGGAAGTTAACTAACGAATACTGGACTGGAACATAGAATTAAAGAGGAAAAACAAAAGAAAAGGGAAAAGAAAATGTGTAAATATAGGAAAAAATGAGAACTCATGTTATATCAGGCATTTCGAAATATAATTATCTCGTAATAATAACTCCGATTATTATAAGATGGTTACATTCGGAAACAATAACTATATGATATTATCCCTGAAAGTGGGAGACAGGGGTTAGAGTCCCAGTTATGTCGCTATTTTTCACACCTGTTATTCCTTGGGTTTCAGCCGCACGGCTCTTCCGTGCTATGTTATTCACCTTTTCCTAATCTTTATTAATAATTATAGCTATCATGATTTCATTGATAGAGATATCGTTGCTTGACGAGAGATTGTTTATGCGAAGCTTGGATCTGAAGGATACAAAATAGTAAGGAGTAGTGATTCTTAACGAGAAGAAATATGGTTAGAATAGCAAAGGAAAGGGCGTTCGAGATTAAAAGAAACGATTTTATTCAATGATGATATGATAGATTTCTTTATTGAATCCTTTTTAAGGGCGTTTACCAAACATTATTCTACAATAGCACGGGGTACACTTAGAGGAAACGCATTGCAACTATCGATGAATTTTAGGTTTCGATTATTTCATAAAGTGCTTGCAGTTTTGAATCGAAAGCAAACTTGATATAAAAACATAAAGGATCATTTAATGCTTTCTATGTTTCCCTTCTCTCGTTCTTCTACTACCATCATGTATGATTCGATTTAGTGAAAGAAATAAATCCTCGAAGCAGTAAAGCAAATCTCACCAGCATTTATTATGAAAGTTTCTATGAATGTCTTTGATGAGTAGTAGCAGATAGGAGGGTTAAACTAGTAAATCTATTTTAGTCTCCATAAGTAAGAAGTGCCTTGTGATTAGATAACGCATTCAACAATGGATTATGATTTCCATTATGTTATGGATTACGTTAATAAAATATATTCAACAAGAGAATTTATCAACAGGTCATACTTACCAGTTACATACCTCCCTCGTGTTTTAAAACAACATTGCAAATTTAAAACTTTGCAGGTACTGGTTACTAATATGTAGTACGTTGTTCTGCCAAAGTTACGTTATTTCTTTGAGAGTATCTTTTAAACATTGATTAGAGATTTTATACATTGATTGATATCTTTTATGCGTCGATTCACAAATTCACATTTGAGATACTATTCGGGTTATTAAGGTGATCTTTAAATTCATGAAATGATACAGACACAAATAGACAAAACCCTTTATATGACTATATATGTATCACAGCGCTATATTCTTTTTCTATAAATGAATTATTACCCTACAAGCCGTCCATCGGTTGGTTTGAACCCAAAGCAATGTACCTATTTCTTATGTTTGTCGTTATCGCGGATTGCTCGTGGAAAAGAACGAGTTTTTTAAACGCATTGTCCAAATATAAATTATGCTGAATACAGTGATTGGGCACTGAGATTATTTTACATTTAAATTTCTCATAGTTTCTGATGCCCTTACTTTTTCAAAAATGTATTTTACCAAATTAAAGTCCCTAAACACTTTAAATGTCCACTCTAACAGTTTCAGAGAGTATTTCGCATCCTCTCTTGGAAGTAATCGGTTGAAAAGCGCAATTATCTAGCAACCTTTTTAGAGAATTAATATTGTATCAACTGAATTCAGCTTTGCCGGATTACCTCGTTCCAGACACTCAGACTATGCGGAAAGAGCAGGAAATTGCGGGTAGCATTCGCACGAGAATAATTGATGAGAAAAGAAGGGAGATGAATTGAGGAAAAAACTGAAGGGGCAAAGAGTAAAATGGACTTGAAACAGAAAAGAAGAGGCGGAAATTAAGGTTAGGAGGATTGTGGGAAGAAAGAAATGAGGAACGTGAGAGAAAGTGGGAGAAGGAATGGGACCGTGAAATATGGGACGAGGAAGCGGTAATAAAATATGCATTCGTAATGTCGTTTCTAAAGGCTAAAGCAGAAAACACTAAATGTAGATAGGAAGATGAGGGGATGTATTCGGTGCAAATATACTCAGTATGTGTGCCGATTGATATACGAGTGAAAACTACGTATAAGGAAACCTGTACAGAGCAGCAAATTGTCCATTAGGGAATAATAACTTGGTCCTGACTAGCGGAATATAAGTGATTCAAACATGTATACAACGGAAACCTGTCTCAAAGTAGTGTCTATATGTACTACAATATCTACTACATATATGACTATACGAAAGTACGAACAAAAAGAAACTTCGTAAATTTCCACACTGAAGGACTTATTTTCCGAACACGGTGTCGGAATACAGGTTGTCATCAGGCACAGTGTACGTGGTCGGAAAACCGGTCGGTAAATAAATTCTTCAGTGTGGAAATTTACGAAGTTTCATTTTGTTCGTATTTTAGAATGTCTTTCCTGGAAGTACGGCCAAATACAATCGCATATTATGATTATACGGCTGACTTTCTCGTATCATAAATGAATATGTAACGTAGAAAACATATCACGTATCATGAATTTGAGTTTTATGAGCTTCTACTTTTAAATGATAGAGTAAGAAAAGACTAACGAGTCTCAATTTTACCCAGAAATGAAGTCGTTTTATTACCATAATTAATATAATTACTAAATGCAGTATGAAGTGCCAAACGTTTATTCCTCTTAGGGCTTTGTGCTAACTGTTTTTCGGGTGAAACGCCTCTTGGACAAAATCGCTGGTAAAACCCTTGGAAATTCATGAACCGCTTTGCAAAGGAAGCCGTTTACCCTTAGAAAATCCAAGGCATGAACGGAAATGAAAAAAGTTACACGAGACTGGGATTCGAACCCAGTTTTCTATATTCCAGGAGGATATGGATAATTCCTGAAAATCTATCCCAAACTCCTTTAAATGCAACAGATTATATTTCATCGGTGGGCAGGCAATTACAGCGGAAATGATTGCTGGAAAATAAGGCTATAGGAAGTACATTGCTAGTCAAGTAAAACCCGTTGGAAATCCGTAGAACTTGGGAATGGAGAACCAACGAGTTAGGGAGTTCGTAAATATCCAGCTGATGCAGTGTCCTCTATAAATTGCTCACAACGAAGAACAAACTTTACGAAGATGCACAGTGACTCCGACGCGCTTTATCCTCGGAAAAAAGAAACCGAGAGTACGATTAATGTAACAAGTGGAATCTAAGTCGAATAGTTTATCGGATGACCGAGGAGAAGGTATACGAGTTTCTGTGCCGATCCACGTAAAATTACAGGGGTAGACACGAGAAGCAGCAGTTCCTAAAAGTCTTTCTTTTGGGGAAGAACACTCGATTAAAACGAAAAAAGAGTAAAAGGTTAGCATTTTGTGTTTTTGGTGTTTTCTATATATACGCATACACAAAACCATCAAGGAACACTGCAGAAACCAAAGAAAACAGCTTATATACATTTCGTTCTCAATGAGAGCATATTCAGAGCTCTGTCGAAAGGATACAACGAGAAAGAGAAAAAGTAAAAGATCCTCTTCATCAAGACAATGCACGGGTGCACACCTGCGCGGTTTCGATGGCCAAAATTATGGAATTAAAATTCGAATTATTACACCGTATTCACCGGATTTGGTCCCCAAAAACTTCTTTTTATTTCCAAACTTGAAAAAATGGCTCGGCGGACAACGGTTCACGTCGAACGAGGAGGTCATCGCCCAAACAGATGCCAATTTTGAGGACCTCCCGAAATCCTAATTTTTGGACGGCTTAAAAAAATTTCAGAAACGCTTGGAAAAGCGTATAGAGTTAAAAAGAGATTATATTGAAAAATAAAGAAATTAATTAAATAATAGAATTTGTTTTTCTATATTTTTCTGAGGACTTACTGAACGACCCTCGTACTATTATTATAACCATCAGTTGCCCATATCACTCTTTCATGCAGAAAACGTTGATTAACTACATTCTTAAGGATTTAATTTTTATCACAATCATATATTATAAATCTAGATTGATTTACTTTCCTGTTGAAGTATAAGGTTCTTCTGAAATCAGACTTGCATTAGATACAAGCAATTACAACAGGAATACGGACGCTCATGGGAAAAAAATTCAGAATGAAGCTTCTTACTGATTTTACCTCCGCGATCCCTCAAAGGCTTTCTACTAAAACCCAGCTTTTCTACGTACTATTTCCCCATTATAAAGTAATTTCAAGACCCTGCAATAAAGGAATCCAACTATCAAGCCAACACTGACACATTCACAGAAGGATATAGCTTCAGACATCAAAAGCGTGGAGAGAGCTGTGAAAAATTAAGGCGACTCCCGTCTGCGGCTATGAATGAAAATATAACACCTCTTGAGCGTAAAATTATTTACTACCACGCCCATTTTTTTCCAATTTTTTGTTGCCGCGAATGCATAAAAAGGGCAGCGAGTATTTCCTGAACTCCCTTTGTGAGTCTCAGCTCCGCAAATGTGTACAGGTTAGTGCGAGGGAGTGTACGCGGTAGCAGTAAATTATTTTAAGGTCGGCGCATGCCTTGTTTCCTTTTTTTAAAATGTGGCAACAATTTATCATTTTCAGAGAACCAGCTTCGCAGGGAAGTATTTTATTATACCTTCCCGCTTTTGATTATCTTGGAGTATTAAAGCTGGCTTTGTGCACTTTAAATATTTATCAGAGCGACTGAAAGGCCATGTATCTTCGGTCTTTTGAATTATTTTACGATTATAATAAATTCTCCGACGTCTTGCTAGAATCATCAGTGCAGAAATGAATGAAGAAGGTAAAAAGACTCAGATAAATAGATGAAGGCGTGGATAACCAATCATTGCATAGAAGATCCTAAAAGAAAAATAGAGTTGCTTAGAAACTTAAAGGAGTCATTTAGGTTGCATTCTCATAACTGCCTTCGACTCACCGAAGTTAAAAACAGTCAATACCTAATGCGTTATTTACACCTTTATTGGAATTGATTACAAGTGTAAGAAAGTATCTTACATAAAATATGGTATGCTTACGTACGTATATTTGCGTTGCCAACCATAATTGTTTGGCTTCTAAAACGTCTATCCGAAGCCGATTAGAAATATTAAACTAATACTATTAAAATTTATTACTTTATACTAACTGAACTACCTCCACTGTTTACATTAAACGTTTCAATTTACATCTTCGCTCATTATTCCTCGGATTATCTTTAATTACACCTATTTAGGCTTTAATTCCACGAAAACATCCGTAAGAACGGAAATAAGAAACCACACGCAATAAATGGCAAGCGAGTATACGCATAACTGACAGATGGCGAGGGAGTGTACATTTTTTAGAATACACGTATTGCATACGTAAGAACTCATATCCAAGTCATGTATTTCATATTTTTTTTTCCTGTTTTCCCCATTAGATTTCAATGGGATTGTCTAATAGTATCTTAAATAAGATAACATTGTAGCGATTCCTATTGTTGCTTAAAACTGTCGTATATCAACCTAAATGTAAGAAAATTACCCTCCCTTGGTCAAATTGTCTTACGTTCTCAATTAATGGTGTTAGTTGAATGTAGGACACAATGTAATACGCGAAGACAACATGTAATGGACTAAAAATCGCAAGTATTATATTAAAGCCGAGCTTTGGAAACTACTTGTTTAAAAATGTAGATAGCGAAGGAGACGTATGGAAGGTTAGAGGCTCTTAATTTTATTTGGCGATTGAGTTTGCTGGATTGGAGATGACTTGTTAATTAAGCGTTAAGCTGGGAATTGTACGGCTCATGGCCATAAGTTAGATGACTGATGAAGATGGTACGCTTATATAACTATTCATTACGATCAGACTTTTTAAATATCGCCAAGAGGCTGAAAATAGTTCTAAACCCACTTCGCCATCCACAGCGGAGAATTTTAATCATCCCTCAGAGAATGTTTTTTCCCTCGAAGGGGTCAGATTAATTATTTCCTACGAAAGTCTCGCATCCTAGGGACGCGCCAACCCACGGAGAAAAAGCTTCCGGGGAATATTCTCTCCCCACACTTTCCTCAACTTTCGCTTCCATGGTCTCCGGCGAATATAAATTTCACTCTCTATCATCTTCACGGCGATCCTCCATAAATTGAAGGCGCGAGATGCGTAAACATCCCGTCCCCCGAATCTCCCGATGCCTTTATTCTGGACTTGGGGAGGGGGATTTTGAGAGATAAGCGTTGGCAGCTATTCGATAGGATACGATGGAAATATGCTGAAACGGTCTTACATATTGAATTAAAGGGGGCTTTGGAGAGACCGGCTGATCTGTCGCTTGGAAAAATATCTGTTGCGGGACACGTCAGGGGGGATTCGCGCCGAGCTTCTTCGAGAGGAAATAATAAGGAAATCTTACGGTGCGGGATTTATCGAGGAGATTGATTTATCGAAGAGCAAATCTCATGTGAGATGTGGGCCATTGGTACATAGGTATGCATGTTTTATATTTTCCTTACAAAGTAATTTCTGGGCAATATTCATCCCGGAGGACCCTCGATCCCTCCACCTTAAGCTGGCAAGAGGGAATGAGGCTAGTAAGCAAGATGAGGAGTGAGGTAGTTTGCCATTGCTCTCCGTACTGAGGCAGAATGATATTGGAACAAGTCAGTGTAAGAACAGCCTCTACTAATGAAACATCTAATAGGATTAAGAGTGATCTAAATATATGTCATCATTTCAAAGTTTTCATATTATAATCGTCACGAAGAAGACAGACAATGCTGATACGATGTAATGCATTTTCTTTATCTAAAGAAAAATACCTTTATGTATAAAGAAAATCAACTAATCCGTTCATCAAGATATCGTGGGATAATCAGCCAACTACATTTGTAAGTGAATGTTTTAGATACAAATGGAATATTTTCATTATTAACTTTGTTTTGAACATGAAGTTACAGTTTAAATCTTTTTGGAGAGCACTAGAATAACTACATGTAATTTCTCTTCTTGCCAACACACATTTTATCTTTCCATCATGCATTTGTCAATGTTTTATTCTTTCAAGAATCATTTCCAAAAATATTTTTATGATTTTTCACATTCTCCTAATTTTATCCATTAAATTACGTGTTTCAATGTATAAGCAATGAATATGGGCGTGGGTAATTTATACCTTATTTCCTACAATATAGTCTTATAATATAGGTTTTAGGTGAACGAATATAACCGCTACAGTTATGGATATCGATAACCATGAGGAACTTAACGCATGATTAGTTGTTCAAATTTAAATTTGAAAACATCAATGCCAGCCTACAATAATAACAATGATAATATATTTATTTTCTCTGGAATATTCTCATGGAGCAGAAAGAAATACAAAAAAATACAAAGATAATACAAAAAAATACAATATTGCTCAGCAGCAATAGACATCGATGTAAATTACGGAAGGAGAAATAAACATGGGTATAAAAAACAAAACAAAACAATTATTTAAACATTTACAGATAAAAGATGACTAAGTAATTTTTCTTTAACCCTTTCGCTGCAACAATTGACTAAAGTCGATTTGACGTTCTTAAATAAAAAATAGTCTAGCTGCATCTAATCTAAATACGGAGCAAAAGTGTTAAATACTCGCATCGAGCTACAATGTTTGATACAGTCAGATAGGGAGTTCCAGGATTGAGAGCCTGATGTGTTAGAAGGAAAGGGATAAGGATGAAAATTCTTGATAGAGAGTGCGCCAGGGAACGATACCAAGGAGAAACATGCATATGAAAAGTGTCCTGGACTCGAACCCGGGTCTTTCGCTTTCCGAGCGGGTGCCTTAAACCTGGGTTGGGCACTTTTTTGTAAGAGTGTGCCCAGATCGGATAAATCTCTGACGCAACATTTTTGAGAATACCTTAATATATAATTAAGAATATTTTAATGTGGGATTAGTGAATGATAACGAAAATCATATAAAAGTGACCGAACATAAAGTGTTATGACAAAAATTAAAATATTTAAACAATAAACATTGGCTCCCGTACCAATGCTTACCAAGCCAAGCTCTGAGCAATTTTAAGCTAAATATCTGGTAAGAGGAAGATTCAGGTTCGAGTCCCGGTTCCATTAGTTCTCCTTCCGAATATGCGGTAGTTTGACAGCGATGACATATGCCAACGTGTTTACTTGAAATTGCAAAATTGCAAAGAAAAATAAAATAAATCTGCAATAAGCAAGATAAGCGACATAAGCCATCTCAATGATGTCGCCAAACTAATCTCACATCCTCTATTCTTCTCCTGCCGCAGGCTTAATTGGGAATCTCTCAAATCGACCCCACCTACAAACATTCGGCCTACTTTTCCACGAACTTGTTCAGAATCAGACGTGTTTAACGAATCGGAGATCGGGAGGGAATTAAAAGAAGCTGCGAATCGATCTTTGCACGGTGTGAAAATCCGCATACACGCCCGCTCCACGTTTGTATTTTGTTTCCATCGGGGTGCATGCCAACCACTCGAGCGACTCGTCCCGGAGCAAAGAGAGCTGCAATAGTAGCGCATCCGTGGTTACGCGTCGTGTGTATGGGACATGTGAGTTCTATCTGAAAGAAAAGCACTCACTTGTTTGACCTTTCTGGCGAAAAACGGGATCGTACAATTTTAAAAACATTCTAACAGCATGTGCAGATTATATCATTCTGGTATTTAAATGCGACAGTATGATTCATTAGGAGAGGGTTTGGGAGTGAAAACTAGTAGAAAGTGGTGAAAAGGGCGGATTTAAGCGCATTTAATTGAAAAATTTCGCCATTGCACTTTTCGATGGTGTTTGAATTACTTCATTTACTGGAATTGTTTGCATCGTCACTTTAAAACATAACTAAAATTTTTACCTTTAAATGAAAGGTTGAAACAAGATTTTACTTACTCAATTCACAGAAATTCATTTGGCATTAATTGGCAGTATCTATTAAAAGATCGATGGTAGAGAGACACGAGCTCTAGTGTTGCTTAGAGGATTGGGTACGTAGGAGGAAGAGGTAGAGGGAGAAATTTAATAAAGTAAGGAAATGTTACGAGGTAGAAGCTAAAGATATCGGAAGGTATCTGTGAGGGTTATAGTGTGAAGGATAGAGGGGAGGTAGTTACGTCTGGGAAAGGGGGGAGTAGGCTTCAAGTGTTACTCTATCACAACCCTTAAAATAAATACCAATAACCTCATTTTCGTAAACGTTCCACGTCAGTCAAGATAATTATAATTAAAATACATTTCATTTAATAATATTTACCCTAGTATAAAATAATGAAAAATAATTTGAAATAATGAATAACATACTCGAAAAATATTCCTTTCAGTGCATTCATAAGATGAGATTTAAACGCTAGTTTTCGTCAAGCACATCAATAGAGAAAATGAATAGAAACAAAATATCGGTCAGTATAAAAAACGAAATATGAAATTTGTGATACCAGGGCGTTATACCCAAAGCGTTAGATTCAAAGAATGTCTCGCCCGAAGATTTTTCACCAAATTCACAGTTCGCCGCAAGACAGTTCACCCAAAGAACTTTTTACTCAGTTACTTTACTCCGAAGACACCATTCAAGGATTGGTATCCTTAGAGTCGGTTCATCCAAAAGTAGTGGTAAACAGTGGGTGTTCCTTCAAATGCTATTTAGCAACGATTTTTTGTATTCTTTTGATATACTCTTTAGAGAAAACCAGAAATTTTGGGATATTCAATTTTTAAATCAGATGATGAACTGCTCATCGTCTTCTTATATGTCCTAGGTTCGAAGCCGGGTCTTTTAGAGAGCTTTCCATAAGAAACGCAAGTAATGTTCCTTTTGATGTAAATTAATATAATTTATTTCCCTGTACTGTTTGTAAACAATGTCTGCTCGAGACCTATTTTGACATACCTTGGTTGTCAGTCATGTTTCCAGTTAATATCAATGATGAACAGATGAAAGGGCTCCCGGATAGCCAAGTGGGCAACGCGTTCGACTTCAATGAAAGCGGTCCTGGGTTCGATACTACGTGCGAAATTACCTAAGATGTCGAAGCACATTTAACAATACTACTACTACCACTCCTTAGATGACAAGACTTTAATCCCTTTGGAAATTCCCATAGGAGAAAGGTTATGGGCGAATCGTCTCTCGGTTTGGGTAACGCGTTCGGGTACCACAATTGTAATTATACCACTCCAAAATATGTGTGCCAATTAATAACGGTGTTATCACTAGGATAATGTGGAGCGGCAACTGAACAAACCCACCCTACTGCATCGTACTTTGATGAATTTGCTATTGTGTACGTCATCTAGTTCATAGTGCGTTTTAGTAATCCTCTATATTGCTACGCTCACTGACCACCCCTCGACCCGTCAAATCTGATTGTGAGCGTACAATCAACCCTTCTTATAACTAATGCCGCCCTATCCCAGAAACAACCAAAGGTTTTGTTTCAATTTCAATTTTAATCCCTGAACGTGCTATTCTCTGTTTCCGTCAGGGTTAGCAACTCCGCTCGTGTTGAATAAAAGCTACATCTGCCAATTCTCAGAGTTATATTTCCGTCAAAATCTACGCCACAATTGAGAACTGGAGCGTGAGAATAACTCGGTAATAACTCAATCTATATTTGGGTTTTCAGCGCTCGGAATTAAAATGAATTTATTAAAAATTAAAAGAAAATATGATCTCGCGAGTTAATTGTGAGCTCAGCGAAATGGGAGTTCATTTCAGATGGACGATTTCAGGTCAAATTGCGCTTTTGCGCAGGGAAGATTATAGCTTCGAGAGATTAGAAGAAAAGGTCGCCAACGCCCTAATCAATGCAGTTTCCAAGTAGAGCAAATTTACGCTGATTTGACGGGATAATTGCTTGCGTCGCTAACAAACTTTTTTTATGTACGTTCCATAAAAACTCTCAAAGCTATTTTTATCGTCTTTCCTAAGGCAGGATTGGTTCGTTATTCCACAATTCGTAACGATTGTATATTAATAAATATGTTTCAGGCTCATGAGTTGATTCGTTTGCTGACTGATCATATTCCAGCAAGTAGAAAATATCCGTTTCTAAAGCGGAGCAGAAAGGGAGAATTTTTGGAGTATATTTTTTTTAATTCCATAAAGATGATTTTCGAAAGATTTTGTGCAATTTTGTGCATTCGAATTTTATCTCAAATCAAGAGAAACATACGCAAAGATAATGATCGCTGAACTGTCGTTTTCTCCGAAAGTTTAAATAAATGATACGAGGATAAAGATTTAAATAAGATGCTTTGATTCTGCATTAATAACAAAAGATAAACAAGATGACACGATCATATGTAGAGCGTCAGTGGTGTAATGGTCAGCATAGTTGCCTTCCAAGCAGTTGATCAGGGTTCGATTCCCGGCCAACACACCTTGTTCCTGGATTGTGGGCAATGTATTCTTTACTCCATCGTTCTAAACCCCCCAATGGACAAATTCTGGGTACGACCCTGGTTCCAGGACTTCCCCGACATAGCTCTGGGCCTTCAATGCTCCCTGGATCACCATCAAGTTTGATCGAGAATCATATGCAATTATAACCTACAATACCATTATGGAGTTTTGCGTACTTTTAGATACTGTGGTGAGGATTTCATAAAGACACGCGAATCATAGTTTATAGTAAATTAATGTAAATTCACACATGCTACTCGTCTGCTCGCAATATGTTTGGCAAGAAAATGTTTTGTAAAAAAGCTAAGACAATATCCCTGTATCATACTAGAGTAGCGCAGTTCCTCTTATTTCTTATCTGATAGCGGAATTCGAACACTGGTATTCATTGTTACTACATTTCAAGTAGTTCTTGTAACTAGAGCCCCAATCTTTCGAAAGGGAATTTTTTTGCCCCCTGAATTTCGAAATGACTAGGTTTTGCTGCCGGGTAGCTATCCTTTCTCTCCGTGCGTAACTGCATTAAATAACAGTCGACGTGGTTGGAACGAAAACACATTGGAATTTCTGCGGCTAAACGAGTGCACGTCAGTGCGATGAGAGTTTGCCTTATTTTGCTCGTCGTCAGATGTTTTATTTGTCTTCGTCGCCAGGGGAAAGCCGCTTCGGAGATGTCACCAGATGAAGGGGGCGTGGCGAGGGAAATGCAATAAAAAAAGGTAGAGATTGGATGGATGCCATGACAGGGTGAAGTATTCGGCTCGAAACGAAATAATTAAGGTGGTCCTCTAGAGGGAGAAAGAGGGATTGGCGTGGGAAAAGGAAGAGGGATTATCCAGGAGGAAATAAGGGAAAGAAAGGAAATCGGAGGGAGAAAAATGAACTTAATCTGGTTAAAATTTCCCTGGATGAGCTCCCTTCGTTACAGTGAAGGACGAAGGTTCATCACAAAAAAGACGGGAGGTGTGTGTATTTAGATTCGAAGGTCAACGGATTGCGCAGTGAGAAGTCACTGATTTTATGAATAGAAAGCTAATATTATTACTTTCATACCCCATTTGCTGTGTTTATGGGACTCATTTAGGCACATATTTTATCTTAAATGCTATTACTAAATTCTTTCCAAGAATGCTTATTTATTATGCGTACTAATGCTAATACTGGCGAATTTCCAAGGAGAAACGTAAAAAATGTGTGACGAGATCGGGACTCGAACCCACGTCTCACAATTCCCGGTTGGTTGCTCTACCCATTGAGTTATCCCACATACCTGTTTAGGAGACATTGTAGGAATTGTAGGAACTTTGTAGGGAAGGCACATACTTTTTTACGTCCGTTTTTCCTTTGGAATTTTCCTAGGTGCACGCCTTATCGTGGCAAGTCCCTAAACCATTTTACTAGTGAATATTGGCGGAATCACACATTTTGCATCCTTCCAAATATATGATTTCACATCGATGTAGAAACAAATGCTAATACTTTTACTACTAATTAAAATTTATTTCTGCATCGATGATATTGAATTCAACGAAACGTCTTCAGAGAAATTTTTTTTTTTCATTTTTCTTTCCCTACCCATCCCGGTCCATCTGTCAACGAAACCTGCTTCATATATATTGTTTCGGCATTTTCATCTCCAAAGTTCGGGTGACTTTGCACCTATAGGTATTCAGGAAAATTTCCAATAAGAAAAGAAAATGAAAAAAAAATCCGTCCATGCTAGCCTACAAAGTCACCCGAACGGCACCTAAATGCCTTAAACGATAGCATAATTGGCTAAAGGAATCGACTGGCAATTGAGAAATACGTGCTCCATTCCATCCACTCCGTCAGACTTTTTTCACGCTCGTTTCTCTAAGAAAATTCTATTTACCGTTGTTGGGTTTAAGCCATATATTTTTTAGATCAATCTGCGTTCGAATTTTTATAATGTAAAGGAAGAGTACATTCTTGGGATTGATTTTATTACAGAACATCAATAATCGATCGAAGAAATATTTCACAAATTTTTATCCTTTGATAACTTGAGGAGAATGAAAGGCAGGGTACCCAAAAACATTACTCCTAATAAAAAAAACTCCTCAAATGAAAATAAATGCTACTTTTGGATGTCGTTTTACCACAGGGTAATAGGATAAACTGAAAAATAAATGAAATTAGATTTATGCAAGATTTAACGTAAGAACGCCTTTTTCAAAACAATGCATAATGAATAATTGAGGTCAAAACGTTCAGTTTTGGAGTGCTTAGTGTACTAAGTACTCCACTTAGTACTAAGAACATTTAAATGTAATTGGATGTCCTTACTCGCCTTCTTTTATCCCTTTCTCAACCCAATCGCACATTCTTTAAATCCTACCTATATGTCCCATTACCTGAAGATGTTAATTCGTGGACGAAGCAGATAACAAATGAAATGAAATTGAAAATTAAGAATTGATTTGTCCAATCATAATTTGGTATGCTTATTGTTTATATACAGTCCTCCGTAGTAATATTTCAGTGAACCTGCTTGTCAGGCAGACGTCCGGAGTTTGATACTACGCTGGAGAAAACGTTTTTATTACTCATCTTCGACGATACTTTAAGAGTAAATTGACCGTAGTAGTGAAATGAGGTTTTTACTCAATTTATTTTTGTTCGCTCGATGAAGCGAGGGAGTTTGTTTTTGGAAAATAATATATGTGTAAGAATTGGCTTTGTTTTCCTAATATAAGAACTGGACAAACGCCGGGGGTATAGCTCAGTGGTAGAGCATCCGACTACAAAGCGGAAGGTCCTCGGTTCTAACCCGGGTGCCCCCTGAACTTTTTATTCTGAATAGACGTTAGCTAACGTGATTATTTAAGCATTCTCTCAAAGTCTGATTGCGTTTCAGAGTCAAACAATGCATTTTCCATTCTCGAAGCATTGAAATTCCGAGAAAACTTTACTCTTATCTTTCTTTATGTCTAACATAATAATGCAACAGGAAAAAAGTTTGAAATCGTAGTTTCTTTTCACATCCTTTCAATAACCTTGCTGTGGTTAATTTTTCCTAAGTACAATCTCATGCTTTTAAACAGTCACTCACTTTAGAAAACTAGTTATCTTTCGTGCACTTCTTTTTGGCCATCCCTTTTAAATTTTGTTTCGGCCGAAACAGTCATCATCAGGTAGTGATACAACCATCGTCAGACCTGATGATGGCTGCATGGCCGAAACCGGTCGCATTAAAAAAATAGTAGTGGAAAATACGAAGTCCTGATCTTTTAACTTAGCCATGGCGTTCCACCAGGTATCGTCCAATCACCTTAAGTATGAGCATAAAGGATTTATGGAAAAAGATACTCAGTGATTTTCGAGAGCTAACTTTTGTAGAGGATGTTCCACAGATATGCGATAAAGTTTAAAATGAAAAATTGAGCGAAGAGAAGTAACCTCTAGGGCTGTGCATTTCACACGGTAAAGGGCTTTACCTCGAACCAATATTTCATGTTGCACAATCGAACTCGGATCTTGAGCTTTAAATCCGATCACATTTTCTTCCGAGAAGAATGCTAATGCGGAAAGAAAGAGTAGGCGAAGTTCGGTCCACTGTGCACAAGTGTCGTCACTTCATTTCCCAAGTTACTCAACTTTTCCCAAGTTCTCTTCCAACTTGTCTTTCGAATTTCCGAGCTCCTACGCGCCACAAATTCCCCATCCCTACAATTTCTCAACTACTACAAAATTGAATTTTATGCTTTACCTGGGAATGGTGATCTCTTACTACATACATTAAACACTTACTTATGGAATCGCTGCAAACAGATTTTAAAAATCCGAGAATCCATTTTCAATGAAGCGTTTCTACACTTAAAAAAATTAGGATAATCTTAAATTTACATGAGTGGGGATCAAGGAATATGGATTTATATTTCTATAGAATTTCAATGACGCGATGTGTGGCGTTGTGAGCTATATCAGGTAAGAAGATCTGCACATCTTAAAAGAAAGAACACCTCGTTATTTCCACTACCGATTTTTATTGACAAGTTTCGTCAAAGAGTTGACATCAACAACTTAAAATATCAACTCGTTGACGAAAATAGCCAATAAAAATCTGTTGTGGAAATTACAAGCCGTTATTTCTTTTAGGATGTGTGTGAATGTGCACGAATTCACGCTTAACCATAATAATTTTATTTTTAAAGATCTGCATTAAATTTGCTCGAAAGACATCTCGGCTGAATACTCGCGAAGCCGAAAAATATTTACTTAATAATATTACTTAATTGATGGAGCTCACGAATTATTTTTGGGCAACTGGAACCCATATTAGATACATTTAGACGGTGTGCTGGGGCTTGTGGGACAATCAGTATTTGTGACGAAAATATCTCTTTATGTTGATCCAATACGTTACTGAATTAGCTGTGCGGGTAAAAATTTACCTCGGTGTAAGGAAAAGATATACTTGACTTCACTTTGTCAATTTAAATTTCCCAAAGATTACTAAGTAAGCATGCCAGTTTCCCAGCAAAGGGCTTACATAGTGAATACCTATACATTTACGCAGTATATTAAGATTTACCGATCATAAATTCAAGCATATTCATCAATTTATTTATCAATTTACTTATCAATTCATTTATCAATTTATTTATCAATTTACTTATCAATTCATTTATCAATTTATTTATCGATTTATCACTTAACTTTTACAATCCCCTTTATTGCACATACATTTTGCTAAACATTATCTCATACTGGGGACGAGCCAAAACGTTTCGAGAAACACAAAGATAACACGGCTTTCTTGAATTATCGCGAATTCGATGACTTTCATTTTGGTAAATCTTCCAGACCTTCAAAGTTTCTAGCAAAAGCCAACAGCATCCCGCCCCAAAACCCACGGGATCCTCAGCAAAATTAAATAGGAAATCCCCTTCTTAGGCGGAGGAGATAAACGCATTTCTCGCTCGTTTCCCAAAAGGTCAACGCTGAGAAGATTGTCACGTAGAGCCGATGAAAGGATAGGATTTTCCTCTTATAACTCATAGCGCGACGCATTTTTTCCATCCCCTTCAACACCAAACGAGGTAATTAAAGCACGCACGTCTTCTTATACGGCGAAAGTCCTCGGGGAGCAGAAACAATAGAATAGCGGAAGAAAAACTCCTCGATAGATGGCGTTTGAGGCAGATATGGCTTCGTAAGGAAAATAAAAAAGGAAAAGGATTCGGACATTTCGATTAATCCGTCCCGGAAACTTGTATATTTTCCCTTTTATGGCGCGAATTTCACCCTCTCATCCCGTTCGGTGCTGCCCCTCCCCGCCAGGGGGCGGTCGTGGTAAAAACTGACAAAGAATGGAAGATAAAAGAATGGAGCGTCACAGAAACGCCGATGGGCATTAATATTGGACGTGACGTCATCGCCGACGACGGAAGTTCCCCAGAGGTTCATTTCTCTTCTCCTTTCTCCGACATCGAGGAATCCTTTCTGGGCTTTACGAATTCAGTCCCTTTGATTCCCCATAGAGATTGTGTTTTTTCTCCTTTCCACTTATCCGCCCCTGTTATATCACCAGCAACACTTATCGGCCTGCCCTTTACGGGTCCCTTCAATTACCATCAATACGGCTATCGCTTGGTTCGCAGGCTTTTCTTTACTGTTAATCAATAGCATGCGGGATAAATACAGTGAAATCAAGACCCTTTGATGATATCATTTACACTGGGGGATGGTAGAAACCGATGATATCAATATCCTATTAACACCAGTCTTAGAGGATGTTTTTGTCTTTTATGCTTCCACAGAAAAGTGAGTTCCTCTTACCAACGAAACCAAAATACTCGACTTATACTGGGTTGCAAAATTCACGCATTTACGATAATACATGAGGAATATTTATTATGTTAATTTAATTTAATGAACTGATCTAGTGACAGCCTCCGTTAAGAACTAATATTTGGTTATTTGGCTGATATATCTATAATTTTGTATCCTAGTAAAAAATTGTAAACTCATCTTTATATGTTTGCGTTCCTTATTTTTCATTATTTTCTGCATATAAATTTATAGTAAGTTAGTAATCTAAATACACAAGTATATAAGTTTTATTGCTATCAGTGATTCTTCGTCAATATTGATACATTTTTCCTTTTAATTAATTAATTAATTCCTTAAAATTGGATAACATTTTCAAAGAAAAAGGTAAGAAAGAATTCGTCTTAGAATTGGGCCTGTCTTAGTTACACGGAATGACACCACTGGTAAAGATACTGGTGCAGTTTATTTCAATCCCCGATCTTTCAAATTATACAAATAATGTAAATTACTTCAGCATACTTAGTCGTACCGTAAACTGTGAGATCACGACGGGATACAGCTTGGTTGGGTTCACATGAGGTAGAAAACCCCAGCCCTTGCTCGCGAGCCACATATGCACATATGCACATATTAGAGATAAACCATTCCTCAGAGAAATCAAATATATCCTTGCTCTTTCGCAGAAATTTTCCGTTTGCGATTGATTTTTATAGTGGTAGGAAATCGTATTATAATCGATAACAAACAATAAGAAGAATATTGTGCTATAATACATATTATAAAGAGTAATTACGGATAAATCAGACACATTCCGTAATAAATTTTTATTTAAAAGCTAAATAAGTTTTCTATGATCCCCGAAATTGTCTATCCACTGTTCAAAGCTGGGGACTAATTCTCGGCTGAATACTCGCGAAGCCGAAAAATATTTACTTAATAATATTACTTAATTGATGGAGCTCACGAATTATTTTTGGGCAACTGGAACCCATATTAGATACATTTAGACGGTGTGCTGGGGCTTGTGGGACAATCAGTATTTGTGACGAAAATATCTCTTTATGTTGATCCAATACGTTACTGAATTAGCTGTGCGGGTAAAAATTTACCTCGGNTTTGAAACCTCAATATTTTTATTTCAGTGTTATTTTTGATTTTTAATGAATATTTATTTCTTATTGTTATGCCTATAAAGTTATGTATCTGTACAATTTTGTTTGCAACCTGCCTTTCTCTTAAAACAAAGATAACGTTTACTATTTTTCGCAGGTTTTTCACATTCGCCTTCTTGTGGGTGTTTTCCAGCTGTCGTGTACTTTTTTTGAAAGGGCAAGCATTGGTATTTGAATCCGCAAAGTAGTTTTCTTTTTTGCACTTGTTTCAAGCTATCTATTTTAAATTTCTTATAACGAAGGTTTAGACGTGATAAAAGACTTGATAGTCACAATATCACCCGAGTGGAGTCGCATTATTACTATCATATTACATAAAATCGATATTAGCAGGCGTGACTTCGTGGAAAGCAATTTCAGAAGGATAGACTAGTGTGGAAAATTTACCAAGTGTATCCTTCCATCATATTACATGCTCATAAATCTGAAATAATTGCTTTCAAAATTGTGCCACGAAAAGCCTCATACAAAGCTAGGGATTATTCACTAAAAGGATCCAAAATGATTGTCGCCAATTCATTTAACTTTGGATACGATTTCTCTAAAACCCTCATTTCGATGAGAACACGAAAACAAATTCGCAGAAACTGACTTTTTTTGTTCCGATCGGTTTCCGAGGGTCGGAGCTAATCCCCCCTCCATGGAATTAGCTATCGTCGCCTTCTTAAAAAGTCGTTATCCGAATTCAGTCCGGAGAATACGAGTAAACGACGCGATAATTCTCCCCCTTCCCTTTCCTTGCCCTCGGGAATAAAAAGTGGAACCTGGCCTCTCCTTTAAAATCGCCCGGAGGCGGGATAGAAAAATGAAATTGCCTTCCCAACACTCCGGGAACTTCGGATAAAACATCGCCACTTTGTAATCCGCACATATCCAAATTTTCCGCAGTCCTTGGGGGTGTCTTTGAATAACACCCAGGCGCTTCTCGACGCATCCCTAACCCTTCCAACGCCACAACCCTTTCTCTGGACTCATCCTCTTCGTGCGGACCTTTCCTTTTTGTCCTCGAGGCTGTAAATCCATCGTGCGAAGGAGGCCCGGGAAAGTGGAAAGGAATCGAGAGGGCAGGGACACTAAAGATGGGCGAGATAAAGGAATCAGAAGACAAGGATGAAAATGACCGATTTTTGGGGTTATTTTTTCTGAAATTTACAACGAATCTGTTTTTGCATCGTTGCATAGATTGATGATCGAATGTTTATGCATGTAAAATTAATATGTTGAATTCTCACTTGGTGGAATGTAGTAGAAACCATCTTAAATGAAACGAAGTTACGAAGTGTTTCATTTAAGATGGTTTATGCATGTGATAATTATTACAGCAATACTATTGGAATGCCTTAATAAAAATTATTCTTTCTTCTTGACAATTATTTGGATGAGTTAAAAAATTATCACTTGTAAATTAGACGACATGCGCGATTTTCATCGGTCGCAATTACAGCGCGATTTCGGAGTGTCACGGGATTGTATAATTTTATACGAAAATCTACGATGTCTACGGATTTATACGTTTACCACTATATAACAAAAATATCAAATACAAACTATCCACTTTCATTTATAGAATAGCAGATATCGTTCGTGGCAATGCTGCATAACTAAATTTGGCTTAAATGGCTCAAATAAAATAACGATTATCTAAACAGTAATACAATTGGGAGATAAATTTCACGTTCAACTCATCAAGATCCGTGAGACCAAGTTACATTTCAAGAAAGAATGGACTTAAAAAAAGTCTGACGGGACCGGGAGACGAACCCGGGGCTCCCAATTGCCGGTCGGGTGCTCTGTCCGTTGAGCTATCCCGGCAAAACATTTCTCCAAGCCATTCACGAGACTTTGTGGGCAAGGACTTTGCGATTTCGTCCACCAGACTTTTTTTCAAGTCCATTCTTCCTTGGGATTTTTCCTGGGTGCGCACCATCTTGCGCAAAATCACCCTTACCCGTTTTCCTGTGAGATAAAGTTATTTTCCTTCTGAGGAGAAAAGGATGGTAAAAAAATTACAGATACGATTACAGATGTATTTTTAACAAAAACCTGCTACATAAACGTAAAGCCTGCCAAAATTATTTTATTTGTGATGTCAGTAGGACTCATCAAAGCTGGGCTTTATTAGTCCAATTTATACATCCGACCTTGCAAAAGGTTATATTCTTCTAATATTATAATATGTTCTTAGGACCTACGGTGATAGTAGGACACCGAGTTTGCGAGATCGAAAGACTTGTGTGAGCTGCGCTATTAAAAAACATAACATTTTTTGCACTTTTTTCTGTTTTTGCTCAATATCTTCAATCTGTGGCGAAACAGACCGTATGTTTTACATACATCTGTGGAAAGCCTATTTATAATTTGTTCTTACCATCCTTCTCACATGGATTTCCACAAGGTATAGCCTGCCGCAGTCGATTTTATTCTACGCGGAGATAAAAATGTTCCATTTATGAAGACCCAAAGAAGCAAATAACATAATTATCCTAAGTTGAGGCCTCCTAAACGGAGTTGCAGTCCAGGTTTAGTCGTATGTAGATTGTGGTTGCTTAGGAAATCTATCTGTTCTTTGTCATTCTGGTTCCCCATTCAGTCAGCAAATAGTATAAACAGGGGTACGATAGTGGTTTAGCCTTGGAAAATTTATCTTCCACTCCTCAAGGAAGAGACCGGAGGAAAAGTAAACGATTTAAGGAGGGAGCGCCGAGAAGAAAGAAGAGAAAAAAATAAGTTTTATAGAGGCGGTATAGATGCGAGAGGGGGTAAAGGGCAAACGAAATATGGAAGTTAATATTGTGTTGAGATGGGAGAAAAAGGATACAGGGTCGCGTAACGTAAAGAATAAAGATATGAGCGATGGCTCCTGCACAGGTAGGGAATGAGGGAAAAGACGAAGTGCCTTTGAAGAAATACTGAGCCTCGGGTGAAAGCTATGGACCAAAGAATGACTCGTCTTGAGACAGAGGGGATAACATTTTCAAACGTTCGTGGAGATATTATATTATTCAGTTAATAAAGATCCAAAATATATCCCCTTTAACGTTTTGCAATTTTATTTAAATTCCTCCCGATATTAGATGATTTTGTGGCCCGAAGGAAGTTCTGCGAATAAAGTGGCTTTCCCAGCGAACCTTCAAATTCATTGCCTGGAAAGGCATCATTTTTGTGATCCGACAGCGAATATCTATTAATATCGCCAATTTGAGATGAATAATGAAAGAGGGGAAGGATGGCATGCGCTCCGAAACCGCGGAAAAGATGCTTTAAAAGAGGCTAAAAGTGCGGTAAATATGGGATAGCTATTGAGAGGGGTCAATGAAACAAAATTGTCGTGTTATGGCATGATGACGTTGGTTATAAAGTGCCGCCAGCCGCTTCAAAGGGATTGGACAGGCTGAAATGGCCTTTTCTCCGGTTAACATTTTATTCCGTGATAAAATGAATTTTCCCGGCTTGATGGAAGTAGCCAATAAGGGCGAAACAAGGTTAACAAAATGAACGATTTTAATACGAAATAGGTAGTTGATTGATGTAACACTTGTCAACACCCATCAAGGATAATTTTTAGAAGGGCGATGTAGTGATTTCGACGATGTTAAACTAATGCTGAAAGTTTTCAATCTGTAGCGTTGGTTCAAAGACTAAAATCTGACCATTTAAGGTGATTAATTTCTTATAAATCAGTTATTTCTTTCTTAGTTCTTGGTGGTTGTAATAGTAATTTTAAAAGTGCTTCGACAGCTTAGTTCATTTTGCTCATGAGCCCGGGAATCCATACCGGAATAGCTTTCATCGAAGTCGAATGCGTTACCCACATGGCTATCCGGATGCCCCTATAGTCTTTGGTGAATGGAAAACGTGCGTGGGAGCAAAATTTCTAAGATAATGGAGTACAACAAGAATATGAATATTAATATGATGTGTAAAAGTAAATATCTTTATCTCTTGATAAAGTCTAAATTATTGTGATGAGAAGGACATATTCTTCCATTGCCAAGTAGAATTGGATATGAATAAGTGTGATAGACCGGGACTCAAGTTCGGGTCTCGTAATTGCCACTTATTTGCTCCATCCATTCATCCATTCACCTTCCCGCTCAGATCGAGAAGTAACCTTTAACCCTTTTCCTGATTATTTCATATATTTCAAATTATGAATGAATTAAATAAAAAATAATAAGATAAATTTTACTTAAATGATTACGGAAATCACAAATAGAAATTGAATAGTTGCTTCAATGTTATTAAAATATATATTACGCTGTTTTTAAGAGATAAACCTACCTAATCTACCAAACTTGGCTCATGAACGTACGTTTAATTTTAGTTTACTGAGAAATTGTCTGTCTGTATAGCATTAAGTCCGAAGACCGGATGATACCTCATTCCTTTTGTCATTAGTTACCAGAGCTAAGTGAGGGGAATGACGCCTGCTAGATAAAATGAGGAATGAGGTAGTTTGTCCTTGCTTTTCTTACCGAGCCAGAATGCAATAATAAGAATACGTTCACGTGGGGCATAATGACTCTACGAGTGACGTTTTCGTATGGTAAGACCTTGATGCTAATATTTGGGATTACACTGAGACATTAAAGAGCATAAAATGAGAACGAGAGTAAAAGAGTACTTATATATCAGGAGTTTAATAAGAATTTGAAAGAATACGCTAAATAATTCTCTTATTTTGAAAGGTACAATACAAAGTAAATCACGCACGCGCTACAGAGCATTTAATAAACTTTCCAACATAGCTTAAAAGAGAAAGACGAGAGTAATTTTATGTCCCCTCAAGATTATTTGATATAAATTCCGACCTCATTTAAAAGACGAACCCTCTGCCTTTGCGTTTGTCTCATTTCTTCACATTTCTTTGTCTTTATGGTCACAGCCAAGCCAAGCATTCTTATATTCATGTTTCTAAAGAAACGTGAGGAGCGTTCCGTATTGCGAAATTCTGGACAAGGAAGTAGCAAAGAAACACGTCAGAGAGGGAAATATCTCAGAAGCGCTGAGATAAAAAATCTGATTCAGAACACAATGTGAAAGAAATTCAGTGCGACAAGGAACGAGGAAAAATATAAGAGCGGGGATGCAGACAAAACGAATTGGAGCAATAAAAAGAGAGAAGGGGGCAGGAGAGAACGAAACGGGAAGAAAAGGAAAGAAAAGGAAGGAGGAAAATGTTTGCTTCGATTAGAAGTAAGTGGTGGATTATGAGAGAATAAAGGAATGAGCTGAAAATGCGCGGAAGAAAGACAAGATTTTCGAAGTGAACACGTCATGGAAAGAAGGCATTAGCGATTCATTCGACGAAGCGATGAATAGAAAGTGAGATAGAAGAACCCAATTCGGGAAGAAGCCCCTTATACGATGGAAGGCTTCACAAATGAGCGAATCTGTGAAGACGTATCTCCTTAGAAGATGAGAATTGAATAGACGCCGCCTCACCGCTTGAGTGGGAAAACCTGTTGCTCGATAGAAAATCCGATTCGTGCATCTAGAGTAGACGTAAAATTGGCTAAATTCAACGCGGTAAACCACGTGTAGATTTCGTTTTTTGCACTAGTGCCTGAACGAATCTCACTCAATCATCAGTGAGCCAGAACTGGCCTAAAAAGATGTTTAAAAGTCCCTGATGATGGCTATTACTCAATGAAACCGGTCGTGTGCGAATAAAACAAGAAAAAAGTACTCTTCTGTCTCCATTTCTGGTTAAGTTTAAAAGTGGAATCTTTCTGGAATATTCACCTCAATTTTGGTCTTATGATTGGTAGATGTAAGTAATATTTTGAGCCATTTAAAAGAAGAAAACGAGACTTTAATGAACTGCCTGAAACCGAATTATTTTTAATACGCCTTTCCTCCTCATTAAAAGAAAAATGCTCTGTATGTAATAGATAGATACATTTCTCTGTGACAGAAAAAGAGAACAATACTTTTGTCGTCTCATCAATTTGAAACTCTAGAGTTACTGAAATACATGAATAAATGCGTTGAAATATATATTTGCTGGTTATTTCAAATTAAATCCTATTCAACGCAATTAGCCATTCGTAATAACTCTGCGAGTATTTATAAATGAATCGATTACCATTGTTTATTAATTGCAAAATAATTGATTACTATTCTAAATCGACGTATTTGATTCCAGAGGAGATTAGTACCGGCGATGAGTTGTTAATGGAAATCTGTGTTGATACGATTTACTGGATTAAAGCTTCATTTGGGGAAACTAATTCATGATTATTATTTTGAAAAATAGACAGTCTCATGACAGTGGAAGTTGGTGGTCTGAAATGAAATTTTACAAACGAGATATTTGTTCATATTATATCGTCATGATAAGTTCTGCACTTCTGAGCGGAAAGGGGGAGCAATTTTTTAAAACAATTATCGAGATTTAGTTCATAACTGGGAGTTTTTCATCATGCTATTGAAGAGATGTTTTATATTTATAATTGGATTTTTTAATTAGAATTTTTTTGAATTAATTCCTGAAGAATGGCAGACATCTGTAATAAAATGTCTATTTTCCTAATGAAATAAAATCGTTCATCTGAGTTTGAGGACCTACTGTTAGACTTTTTCATTGTGAATATTTCGGTTTAAAGTAAAATAAACTGAAGCAGCGATCCCAAAGACGAAGCTTAACTTGCACCACTCTTAGAACCTTTCATCTAGCTTCCAAGCATGTAATACCAAAACTTTCGTCCTTAGTCTTCTGTCACAGGTAGAGCAAAGAAAGTACCGAATATTCCGTGCTTATTAATAAGGTGCTTAGTTTCAAATTTATTATTTATTTATTTCATATATATCTGAGAAGGTTTCTGTAATCGAAGCAAAGTTTTGCAATAGCATTTGAATACTAATTGCTGCCTAAAGCAAAAAGTTTCCGATTACTTTCATCAATCATTAAGAAGTTGCTATAGTATTGTAAAGCAATTTTTTCTCAAATGGATGGATGAACGTTTTGACGAGTTACCAAAAAATTAAACGTAAGATAAAATGTGCTAAAATATGGTGCTTCTTTTCTTGACTGAATGTTTTGTAATTCAATATTCTTTATTCATAAATTATTTCTCCCAATTCAACAATTTCTGAAAATAATTAATTTAAGTGATAAATTAATTACATAGTATTAATATAAAGTAATACATTATATAGCGTTTATATAAAACTATAATGTTGAAATAGTGGATTAGAGGTCTTTAAATTCAAGAAAAATAGAATTTATGCAACATATATAATTGAGGGTCAAACGAAATACTGACGACAAAATTTAAAGGAAATGCTGCTGACAAATATATTATTAAGAAATACTGTTATAGCTACACCTCTTAAACAAAGAAGCGTATAACTATAACGATATCTGAAAAACTATGCCATCCGTAAGATTGTCAGAAATTAATATAACATAGTTTTACGTTAACTGAAGTAGTGAGACGCGCTCAGTTGTCGCAGTGCTGAATCGGTCTAGATCTTTGTTAATACACATATTGTTTAACATAAATAAAGTTAATATAGAACGTAGAATGTTAAAATTGTATATGGTGTGATTTAAGCGTCTTTAAGTTCACGTGAAAAGAATTTATGTCACATATATCGAAGAGTTGACGTAAATACTGCCGACGACATTTAAACGAAATACTGCCGTCATCCGTGGTTAAACAAATAGATAACTCACTATAACAGTATTCCACATATTATGCTATCTGTCAGATTGTCAAAATTAATATAACATAGTTTTTAGGTTAAGTTTAGTTGTGAGACGCGCTCAGTTGTCGCATGCGCTCAGTTGTCACGCGCTCAGTTGTCGCAGGCGCTCAGTTGTCACGCGCTCAGTTGTCGCAGGCGCTCAGTTGTCACGCGCTCAGTTGTCGCGCGCTCAGTTGTCCGGCCACGGCCTAATAGATGTCTATGTAGGAACAGTGCAAGCCGCCTTTCGGCGTGTGGCAGGGGGTGCATGCACAATGACTCTATTCCCCTAATCGATTACTATTATGTATCGCTCGTGGAAAAAATGAGTCTTGAATCGATGTGTTCTAGCATCCATTACCCCGATCTTTCTCTGAACGGCTTGTGTAACATGTCGAACGCATTACATCGGTCACATCATCCATGAACGTGCTTTCTGTGGACTTATCCAGGAATCGCGCGGGGCCAGATCAAACGATTCGTAAAACTATGGAAATAGCCACCATTCGAAGGAGAAGAATTAGGAATGTTTTCCTCAAAACGATAGTTTTGGGAAAAAATGTTGGCGGCACCTTGATCTTGCCACCACGTTGGCTCTGGAGAAGTCACCTAACGGCTTATTGAGTATTTTATATCTCTATTATAGTGGCATCGGTAAATTCGGACACTCGTGGAATAAGTCATTCATATAAAGTCCATCGTTGTAGGCATGTTATCATATGTACCTCGATATAAAAACACATATCCTAATATGTCTGCTTTGAGATATTGTATCCTCAAAATCATTAATAGAAATGCTGGAAAACGAAGTGGTTCTAGCAGGATCAGCCATCTAGTAAAGGGTAAAAAACTTCCGCATTAGTCATTCTCTTCGCTTATTCTCTCCGTTAAGTAAATTTTCATAAATAAATCATTGTATTTCACATAAAGTAATTTTCTATGGATGTGTGGTTTGCTACCTTTAAAATAAGGAATTGGTCTTTATGGAATAGGGCCCCTTTTAGTGGTGGCCCGGATGCTAGGCATCCACGAAACTCCCCTATTGGGAAACTATCCCTCTTTAGATAGAGTTAATACAGCATTGTTAGTTTCTTTGGGCCCTTTAGATTGAGGGATAAGGTTGGGAAGTGAGTAACATCCTCAGGAAATAGAAATTTACTCGGAAGGGACTTATTTTCCCATTCACGCGCGATGTTTTTCTTTCCCAGGCACCCGAAGGACAGCTTGAGTGGGCCGGAGAGTTGATCCTTGTTTGCGGAGATTACCGAACTGATCTTTCTCTGCTGAGGTCAAGGTTTTGCTAGGAGAAGTCGGATTACGAACTTTCCACCGATCTTCTAGAGTCCCAACTTAACCTCCTTCCTCTTACTTTCCTCTCTTTTCTGTTTCTCTCTCTCATTCCCTCCTCTCTTCGTTTGACTTCTACCCGTTTCTTAAACATTTGCTTTCTAACATTCCTTAAATTTAAATTCACATGCCTCTTGAATAGCCTAACCATATTCCACGTAGTTAAACTAAGCATTTCCCAACGGTGAACCGGGATAATACAAGAAAACTTGAATCTGTATTGTAGAAAGGATTCTCGGGATTCCACCCAGGTAAGTTGTGGTGACACTATCGTCAACGTGTCAATATTAGTCATTGGCGATAATGTCACCGCAGTTTACCTGGGTGGAAATCCGGGTATCCTTTCTATAATTATTACACCAGGAAAGCTTAAAATCCTTATTACAATTTAGATTGTTTTCAGATGGATAGCAACAACATTAGTTCCCTTCACTGGCCGGAGTATTATGATCAATAATGTATCGAAAGAAATATAAGTTAAGTTGAATTTTTCAGCTTAAATGCCTAAAGGTATTTCTAAAGTATTAATGTTTCCTTTCTGGCGAGGTTTCGAAGTGTTGTCATTTTCTTAGACTAAAAAGCGCTGAATGAAAAAATGACATTTTTTGGATTTATTTGAATCTGGGAAACCTTTGTATTAGGTTGAAGATTTTTATATTGGAGAAATCTTATTTCTTAACAGTAACGAAAGCACGAAGTGTTCATAAAACAGAATGTCTTGGGAGAAAATGAAAGTATGATCAGCCTAAGCAGAATACTCTGCTATGCCATCATTTACCGAGGTGATTTCAATTTATTAATTTTTTATTTAATAATCGTGTTTGCTTCAACTTAAGATCATGGTCACCTCAACTTATGATTAATATATTATATATATTCAAATAGATTTGGTCTAAATCCTTGATTTAATATAAATATGCCTGCACCTTAGAAAAGGTGCAGCTAAAGGCGATACTTTTTGTGAAGAATTGTTACGATAAATCAGTGAGAGTTACTCAGATAGTTCAGGACGCAAGATGGGAATCATTATAAATTGGAAAATTTAAACAAAGGACTAATTTACTAGATAAATCAAGAGAAAGCACGTTCACAGATGATATAGGCGATATAATACGTCCACCACGTTACATAGGCAGTTCTGATACTGTGAGAACGATCAGGGGAATAAATGCTAGAGCGAATCAATTCTAGAATTCATTTTTTCTGCAAACGCAAAACGCGATACGCGAAAGTAATGTGTCCTTCTGCAATGGATTTCCACGAAGTCACGCCTGCTAATATCGATTTTATAGCGAAAGTAATATATTAGGGAAATAGAGTCATGGTGCATGCAACTCCTGCCTCACGCCGTAAAGTGGCTTGCAGGGTACTTATATAGTCATAGACAGTATCTAGAAAAAAGATTCATTCGTAGGATCATAAGCCGATTTCGACTTAAATTGTAACCTATCATGTACTTAACGACGATTTAAGTTTAGGAAGGAGAGCTCAACTTTGTGCAACAAAGCCTTGTTGGAATTATTCCGACATTACATTGGCTTACGTAATTTAAAGCGTTTATAAGTTAAAAGTGATACTGAGAAAATATTCAAACTTTTAGTAATATGCATATCAATAAATATATTTGAATAGATCACAATATAGGTAGCGATGTTATCATGTCATAGACAAATTGAGCAAGCACTTATCGGGTCTGCAGCTCTGTAAACTTAAAGTGGGGTAATACTGACATTATCTATCTGATTTCGTTTATAACCATTGCGGTAAAAATTTAATAGGAATTGAATTTTAATTACGTGTATTTTACATACATATAAGAGGATGAAAATATTAAATGTACAACAATAAAAAAATCGCTATAAACTGAGAAAGAAAATCATGATTTATGGAAAACAATACACGAAGGTCAGAAGAATATACCACTTACGTCTTTGGTTGTAGGAGTGAGGTTTCCATTTTCTAATATCTCTGGTGCCTTTGGTACCCTAACCTCATTATTTTCGCTCAGATATATGCAATAAACATAACCAACCCCGATACTCTCAACGTTTTTTTCAATCTTCTACCTTTTCCCCCAACTTAAATTTCTCTTTCGCCATCCCCTTCTCCCATTCTATTTTTTCCTGTACCTTCTAAAGGTTTTCGGCGGATTTGCCGCAGAATTTATGGCAAAGACGCAAAGGAGTGGGCGGAGCTGTTTACTGTGCCCATATAAAAGTGGGAAAGTCCATACTCCAATGCAAATGTATTTCCTTTTCACTCTCTCCAGGGAGAATATCCGTGCACGCAAAGAGACGCTGCTCTTATTTCCCTTCCTCCGAAAGAAGAAACAAACGATGAGAATGAGGGGAAAAATGAAGGGAGGAAGACTTTAAGATATTTTTCTTATACGAAAGGTGCTCGGCCTGCGAGGTTTACTTTTGTTAGTCGAATGTATCCAAACGGACAGCGGGGGCTAAGGAAGTCGTTAGCCTTCTTGCATCGGAAAATCCCGAGAAACACGCGTCCCTTCGCAAGAACACCTCTTTATGACCTTTCCGCGGATTATAGTGCGTAAAATTGTAATGAAAAGGCCCTTGCTGTAGTCGTTAGAGTGTCTCTAAAATTGGCTTACTGTTGCAAACAAACGAACCAAGAAGGCGCAAAAAAGAATCCAACGCTGTGGCTGTACAAACTCTCGCTCAACCATGCTTGGGTTGATGTCGAAACTGCTCTTCATTCAACGGCGCAAAAATTGCGAGGAAAAGGTAAACATAATAATCTGAGACCGAAGGACGAAGTTGGGCTCGAAGTCGCGGTCGTTTTTGCGCGATGGAAGAGAAGCAGACTACGAGATTTTACTCGAAGTAACCGAGAGCATTTTTACGATTGTGAAAATATGGCAGAAGTGTCGTAAATGTAAATGAAACGAGGCAACTTGTTTAAGATATTTCGTCGCGAAAATTGATCGCAGATTTTACATCTAAGCCATGAGGTGGTTGCTCTCAAAGGTATCACTCCTCAAATCCATACGCCGGTGCAAGGAAAATGTTTTGGAGAAAGAAAGAATCCTGGAGAGTCCAACGAGAAAACGTTAGCCGTTTAAACAATTTTTAATCTGATCAGGGTCATCTTGCTCTAAAAATCGTGCACGTAAATGTAGGGTAGGGTAAATGCAGACTGTAATTTCCTCTGAAATTACTGCGTACCGCAACGCCAGTTTGTTATCCTCCAGTAAGTCTTGGAGATAAGATTGGCAAATTTTAGGTTTTCAGAAGCATGTGGTATATTAAATCTAATTTCTCCGGATAAGAAGTTCTAGTTACAACTTAGTTATATATCTTTGCGACCAAAAGGCAGGCATGTCAAAGAAATTGTATTCATATTTACAAATGTAAATTTACTTATTATTTTGCACAACATTTCATTGAAAACTAGCATTTTTCGGATTTTAAATTCTTTCCTCTACACAAGCATGTCCAAGGCCAAAAACTGGACTGGACATTGTGGCTACACTTTAGCCAACAACCATTTGTTCCCGCGTCATTCCTCGCTGATTTCTACTGTAAAATTCCTACCACGCCTTCCCTCTCCTCCCTCCACCTCGGTTTAACTCTTCTTCTTTTCCCTTCTTCCTATTGTTCCGGGGGTTTTAAGGTGTGGTGTGTGAAGACTGACTTGAAAATGACGTTTAAGTGTTGAAACTAGTCGTCCGTTTGAATAAAACTATTCCTGTGGAAACAGAATTTTTTGTTCCATTTTTTCACCATGAATAATTATATAATCGAAAGACGGTATGAAGAAACCACTGCTCTTATTATTAAATAATTACTAAATTATTCTTATTTTTATATCAACTAAATAAATATGTAGAATCCTCTCTTACACTGTCAATCCCGCCCTTCACTAAATTGTTTTATTATTATGACTTATTTTGGGTTAAATGGAAAAGAAGACTAAACTCTCAATTTCGCCTAAAATGCAGATGTTATTTATTTACATATTATTATATTAGCTTATCAGCACGGTTGAATCATTTAGACTCTATTTACAGCTACAAATATTCCTCATGATGTAATATTAATGATGTCATCAAAACATAGACTCACTTACTATCGATACATTTCTCTTAAACCACAGGCGAAAATCAGTTGTTGACGAGGATTGAATGTTCCCGTCAAAAATCAAGCAAAAGGAGGATTTCATTTTAATTTTGTAGTACAACCTTAATCCCTTATTAAGTAGTGAAGAATTTCTGTTGATAGGAGATAGGAAAAGGGCTAAATTGAAGGAATGAATCCGTGGCGAAAGAATTTTGTTATCCAAATATTGCGGCGGGAATGATTTTATGAAGGAAATAAACGAATGTAGAATTTAAGGGGCAAGACAAAGGGGTTGACAGACAAAATTTGCCGAATGTTGGGATGGGTCGAGTTTGCTACCACGTGATAAAAGAAAGAGCTCAAAATATTGAATTTTCGAAACGTTTATCTTCTGAGAGGAAGTTAACTTTAAATAATAATAGTACGTCAAAGGTTTGCTTACTCATGAAAGCAAATTACTAGTCGAAATCGCTACTAGTAACCTAGTTAGAGATGTGCGTATTTTCGGATGCAATACTCCAATTATCCTCTAGTAGAGTTCATTGTACTACCACAAAACAGTCAACGTGATGCAAATTGCAAACTTTTATCGAGGAAGAGAGCAACCAGTATTCATGAAACCTATGATTGGAATTCCTGGCCTATTTCAGAGCCCAACAATTGTGTTGTAACTATCCGTCTACAGAATCGGTTCAACTCACATCTGCTAGGTGCTCAAGTATTTATGTAATTTGTTTTAAAATTTACTTTCAATGTATCAGATAATATCAGAAATTTCACTTACGGTACCCTAAAACTGAAAGTATTTACGTTTATAGATTCGGAGAAAAATTTTTATTGATATGATACGGGATGTACGAATAAGTTATCGTCGTCGTTGTATCAAATGATAAGTAAAGTTTGACTACAAATAGTTTTGATATCTTCAAATATAGGTTATGACAAACGGGGTGCTAGCATTTTCAATTTAACCGCATATATTCCCGAATCATCACCAGATGTTCTGATATTGCTTCTAAAATCCATAAGAAAAGGAACACGGCTGTGGCAAGACATTAGAGTTCGAGAAAAGCTCCAAAAAGCCGTTGTTTGCGAGCAAACTAACCGTTGAAGAATTCCCACCAGCGGGGGTTGGGGTTCTCCGTGGTCGCGCTTTGCAAGTATTGTTCTCCGTACGCATTTCGGAAGCTATGCTGCCATCTTCGGGAGAGATGGAGAACTGTTATTACTTATCAGGACTTCCTGAAAACATCCAAACACTCGATTTGATCGAGTCACTCAGATTAAACGAATACGGGTTCTCTCACCACTATTTATTAGTAATTGATTACTCGTAATCAATTACTACTCAATCGTAATTGATTAATCGTTTCGACGATTAATTGTCGAAACCGGTCGTGTGTTCTTATTAATAAAATACTGTGGTAAAAGTACAACAATTTTTCCATAATTAGTTCCATTATTAGTAATTGTCCTAATACGTGTGCTATTAGAGCCCAGTTTGTCGCATAAAGAGATTTCACGAACGTTTTTCAAATTTTAATTCTAGAAGTACTCATTATTCCGATTTCCCCCACTTTCTATGGAAAATTTTTAATATAGAAACTATGATGAAGAGTTCTCGGGTTTCCAGCCGGGTGAATATATCCATGGTGGTCGACGTTTCGGCTTCTTCCATAGAAGGACATAGACTTCAGTCCTGAAGATGGCTTTCTCTCACCCGGCTGGAAACCAGAGAGCTCTTCATCCATCTGATACGCCGGGAAAGCACCAGATCATAATATAGAAACTAATTAATCACAATTGTGATTTTAAATAAAGGAGTACTCCAATACCACCAAAAAGCAAGTAGTCCCGTGCAGACTCCTGTGCCCTGAAGATGCTAGCTTGCCTAGCGAAATGTAATGTACATCGGTTGTGACGATCTGCTTGCTTTTTGGTGGCATTGGAGTACTCCTTTATTTAACGTTAATGTTACCATCAGTGGTCCGTCTGCTTCTACAATTTTGATTGATAATTTTTAGACAATATATATTCAATCTATAATAATTTTCCTTAACGTTGGTTCAATTCTACGGAGAATACGTGGTTAAGAACCGTTCCCGAGTAGGGAAGTCAAAGCTGAGGCTTTCATTCCTTAATGCTTCAACAAAGCTTAAAATAGCCGTCGAGTTGTCAACGCCGTAATCTTATGCAACCCGCACGGCAATCTATATTGCGGGTTGCCAGCTTACACGGCGCTTAGCTCACTATGAATTTCATCTCACAGTCATTTCAGATTAATGAACAGGTTAATTTCTTTCTTCATTCTCAACTTAAATGCTATTCATGTAGATGATAACTTACATTAGTTTGCGATACATGACCGGCCAGCGTAATGGAAATAGACCTACTCTGTTGAATTTCACCTGCGAGTATGTTTAAGTTAATATACATCTGCCCTGCTTGGATGATTTTTTTCACAGGGAAAGTACCTGTAACGTAAACCATTTATATCTGATAAAAGGTTTACTAATGGATCATATACAGTACTAAGATATTGTGCAATTAAAATGAAAATCAACCTTTTTAGTAGATGGAGTTTCGCGACAGTCTAATGGGTAGATATCCTTCACGCAGCCGTCATTACCTGAAAGGAAGAAGAAAATTACTGTTAACAATAATTATTTCCGATAATTTTAATAATAGGGAAGAGAAATGAAAGCTTCCCGCATGGATACCAATATTGTGTTTCTTAAAAACCATAAATATAAAAATTATGATGCTAGTCGAAACTGCGTTACAATGTATACATCTAGTTAAGTGGACGATAAAAGAAAATGGAGTGAGGAAGTATGTTTGTTAAAAGATTTCCATCTGGTAAACTAGAAATTTATACTTACATATTTATACTTACATTATTTATACTTTGTTAGACCTAAAAAAATGTATCAGTTGAAATTAGACCAACATGAACATTTTTCCTTTGATCAGTTCGACATTTAACTTACGATATATGTATATCTGTAAAAATGTTCTATTTTTTCTGCTATGACTGGAGTATTTTTTCTGATCAAAGCTCTACAGAGTTCATGAGCTTAAATAATCCTTTATGTAGAGTTAGATTCAATCGTTCAAAATGAATTTCTCAATATAGAAACCCTTAGAACTTCTCAAGTGAAAGCTTGCTGAAGTACTATACAGCGCTCTTCACATCAAAGAAGTAAGAGTCCTTAATTTGCTATCACAGTTGTAAATAAGCCATCTAAATTGCTTGTGTATGCAGCAACATTAAAGTGATTCTTCAGATTCAACTCGCGCATCGTACTCGCATACGTAACTCGACCCTTTTAAATTAATAAAGGGTCTCCAAATATCTCTTACGTATATCTCTCGGCCTCACGCGCTGTTTATATTATGCTCAAACATTTTAAATGGGTCGACGATCTATGAGCAAAGGAAATTAACGATGACGGTGAGGAAATATTCCTATAAAGGGAAAAGTGCGTTGCCCCTTTATATTTTCTGATTCAAGAGAGTATAAAACGGTGCGATTTACGTGACAGGAAAGAATTTCAACATGGGAGAAATAGATTCAAAGGGGTCATAAAAAGCATGGACACAGGCAAAGCACCGCTTTAAAAGGTTTGATATTTCCATCAAGTAAATAAAGAAAGCGGTTTATGCAGCTCGTTTTTCTGGGAAAATATAGGAAAAAAATATCGTAGAGGAAATTTGGAAGAGTATTTTAGGCCTTTTACTGTAAATTTTCAACTATGAGATGCTATAATGTATTATGTTCTTTCTTTGTGGAAAGGGATTGAAACAGTTTATCGAAATGTAGATCAGGGGGGGCTAAACTGTAGTCGGAAAAGTACCACATTTGATCAAAGAATTCCTTACGTGATGCCAAACCAAGCTGTGAGATTAGACGTTATCTATGTTACGAAGTGAGTGACGGGCTTGAAATTTTACTGAAAAAAAATAATTATTTGTAAATGGAATTCACTTACTTTTTAACGTCAGAGTTGAAATGGTTTGAGGTATTTAACAGGGATAGCGCTGACAGAGTTCTATGAGCTAGAACGATTTTCTCGCATTCCCCGTTGGATGTAAGAGCTAATATTTTGCTTCCAATAAGCATACATACTTAAATTGCAGTGAAAAAGTTTAGTTTAAGGTTTAGTTTTAATTTTGACTTAATTGGAAAGACAATACTAAAGTTACCCATGACTTTTCTAGTTTATGGTTGGCAAGTCTTGAAAAGCGCAATCAGTTTCACGGATACCGATCAAAGATTAATAATAATGGAATATATTCTAGGGATGGAATTGATTACAGAAGGCGAAAGTAAATACAACGTCTTATAGACCTGAAAAATGTATACGTATTAGAGAAACCGGCGTCACAGAGCAATGAAGCGAATTCTTCTTTTGTGGAGATTAGTTTCGTAATGGAAAACAAGAGGGCGCTTTGAGAGAAAAACAGTTCCAATGGAAATGAGAAGGGAATAAACAAAGCTGAAGGGAGAAATGAATTTCTGAAAGAGCGATGGAAATGAGGAATGTGATACGCATAAATTAAGGAGCGAGAGAAATTACTTGAGAAAAGAGCTCCCGCTTTTAGGAGGGGAGGAAAATAAATTAAAAGACTCGGAAATATGACGAGAAGTGGGTTTCGTGCTACGTTCCCCTCATAAATTCAAAAGGTAAAGGAACTGGAGGGAATCAAATGAATTTGATAGGAACAAATATGAGTATAGTGTAGATTGCGGACAAGGGACATCTGGTAGCCATTAATAGTAAAGCAGAAGCTGCCTTTATGTCGCGTAATGAAGCCACTTCATCATATGTAAAGGATTTTACCCTCATGTAACATTGGAGCACATTTCAAGATCTTACTTATGTGCCCATTTTTAATGTAGCCCACAAATATGATATTCAAGATATCTAAAATCGAAATCTTGCTGAGCAGATTTCTGTCGAGTTAATTCGGGTCGGATAAAGTTTTAAATACACCAATTTTTCTAATTCACATTCATCGCATAAAACTTATACATAATGTATAATATATGAGCATTTTCTTTATTAAACAAAAAATATTAATCTATTTTCTTAAAATTAAAACTGTTCTTACTGGGTTTCCTTTACTCATCCTTTAATCAGTTGGGTAATTCCTTCGTGTGCGAAAGCTATTGATGTAACCTTGCAAGTGTAAGATGTTCGTACCTAACCATAGTAATGAACAGAATATGTTGCAAGAAGGCTGAATTATGGAGGTTCCGGAATGATTATCATTGGTAATATGGTAACAGAAGGAAGAAAAGAATTTTGCAGAAAAGGAAATTTCGTAGTAAATTTCTATTCATTATCTAATGTAAACTTTAAATAACTATAAAATTCAAATATGTCGTTTTGTTGCTTTTTAAATGTTAAGCTGTTACATCATCATCCATCCAAAGGCGGAGCCTTTTCGCTGTTTTTAACCAATTTTTCCCATTTTCAACTCTTTCATTTCCTGAAATGAACCGCAATCCATCCAGTTCTTAATATCCTGAAGTATGGATAATCTGGGCCTACCTCTCGTTCTCTTGCCTAAGATTTTTCTCTTACATATGTTATTCAATAACTCGCTGTGTTTTATCAGGCGTCCAATTATTTTCATTTTCCTCTTTTCTATTGTTTCTAATAGGGCTTTTCTTTCTCTTACTTCATTCAACGCTTGCTCATTTGATTTTCTTTGTGCCCAACTGGGTTTAGTGATTTTTCTCCAAATTCATGTTTCAGCAGCAAGTATTTTATATATTTCCTTTTTATCTATAGTCCACGTCTCGCAACTATAAGTTAAAACACTTCATATTAATGTTTTAACAAATCTCTTCCTTTTATCCACGGAGTGGTGGCTGTTTGTCAGTAAACGTCTATTTTTTTGAAATGCTTGCTTTGCCACAGATATTCTTCTCTTAATATCAACTACACTCTTGTCATCATTAGTTAAATGGCTTCCCAAATAGCAAAACTCCTGTACTTGTTTTATCCCAATACCCTCAATATTGACGCTTGCACTTGAAATTGCAGTTAGAGATTAATTATAATATTTAATTTATTGATTATTGGATAATGTCTTTCACTTCTTATTTTATCATTTTTAGTGCTTCTACATTGTTACTTATGAAATATTAGAGTGTTTGTCAAATGCTATTGCTTATTATCAATTAAACATTAAAAAGTTTGTTTTTAGTTAGGGCAACCTTGAGAGGAACAATTAAGTTGGACGCCACACTGCACAGGTAAGAGCGGTGTGAAAATGATCACCGCTGCAAATTAATTTCTTAATGAGTCTCATTTCAGACCGGTAGCCCTCTTTACGTCTTTTTCCTTGAGTTATACTTGGAAACCCACTTAAATTCTACGTCTCATTCTATACCCCTTCTCTTCCTTCCTTAATCTTATTTACTTCCACGTATCCAGCTGTTTTCTTCCCCTCTCCCCCAAATTTCCAGTGGAAATCCGAAATGACGGGGACATTCTTCCTTCGCACCTTAGCCAATCCTTTTATCAAAAGCAGAGGAAGTACTCTCTCTTCACCGTAGAAAATGTTTCCCTTCTGTCGCCCAGAAACTCTTTCTAAAAAAACGTGAGGAATCTGCGACGACGGAATGCAAAGAACCACTTCTAAAGCAACGCATAACCACACTATTCTCTCAGCCCTGAGAAGGAGAATCGAGCTTCGGCTCTTGTTATTTTGAAGGCATTGTTTTGCTTCATTTGCAAGTTTATTTACTTCTCGGTTTCATTTCCGACTCCCTCTCCACGCTGCATCTAGAAATGTGTTTTCGAAGGCGAGAATTCAAACTTTATAGTCTTCGCCGTCGTTAGCGGTGGCGGTATAGCTTCCGCCTTAGCAATTTAGAGCTCTTGGTTAAGGGAGTGATTATAACGAAATTATAATCCTCCTTCCTCGGATAACTATTCTTTCTGCGCACATCTCAGAAACTTAGTTTGGGGATAAAGATCTAGGAAAACGAATATGGAATGAGTGTGTACACAAAGTTATGTTTTGATTATTTAATTGAAAACCTATTATCTGCTGTGCACGGCCGCATTCTGAATCTATGGTCGAAAATTTTCTTTTTCGGTTACTAGGAAACGTTTTGTTTTAATTTCCGTATTGAATATCGTAAAACGAGGGATTTAATGTATTGGCAAAAATTCGCTTGCCGAAAGACGGCTTACGGAGTGTTCTTAAACCTCTAATTCATATACAGCCGTGTTCCAATCTTCTTTTTCTTGCATTCTGCTTACCTAATACAATGCAATGAAGTACTGGAAAAGGATCTTTCAGTAAGGTGAAATTGATATAATGTAGTAAATTATGTTAATATATAGTAATATGCATCGCATATGATAGTGCATATGGAGGTTGAAGCAATATATATATACATATATACACATACATACATGGATGTATTGTAATGTCACTAAAGGTAGCAGAAACTGGTACATTTATACCCACCTCGTGTACAGTTCTCTCAGNAATAAATGATATACAGTTTATTAAATTATAAGTATATAGTTCCTAATTCATAACAAAACTTTCGATAAATGAAGATGTTTTCCTTGCTGGAAAATTAGTCTGCGCTATGAAATATTTTCAACGACCTGCACCTGGATTACGCCAATTAGATCAGATAATTGTACAATTCAAAACCAATTTTATCTTGGGGCTGTTTATTCATATCGGCGGTGGGAATTAACTGTTCACGACCATACGGGAAAGGCTGCTGCGGTGTGGGGGAATTGAAACTTTGAAGGACACCTTGAGATTGCGGTACGAAGGCAATAAAATTTTACCACCATTCTGGGAGTATCTCGAGAATAAATCGAGAGTGGGAGTGAGTGAGAGTGCATTTAACTTGTTACGTTGGAGAGGATTGGCGCTGGCGACCGTAAACTTTTGAATAAACAGAGATCATATGAACGTTAGCTTCTCTGACTCAGAAGAGGAGTCTTTTCTTTAGATTTCGACACATTCAATGTCATTGTAATTGAGTCACATTTCTCCTGCGGATGAAGTTACTTTCAAGTTTGTTATTTTAAAGGCAGGAACGGATATTGCTACCCTGCTTGCATCAAACAACGCCACGCAAATCGTTTGGAATTAGTGATGCGTCTATCTTTAATCTATAGCATAATTAAGTTTCGCTGAATATTATTCTAGAATAATTTAAAAATAAAAACGCATAATTATGAGCAAAATTACGTCATTGCGGACAACAAAAATTTAAGAAAAATTTTTTTATTTCGATATTTTATTTAATTTGAGAAAGTTCATTTTTTTCCATTATTTTTATAGAAACTGCTTAACTGTCAGAAACCAAACAAAGATCAGCCTCTGAATATTCTAAACTTTAATGTTAACGAAATAACTGTAATGTTCGATAGAAAACTACGTGGATGCATAATTCTGTGCCTATTCTAACTACTTACATTCATCTTCATGTTCAAAATCCATTATAAAAAGAGGAACTGAGGTAAAGGGTGGTAGAGAAGACCACTAACCTTTGAAAACAATGGAGAATGAGTGTCAAATTGGTGAAAGTTAATAAGGACTAAATTACCTTGTTTATATGTAGGTTTATTCGAACTGCTCTAAGATAATTAACCTGGAATATTTTTTTGAAAATAAGCAGAAAAGTACAAAGAATTATCAATATCAATATTAATAATATAATCAATATTATAATTATTATAGAAAAGTATAAAGAATAATAAAAGATTTGAAAGAACCGTTTCTGTCTATTTATTCTTTTTTGTAGTAGTCTTCAGACATTTGCCATTTATACGATGCTGTAAATAATAACAAATGAATGTACATCTACAAGATACTTTAGAATAATTTCAGATATAGTTCAGTGCTTGTTAGAAGTGCTTCGTTTACGACAAGGGCAGGAGCTACTAGTTTACTGAATTACCTGACGTTCGTAGTCTCGATTCCAAGATAGCAAGATCAGAATAAAATTATAACATTTATTCAGTTTCAGAATTGACTCACAAGCTTGCGTTTACTCCGTTGTGAGAAATAAATGAGAGGGTATCTACAAAGTGGAACATGAGTCCACAAGATCATGTCCTACTAGAGATTTATGATCAGATTTTTGCATTCTAGCAGACGTGGAGAGCTTGGAAATACATCAGAAACAAGAATGAATTATTTACTTGGCAATTTAAGCACGCTATAATTGTGTCACAATTTGAATCTTATTCTACACACATAAAATTATGGCAGTTGTTTATCATTCTTAGGAAAAATTACTAGATTTCTAGATTTTTTATTTCATTTTTTCGTCAGTTGGAATAAGAAGAGGGTCAGATGTCGATATGAAGTACGAAAGATACATTTATACTTTACATTTCTTAAGAGTTTTCCTTAATTGGAATCCTAAGAATTGCTCTGGAATTCCTATCCAGAAGAAAATGATGAAAGTTAGGGAGGATGATATGATCTACTTCCAGTGCTTTATAACTCACTTAAAACTATCAGTCTCCTACGAAAATTCCTTAAATGAAAGCAATTATTACCGAGGTCCAAAGTTCATGGCGTTCCTAGAATGGAAATGTTAGGCATCTGACCTAATTCCACTTAAATAGTTTGAGAACTTCTGGCGTGATGTCAGCAAAAGAAAATCACCGTCATCGTCTTGAAAATTAATCGCCAAGTTTTTAGAATTTTCGTGCATTTATCCGTGTGCTCATTGGGTAGGTATAATTTTCTTTGGGATTCTTACATTTTTTGAATTTTTCCTATATGAAGGCGATATCTGTTATTATAAACGTTAATTTTGCCAAATTTTTCTAATTGTTTTGTCTATTCCCCCCGTCTTTTCTGCTCCTATACTGTGTTTTGTTATACATATTACTGCGAATATTGTATCTCAGTCTACAACACACGTAACGTGTGTGAAATGTACATTCATTGGTAGTAATACTTAGAACGATCTGCAATACTGAGAAAATAGAATTTTGAATGAACTGTAACTGCCTTTACAACGCTAATACCCATATGCTAAGATAAGATTTGTCGCACATGTAGAACAAAACAAATAGTCGACTTAATGGTATCGATTAACATAAAATATAAAATTTCTTTTCACAATTCATATTCTAAATGGAATTATACTCAAGCTATCATGATATCTGGCAGTAATACATTCAAAACTTTAGTAATTGCGAAGCGTTGTTACATTTCGTAGGTACTTTATTTAATACATTGAATATTCTCAACGTATCAGGATATCTGATGTCAATCCATTCTAAACACTACTAATTGCACAGTGCTGCTAAGTTGGATTTTGGTAACAGGTTACTCATTTTGTTTATTTTTTGGTATTACACAGATAATCTTTTGGTCGTTTAGTTAAGGGTTATAATCAATTTCAAGTTTATGATCATTGGAAACAAAACGACATCTATCAGACTGAAAGCGACGAATAGAGTTTGACTCGTAGGCAATATTGAAATGGAATACTCTGTTGTTTACAGAGAAAATTAGATTTGGAGATGGATAAAATCGATTAAAACGACCATCAATCATTTTGGAATGGCAATGAGAAAACCAGTTTGATTGAACGCTTAAATGAACGTTTGGTTCGATGCGAAGGCCATTCTCAGGAAGGAATGATCTACAACATTTTGAAATGGATTTTTTGCAAAAGACTTTCGCAAAAAATGGCGTAGTCGTGAAATACGATGTAAAATGCATTTACGTGATTTACGTTTACTAGCTTTATGGCAGAAATTTGTAGTGGAAAACTCTGAATGTCTTCCGAACTATCAGGTATTGCTATTCTAATATGAGAGTAATATTTAACCTCCCTGCTGTATATGCAACCCTGTAAGTGAACTCCGGAACGATAAATGTTACGGTCCAATGCCCTGCCTTTCACTGATATAGAAAATGGGGCATTTACCCAAACGAGAACGAGAAATTCGGGAGATAATTGAAACTGACTTATGTTCCTATTCTTTCCATTGCTAGAGGTGTGAAAATATCTTTATGCTATATATGTATCGTACATTGAAATAAAATGTAGTGGATTGGCTTGATTATATTTCGAAAATTATTCCCTATTTTGTGATCACGATCACTCGAAAAAAAATTTTAATATAACTGCAATTCAGAAACGAAATTAATAAGCCGTGATCAAGATACAAATCTGCATTAGATTTCCAGTCGTTAGGTATTTGCCTCTATTTCTAACGGCTAATATTTCTAATTAAATTTCGCAAGAGATTTGATATCTCCTTTGAAAAGATATCTTTGATACCTCCAGGATCGAACCGGGGACCGTTAGGTAAATAAAAAGTAGTATTATACTAGCATATAGTATATATATAGCGGTAGTATATATAGCGGTGTCGACTTTTAATGATGTGCCAAATTTGAAAATTGTGTGACTTTTGGTTCTCGTGTTTGAAACAAACATACGTACACATACCAACACCCACACTCTACTTTCTCAACATATACGAGTACAATGATATGATACTTTTAAATACGTATATGATACTTTTTAATACAGATATAATTTTATAAAACATACGTTATATTAAACAGAAGCCTTATAAGACGGAGCATTTTAATCTATCCGATTCCGCTTTACCTAAACTTGAACCAATATTCATAATTCTTCACGTGAAGATCGATTGTGGGAAAAGGTCGACCCGGAGAAAAAGAAAACCGTTAATTGCATTGTGGGCAAAGGCTGCTCGAAGGGGTGGGAGGATGGATGCGTCAGACATATTGGCTACGCGTATTTGAATTATTGAAGATACGAGTAAATCGCGGGATTTGCTTGTGTAGACACCGCGTGTTCCCACACCACAAGATTCATGAAAGAAGGGTTATATCAGTTGAGCACGAATCTAGAGGAAGAAATGCAAGATAAATTCCTAAGCAGGGAGTTGAATCGAAAAGGGGCTCTGAAAGCATCTTATTATTCAAATCGGATGTGAGATGCGTAGTAAAACAATATAAAGTCTCTTTCAGGAAGCGACTGTATTGTTAATAACTGAAAATATTCATTATATTTAATGTACATTTAATTAATTCTTAACGATATAGTTTTCTGGGGGTGTATTTTGTCATTAACCAGTCATCCACAGAAAACTAATACTTTCTGATGATACCAGGTAAGAGGACTTTATCTTTCTGCACGTGGGTTGTTAAAATTTCTAAAATTAGCATAGAAAGAAATATGTGTATATATAGAATCACTGTTTCTTCAACCTCTTCCTTATAACCTGAGGAACACATTTTAGAGTCTATAAGGCGATTAGGAAAGCTGACGGGTGAGTTAGTTATTCCTTGCCTTCCTGTTTGAGGTAGAATGCTATGAGTGAGAAACTTCCGCGTGAGTGAAGCTCAAGAGCCATATGAATATAACACTATCGCAACAATCTTAGAGAATGACCAAAATGCATTCCCCTATTCACTATAACACGCACCGGAGTAGTTTTAAGTCATCTCAGCAAAAATAATTTCGGTTCATGAAAACAACGACATTATACAAATATCAATGTGATTCAAGTTCATTATCAAGGAAACTGCAATAATGCATTTGCTTGCCATAACCTTCCATGGTAAGGAATAGCAATGTTGAATAAAAGGAGTGAACATTGATTCCATATTTTGAGATTAAGGACTTCTAGATGTAAATATGGCGATAGCCTATGACGACGCAAACTGCAAGAATCCTCAGAGGGAATTGTGCGAAGTAAAGTTCGAGCAATAATGCTGAAGGGTCCCATGATTACGATTTAATAATGTATGAAGGAACGTTCTGCACTATGATGGTAAGAAATCCCGAAAAAAGGAAACCATGTATGGACTAACAATTTTGGTATGTACCATGTTACAGAAAAAGAGAGGTTTCGATTCAGGTTTCGATGCTTAGCTTCTTCATCGAGTGATAATGGAGACACTAAGCAATTGATTTGTGTTAGCTTCATAATTATATTTGCTAGTTAATACAAACGTTTCTTTTCCAGGCACGTCATCGTTGTCACGCCAAAACAATCTATTTTATCAAGGAAAATAAAACTTTCTTTAACAATTCGTTACTACCGGTACTGCTTAATAACTTCATAAATCTTGTACGCGGTTGTTATCTTTTGGTTCAATATAAATACTTACGAGTGTTTGCAGAAGAATGTTCAACATTTGCATTCAAAGTGTGAAGTTCAAGGGAAGTAAATTCTATTATGGCTCCTATCCTCTAAGTTGAGACTGCTCATATTAAATTTTTCGAGCTAGATACATGTTTACCAAGAACGAGATGCATTTCCTTGCGTCACCAAGCTACATCGGAGGTTACGAAGTTTTCCCGAGGAGATTTGCGAAGGAAAGATTTAAGGATATATCCCGGCACAGCCTCGCTCCACGTCCGCCAAATCCCCCCCACGTCATCCGCTGGCTCCTCCAATTAAAATTTTAATCCACGCAATCTCTGAGGAGAACGTCGCGACCCCAAAGTTGAGCGACAAGTCGCGAAATGTGCGCGAGAGAAAGAAATGCGAAACTTCGAAAGAAGAACGACCCCTCCTCCGCTCATTTTTCCAAAACAATTTCCTTACACAAAAATAACGTCTCGCGTTCATCCTTGAAAACCCACTACGTCTCATTCCTCCCGCGGAACAGACGTAGAGAGAGGTCGAAACATTCCCACGAAGCCTTGGAAGAGTTTGGCGAACGTGTCCGTGTGCTCTGCTCGAAGATTAGGCGATTTTCGACACAGTAAGGCTGTGGAAATGTCCTGAAATCGAAGTAAGCAGGTCGTAAGCGTATTCTCCGGGCGAAACAAATGAGAAATCACTCGCGTAACTCCGCTTTTTCTTCCTCTCTTCGAAGTCTGTCTCCGAGCGGCATAAGGAAGCGAGATTCTCTGACCCTTGCGTCTATGTGGAAATATATCTTTCGGACGGAGAGCGGCGTCTCCCTTTCTGTCCCATGCTACCTTTTCGTTCGTCGTTAGCCATTTGTTTTCAGCCGAGGTGCCTCGGTGTTCTATCTTTCCCCGCTAGTATGTCTACCGTCAATTTTTTTTAGAAATATCTAGGTTACAAGGCGTTGTCGTGAGAGAAATAGAGGTAGTTTAGTAAGAGGAATGCAAAAGAGTGAAGGGATAGCAGAGAATCTATTTGTTATTGAAATCATAGGAGAAGGATAGAGATAGCTACGCAGAAGTCTTGTACTTCTTCATATTCAGTTGTTGATACTCACTACTTACTTGTATTTATTTAAAAGTAATCTTATTACTTACTATCACTGCGATTACGAAATACTAGATTTTCAATCAGCAACTAGCACTCTAGTTACTACTCGTCGTTGTTACTAGAATCGTAACAAACTATTTAATTTACATAACTATCCAAAATTTACGATAGTCTACATATAATTACGACTGATGTCATATGCGGTGAATAATTCAAAGAAAATTACATGCTCAGTCACAAGTATGAGCAAGTAACGCAGAACAAACTTATTTTTACGTCTTCCAGTAGGTGAGTCATAATGTTCCGTCAATCACGACGTCAATCTTATTATTTATTACATATATGCATTTTTAATATGCACGCACGAGTATATTCTGTGCCTTAAGTCTAAAATACAGGATACACACATTTAACTTAGCCTTAAAGTACCACAAACGATAAGGATTAGATAAAAAGACTTTCTTGTGTATTCTGCTCCCCTAATTGATGTTTCAATCTATTCTATTCCAACAAAAATATTGAGTGAATGATGTAATTCATGCTCATAGCTAGTCACAGAAAATAGATACTGGTTTTTTCGCTTAAAATGAAAGCACTACTTAACAGAATGGAAAGAGTAATTTAGGTTGCATTAGCCGAAGTGAAATTTTAATCGGTTATCATTGTTCATTTACAAAACTCTAATATTTTTCAACTTTCAGCACCTAAGTTAAGTGGTTACACTATTTAATCTTGAATTGGAGATAAGAACTGCAGCTACACCGGTAAATTAAATAGCAGACCGATGTAAACTGGTAGGTGGTACTTAAATTTTTTTTCTTCGAGTAGTATTCTAAAAGATTTTCTATACAAGTGACAGGATAACTTAAACTCAATTGGGAAGTGTATATTTATTTAATAAAGAAGTAAATAAACACTTAGTACAATCCATAGAGTATAATATATATCACGCGAGGAGTTCCGTCTACAAGTAGACATCTACAGACTAATTAAACTTCAGGCTACTCGAAAATGTCTAATTACTATTAATAACTAATCTCTTTTTGTTAACCGTATCATACTACAGTTCTTACTCAATGAATTTAATAAGTATTACTAAGGGGCTATAGAAGTAGGATTAGTTGTCAAAATTCTAAAAAATATATTATCTTATAATTTTGACAATATTTATATTTCGAAGTAGGACTGATTATCAAAAATACTGAGATGGAGACACGGTCCTTCATTTCTCCTGTGTAAATAGATGTAAACATGAAAGAGCTGAGTGACTTTCCTTGATTATACGGTTTCATTTTCACAAGTATTACTCCTATGAAAAATGTTCAGTACTTTACAGAAGTAGAAAATAACATTGAATTGGAGTTATTTAAAAGTTTGAAATTAATAATAAATAGTCCACAACGAGAGCAATTATGTCACAATGGAATGCAGAACGAGGATGGATATGGAAATAGGGTAAAAAGTGACGACTAAGGGTCCAGGTCATTAGTGGGCCTGGTTGTAGAGGGGAAAATTAACCACCAGTAAATTTATAGCGTAATTAGAAGAGAAAGGCTCGGAGTTGGTAAGGGGTAATTAGAGAGAGCGTAGTCTCACAAATGGAAATCTTTCCTATGAACGAATTGAAAATAGGACACTTTCATCGCATTTCCCATTAATACAAGATATTAACCAGATATTTCCAACAAGCAACCACGATACCGTAATGCGTATTCGACCCATAAACAGACATTTATGGGACAAAAAGTTCTCCAAATCTGAGCCAAATTTCGCTGATACATTTGGTAAATGCTTGGCCAGCGGCTAATACGTATTCGGACGTGATTTCTGAGGCAAAACAGGAAATAATAATTATTGTAACAGTACAGTAGACTAATCAATCCTATCTCCAGTTCCGGTACCAAGTAAATGCCTTTATAAATATTTTCTTCTCTATTTTTATCATTGATTAAGGTCATAATTTCTCTGCACATATTATTCGCATATCATGTACTTTCATCATTTATTTATTTTGCTTTCTTTCGGCCTCTTTTCTTCTTTTCTTATTCTGGGTGTCCTCTATTTTTTTACGAGCAACTTTCTTCGTTTCTATTTATCTACTTAAAAAAATATTTGAAGTTAGGAGTCAGCTGCTCGTGTTATCTTATCGGTTAGGATATGTTGTTTAAAATAAAAATCCGATGTGTGTTTCATTCCCCGTTACATGATGGCGGTTGAAATAAAAATAAATACCTCCGTCAAAGTAAGCTGTTTTTCCTTATCAAATACGACGTACGATAACATGCGATACATGCAGCATGACCTTCATTTTAAAGCCGTACATTAAAAGAGAAGATTCATCAATACTACACCATTTGCGATGCACTTATCGGAAAAGTGTTAAAGATTTCAGCTCGCAATAAAAGGCAAGTGCCTTTTGACGGGTCTCTTTTTTGGAGAAAAAAAATTGGGGCGTGCGATCAATCATTTCTTAACAAGACCGACATAAAATAAAGAGGAATAAAGATTACTGAGGGGAAGTGATTGAAACGTTATACATCGGGGGAGTGAATTTAAAGTTAAGACGAAAACATTGCTCAGTAACTCAAATAGACAATAAGGCATGAACTCTTAGCTTTTATATAATAATACAATCTGGTACGAAATTCAACTAAAATTTGATTCTACAAATATTTGGTGAAATATATCTCTGAAGCAATTCATTAAATATAGTGCCAATTTAGAACCCCTCAAATTATAGAGCCAGACCAAACCTTGTTTGAAGATTGATGATCATAGCTGATAATTTTACATTTTATATTACTTTAAAGCAAACAACATAATGAAATCTGTGAAAGATTTTAACCGTATACTGAAAAATTCTTTATTCTACTGAATATGAGGTCAAAGCAGAGTACGTTTAAAGGAAGAGCTACACCAATGACAAGCGTTTAAAAATGTTTTATTTTTGATCGGACAACGATTACGATATTTTGAGAAGAGTGTACAAGTGTACTTACGTCTTACCAGGGCGTTAGTGTCTCGCGCAAAATTTTGATTTTTGAAGCTTTAATTTCGAGCTTCCCATGCTAGCACGTCAAAACTTATTAATGGCAAGCTATTATTCATAAAACTTTCGTCTGATATTTCCTTTTTTGGCGGGTAAGAAACACCCCCGTCAAATCCAGATGGGACGGTTGTATGAATCACGCTCGTATTGGAGTGGTTAAACATGACCCCCTCGAGATTCCAACAACTTTCGAAATATATGAATATGCAGGAAATTAGCTAATCGCTTAACAGACGGTATAAAAGGAAAAACAAACCAAAACGGTAGATGTGGTTTTGGTGGGTGCCTTAGGTATAAAGTGGGAATGGCAGAAGGGATGACTTGTAGAGAGGACTTCAAATAGAGAACGTCATGTTTAGGAAATGTAAGGGAAAGGAATGTTAATAATGAAAAATAATAACTAAATGAATTAATTAACAATCAATTATAATTGAATAAATAAACTTTTTCGAAATTAATAGAAATCAATTAAATAAAAAATCTAAAAAATCTGACAAACATACGTATGTACAAGAAAAATACTACAATAAGAATATAAAAAATTGCAAATATAAACTAATACTACATATAACTAGATATAGATACATATAAAAACAAAGATTTGGGTTGATTATGGCAGTTAGAAAAACAACAAAACTTTTCCAAATATGGAAGAAGTGGATAAGAGAGCGTAAATGAGAGTAATTAATAACTAAAATAATTAATTAATAATTAAAAATAATTTCCTAAAATTAACTTAAGTCTGAAAAACAAAATCAAGTATTCTCAACAATATGACAAACATGAGTAAAAGAAAAGTACTACAAACGGTATAAAAAATACAAATATAAAATAATACATATAACTGGATACAGATACATATAAAACAAATATTTGAGTTAATCATGACAGTTAAAATGAAACATACCTTTTCCAAGTATGGAAGAAGTAGGTAGGAGAACGTGAATGAGAGTAATAAGAGAAGCGAAACTGACCGAAGTAACGGGGCTACAAAAAAGAAAAAGCAAGAAGGCAGGTGAGTGACCCAACCGCATACATCGGGCACGCCCATTTATTCTGAGCGCCCATAAACAATGACCTTAGGCCAGAGCGCCCCACTTTTCCCCACTCTTTTGGCACGAAGCTGAAGGACATTTGGAGAGAAACACAAGGGAAGGAGTGCGGGGGCGGAGACGTCGTTAGTTACACTGCACTGGTCGCGCAAGCTCCCGACCGAATCATTTTTCTCCCGCCTCACAAATGCATTGGTAACGGGAGTGCGTCGCCGGGGAAGGCGATTTGGAGGCATCCATCAACGCGGCAAAAAGTCTAGGAAGGCCTCTCAAAGTCAAGGGCACTCCGGAGACACTTTGAAATAGGAGATTCTATCTAGCCTTTTCGGTGGCGCTCACATTAATTGCGACGGCCTGATATGAGATGGAAAAATGTGTGTGCACGGCGAAGGAAAACATTTTTCACGAGTGTCGAGGGAAGTTTCTTACTCGTCCTTCTCGGTACGGAATGAAAACAAATGTGTCACTGTCTACCCTTTAGTAAGCTTCGCGCTCTGGTGTTTTCTTACGGTAACGGTTTACTGGTTAAATATTTTTACAGTCACTGCTTGTCTTTCAAGTCTCCAGACTCAGAAACCCAGTGGGCCTCTACGGATACCTTCCTGGCGGCGGGATGCGCTGATAATTTAGTGCATAAAGAGAAAACCTTGCCTGCTTACCATCGTCAGTACCCGTCAATAATGAAATTGACATGTCCAAACGTGGCTTTCTGGAACTCAACTCCCAACTTAAAGGAAAGAATACTTCGTAATTTCCACAGAAGATTTTTATTTGAAGTTTCGTCAAAGAGTTGACATCCTTAGATTACCTAAGAGAATTATGAAGCATTCTTTCTTTAAAAACTGATCACTTAGACTGAGGAAAGATAACCTTCATATTGTTGAGCTTAGAACATCAATAAATGTGGACATCTGAAACATATGGTCGCATTTTATATGTAACGGCCCCATAGCGCATTTTTGGATTTTCATGGTTTTCCATTATATCAAACCTAAAAATCACCTTACAGCATGTATACATTCTTTCGTTAGAATATCAACTTATTTTAAAGAATATACCTTCTTCTAGAATTTCCATTAGCAAGAGAAAACTCTAAAAAACATCTAATTCTTTTCAATAAAGTAGTTTTCTGGTTGAAATCGCATGCTGTAAATGCTTTAAACAATATGGCAACTCCCACCAAGTTAAACCTACATTCAGGAATTTTGTTTCACCCATTAACCTGAAGTAGTCAGTTCTAACATTTTTAAAAAGTTTACTTAAAGTTAATTTTCTATTTTAGATATGGGAGTTCACAAAAATTCACCCCATTATCTTATCGTTAGGAAGTGTAAATGTATAATGTGTATCACAGTGGAGCAGTGTTATCGAATATAGAAATATTCAACAATTATTTGTTTTATTTTTAAATGAGAACTGAAATCATATTCATTATCAATAGAAATGTATTGAATTGGAGTCCTCCTGTTTCCATAAAAGAAGAGATTATTCATTATTAACTTTATTTTTCTACTACAGATTCAATAATCGAAGGCTTTCATTTGGTTCTGATTTACTTCAATCCGATTCATACAAAAATTAACCTGATATCTTTATAACATTTACATTTTTAAGGAAGTTTAAGATTGCTTTAAACAGCTACAATATATCTCAATCTCTAATTTTTCTCGTTTCTTACGCCAGACAATAACGTATTTTCCTACAATAACGTCTCCGTTTATCTTGCACCACTTATATTGTCATTTCTGCACGATATCTTTTGACGAGCTAACCTTCGATCCTCAGTGGTCATCCTCAAGTGCCTGGACCGATGGCGCAGATCAACGGCTTCAAATCAACAGGGCGCCAAGATCCACTCGGTTCAATTCCGCAAATGACTCTCTCGATGGCACTTCTCGCCATCCAGTGCCCACGCTGCAGTTGGATACGTAGCAGATGTGTTGAGAGGATGGAAATCATTGCCTCCATCTGGTGTATTCTCACAAGCCATATGTCCACGAAGAGGATGACCTATTTAGTAACGGACTGTGACCACGAAATCTTTTTTTTATGATCTTTCAGAATTAAGAAGTGACATCAGGCGTCGGTGGTGTAATGTTCAGCATAGTTGCCTTCCAAGCAGTTGATCCGGGTTCGATTCCCGGCCGACGCACATTTTTTAGAGCTATTCTCGATCTATAAAAATAATATATTTTTGTATTTTCCCATTCGCTAGTCTCATATTTCGATGGATTATTATAGTATACTGCAATGTAAGTGAGAATCGGCAGCTCTCTGTAACTGGCATTTCTTTTATAAAAGGAGTAGGGTAATAATAAAAAAGCCATGTCTGAGATCACTAGAAGAGTCATGTTCGACCACCTTCCGAGACTTCAAAAGTACAAATTTGCTGAAAAGTTTGAGTACAACTGGCAACCTCGCTTCTCTAACTTTATCGGTGACGTTCGCATCTCAACGCCATAAAGGTTAATAACCTAAACCGAACCGTCTAGACTATTGATTTGTATTTCAAATTTCCCTACATGACACATGCGTCGGTGGTGTAATGGTCAGCATAGTTGCCTTCCAAGCAGTTGATCCGGGTTCGATTCCCGGCCGACGCACATTTTTATTAAACTTTTTTTTAAGTAGATGATACAGAAATGTTGATTCGTATCTCTTTTACACTTGTTCGCATCTGCACGGAAAGTTACAGAACGTTAAATCAAATTTTTAAACTCCTCGCGCCCTAACGTATTTGGAAGGAGTGTAAGACCAGGGACTGCTTTATAAAAATCTATTAATATATCATAGATTTTGGAGTCGGTCCAACTTTAAAAGATGATAAACAAAATTGTTCAGGCAACATCGTTAATTCAACGGCCTGTTGGTCTAGGGGTATGATTCTCGCTTTGGGTGCGAGAGGTCCCGGGTTCAAATCCCGGACAGGCCCGATTTTTAATAATTCGTTTTTTATAAACATCATCAAAGCATTTAGAGCAATGATCGATGCATAAAAACAAAATATTTTTATTGTTTCCATTCGTATTAATTTGAATGAAAATTAACTGTGGGTGAAGGAAAACTTATGCCTACTCCGACTTCATACATCCTCAGCTGTCTGGGAGGAATGTGGATCACAATACTATGAATACTTCGCACTTCTTTCGAATTAACTTTCTTCTCTCCTGTTAAACTTAAAGGGGCTGAAACAAATCATGAATATTTAAGTTACGTGTAGGTGTGAGATGCCACCAGAAAATAGCCAAACCAAGATAGACAAGGGTTGTCTCTATTGAGCGATAACTCGACACTAAAATCTCAGATAAAATTTAATAATAGATACCTTTATAATAAGTAGGTTAAGGTAAGGCCTGATAGGTCTTTTGACAGCATGGTGGTCAACAAAAGAAGTCAACCAAAAATTGTAAAATTAAATAAATTAATTACTTATTTAGCTTAATTTTTCGCTTAATATAACTAGTATTAAAACGAGCGTCGGTGGTGTAATGGTCAGCATAGTTGCCTTCCAAGCAGTTGATCCGGGTTCGATTCCCGGCCGACGCACATTTTTTAGAGCTATTCTCGATCTATAAAAATAATATATTTTTGTATTTTCCCATTCGCTAGTCTCATATTTCGATGGATTATTATAGTATACTGCAATGTAAGCGAGAATCGGCAGCTCTCTGTAACTGGCATTTATTTTATAAAAGGAGTAGGGTAACAAAAAAAAAGCCATGTCTGAGATCACTAGAAGAGTCATGTTCGACCACCTTCCGAGACTTCAAAAGTACAAATATGCTGAAAAGTTCGAGTACAACTGGCAACCTCGCTTCTCTAACTTTATCGGTGACGTTCGCATCTCAACGCCATAAAGGTTAATAACCTAAACCGAACCGTCTAGACTATGGATTTGTATTTCAAATTTCCCTACATGACACATGCGTCGGTGGTGTAATGGTCAGCATAGTTGCCTTCCAAGCAGTTGATCCGGGTTCGATTCCCGGCCGACGCACATTTTTTTTAATGTTTCTCTGGTTACATAATAATTTTATATTTTTAAATTGCTAGTGTTCAGTGTAGATCGATTTGAGCAGCGGATAAAAGACGTCTATTCTATTCTATTCCAAGCAAAAGTTTTCCAACATAAGATAAAAGCGTCTTTCAACTTCGCACATCTTCAGTCGTCTGAAAGGAGTGTGGGATAAACTATGGCAACTTCCTCTAATTCTTAGGAAGTGCCTTCTTTCTTTCCTGTTTATCTTAGAGGAGCTGAACGGAAGTGACTGATATCTAAAATACGGTAGTGAAGATACGAAACGTCGCCAGGAAATAACCAACCAATGATAAGCATGAGTTGACCCAGACGGGGAGTTACATCAGAGACGAACAGTTAAAACTTCTAAAACGATAAGAGATAAAATTCAATCACAGAATAAAACCTGGTAGGTGTTTTGGAAGCCAAGCGATCATCATCAGGAGAGATTCATAAATTTACGACGCAGAACTTAGAGGAGTTATTTTAGTTAATGTAGCGTCGGTGGTGTAATGGTCAGCATAGTTGCCTTCCAAGCAGTTGATCCGGGTTCGATTCCCGGCCGACGCATATTTTATAAGAGTTTCCTTTGGAAAGTGATGCATACATTTTTATTCCTGTTTCTTTTGTTACATTTTCTCCCATTTTCCTTAACTGCTGTCTTCACGGGAAGCAAAGGACACAACCGATTTCCCTTTTCAAACACCTCGCGCGCTGAGTGGTCTGGAAGGAATGTGAAACAAAGTAATGCTCTATAGAAATCTATCATTCATCACATATTTCATGTGGGTTCAAATTTAAAAGATCTTTAATAAGAAAGCTGCACAAGGAACATAATTCTGTTAAAAAATTTTTGTCTATTTCCGAAATATGTGTTTAAAAATACTCTTAAATCTAGATTTATGTAGTTTTTATCTCGTGAGTTCACGGCTATCTCCTCTTCTCCATTTTTTTAAGATGTACTAGTTAATTCATAAGTTCACTGTGGTAATTCGTAGTTAATTCATAAGTTTCAATGTAAAACCATATAAACTTATTGTGTGTTGTATTAGTTACTATTAAATCGTATATTATAAATGTGATTATATGGATAATCTACCAAGTATGTTTATCATTTCGTAGTTTTTTAACATTTTACTGTAAAACTATTAATTATTGTAATTTATTTAAAGACTTATTTTGTAATTCTGAAAACCACTGAAATAAAATAATTATGTATGGAATTGTACGGATATCATATATTTGTTATACAATTTGTAATTTATGTTAATGTCTATATGATAATAGCCATGATGTATAACTTTATTTCAAAACCTATATTTTATAACTTTTATATATATTAACATCACAAAATATTGCAAATTGCTGAATGGTTAACTGTATTTTATGTCAACTTTTAATGCACAACTTTTTATGTAATGAATTGCCTAGAGGAGGATCTTGGAGCGATTTCCTCCTCGTCTTTAGACCAATGCCAGGCAATTGAAAACAAAATTAATTAATTAGTTACACTCTCCTCAAGCGTTCCTATCTGACCAGAAAGCTAAATTGCTACGTATTCACAAATAAACTATTAAATTTTTCAGAACCTAAAACGGAACGTATTAATCCTCGGTTTGTTACGAGTTTTCACAGCATGGGTACTACGCCAAGCAGAATTAATGATTGTTACTTTTATCAGCCTGTCAGTGAGTGATGAAGATGGTGGGAAAAGAATGGACGATAACAAATCGGAGGTATAGAGCATGAGAGAACATAATATTGAGAGGGGATGGGTCACAAAAAAAGGTAAGTGGAAGTAGAATATGAAAAAAAGAGTTAAAAAGAGGGAAGGTATACATTAAAGTTGCTATATGATAAGGAAAGGGTCAGTTACTATAATAAATAAACAATATGGCGCATAAGTTAAGGAACCTTGGGCTCATGAACCTACCATCAACTATAGTCCATTAGAGGATGACTTATAGCGAAACATATCAAGATATTAGATGGAACATTTCCATAATTTATTAAAGATTGTGAGAAAAACTAGACTATGCCCTCAACATATTACGAACTTGACTAGTTTCACAACTATATTGTGGACTTAGTCTAGTTTTGTTACGTAATCTTTAATAAAATAGATGGTAACTTATTTATCCATACATTATGTCTGCAGTCTATTCTTTCTAGGGTCTTTATGGATAAGGATTAGATTATCAAAGTCTCTGATTTAAAGTTGAGTATATCAGCTCATCGTGTGGATACCTTTTGCGAGGCAGGTTCATGAAGTATAAAGTTTTGATTGTTATTCGTGAATCATATGTATTGCTTTCTTATGCGAGGAAGTTGTGGAGGTGGAAGGAAAAGAAAGAACCTTAATTGAAGAATCAAAACGGAGTTTGAGACACCAATAAACGGCTTCTGTGATATAAGTATGGATTAGAATATAGAAAGTAAGTCTGGCTAATGGGCAAACAAACGCAGAAAAGTTGGAGATGGTAGGAGAAGAGAGGGAGTTTTAATACAGTGACAGGTATTGTTAAATGCATTAATAGACTGAGGGTATGAAGGGAAATGATAGAGGGAAATGCAGATGCAGAGACAATGTTTGACGAGTGAAAAGAGCAGGAAAAGCTGTCAGCAAGTATTGGATAGGATATTTCGGCGGAGGAACTTGATTTATGACAATAAGCCAATCAAGAGGTAGAACACTCCGGCATAAATTTATATGATTGAACCCATAACACAAACCGCGATATTAGTTCCAAACAGAAAAATATTTATCTAATTAAAATTTATGTGGCGAGAATCGTTAGAATATAAATGAAATAATTCATTTTTTTTTCATCGAAAATCATTTTTCATTAAAAATTTTGCGGTATTTAAAAATTCCTCACTTTTGGGTAGAATGTGAATGGTGTCCAATTTTGTCATAGCTCGAGTATTTAATTTATACTAAATGCAACTCCAAATGTTGATCCCAACCTTGGTTATATTATAAATGCACCGCAAATGTGTAATTAAGCACTCCGGGAGTGTGAGTGATCAGTTCAGCATTTCCTTCATCGAAATGATATTAACAAATTCGAAAATTGCATTCGGTCAAATCCGAAGTTTTAATTTTTAAATCGAATTTATTAATCGAAAATACTAGTATGCCTGATATGAAAGAATCAGGAAATGTTTTTTTTAATAACACATACGCCTATCATTGGTTGAGAGCATATATTATTTATTGGAATTCCTTCGAAAGAGTGAATGGTGTATTTCAGAACAGAATTATTTTTTCAAAATTTGGCTTCTATGATCAATTGGTATCAAACAAAGACACTCACATGTTCGTAGCACTCTATTTATATTTTGAATTTAGTCGTATATACTCCAAATATCGGTTTTCATCGGGTGATTCATTTGAACGAACAATGGGCAACCTCTTCTCGCCTAAGGGCTTGTACATGCATGCAATGCCAAGCCTGACACGTTTTTTAACGAAGGCAGAAAATCCAACATGAAAAATAGACAAATAATGGAAGGAAATAGGTTTAATGATTCATTAAATGGCACAGTAATTCTTTCCGTTTTCATTGTACTTGAGGTGATGAATGAAAAGGGAAAATACGTTATTTTAATACTCTAATGATGACTCATATCATAAAACAATTTAAGCAAAGTAATAATCTGAATATCTACTTTGAGGCTAAATTAGGTAATAAAAGTAAATTAGTAAACAATGAATTACAATGGTATTATTGCTTGAGTACTAGTAATAGTATCGGTTTCGGTAAATAATTAATTATTTTTATTTCCCTGCCACATGCCGAAAGGCGGCTTTTAGGATATTAATTTAGTTATATATGTAATAACATATTTTAAATGTGATATTAAACCTTTTATAGTTTAAGGTATCTCATAATAAAAATATTTATATATACTGAAAACCGGAATATTCATATCATCATCTCGAATATCTAATATTGGATGAAGAAACGAAACTGAAAGAAATCTGCGGTTGTCGGGTTGAGGGCTTCCACTTTCTGAAAGGATGCTCTTCCACCAATTAAGCAGCTCAGGAGTAGCATTTCTCTCGCTGCTTTATAACCTTTGAGTAAATTATTTTGTATGTGAGAAATGAATGAATGCTCTTCAAATATCCCTGCAATATTATTTAGAGTGAATCGAAAATCTTCCTTTTTTGTTTAGGCACAGCAGAGGAAAATATACCATACGATAAGTTTGTCTCAATCTTGTTCAGCCTGTTATAATAAGAAAGCTACTGAGGTATAAGCAGTGCTGAGTTTTGGCGTAATTTTATCACTCATCACTGTATGCTATTAATATAAAAATTATTTGTAGGGTTACAGCGTTACATTTGAAGTTGATGTTGACCTACGAACATTGACGTCAAATTACAGCACTTTATTTTGATCAAAGAGGAAAGGAAGGAAAAATTACTCACTACGCATCTTGACTTGTAAGCCTCATTCCCTCTGTAGGATTTTTGTCGCTCTGGTAGGGAATGAGGTTCAAATCAGCTTCCTGTGGCACACTGTACAGACAATTTACCTTTGTCAAGACATGCATGGAGCCTAAGAGGATAGAAAGAGCAAATTACCTCACTCCTCATCTCTTCTTGAAAGCCTCATTCCCTCCGTAGGCCTTTCGTCGCTCTGTTAGGCAATGAGTTCCACTCTGGATCCTGAAATACGCTGTACAGACATTATACCACTATCAAAACATTCACGACACCATAGAGGGAAGAAAGGGGAAACTACCTCACTCCCACTTTCCCAGTAAGCCACATTCCCTTTTGTTTACTGATTGCGGAGAGGAGTTCCTAACCATCCTTCGGGTTGTGCACTTAACAGACATACATCACCATTGAGCAACACGAAGCTGCATTTTCCACGCGATCTGGAAGTGCGTTGGATGCAGCGCTGCTAATGGAAACGAAGCAATTCCTCTCCCCTTGCAGGTGCGGTCTTTTGTGTTTAGACAGAGCGGAGCAAGGGATCGCCACGGTGCAGCTGGAGGGAGGAATTGAAAGGACCCGTTATATGGAGTGGAATGGATTGGTCGGGAAACGCAAGTCATCACGGATGGGACGAAAAGGGAGGCGGGTCGGAAAGAACGGAGGGGGGATCGTGGAGGAAATCAGGGCGGGGAAAAAAGAGATAGAAACGGGGTCGTTGGGGAAAAATTGTTGCTTAGATACGTCCGCTGGGGACAGCCTACGCCTCTCGCGCAAGGCGATGAGAACAGACACATTAACCGTACGAGGGCTCTCTCATTTTTTTTTTCTCTTCCTACCCATCAATTTGAAAATCAAGGCGAGTGTGCGAGACACAGACCATTAACGAGAGCTTTTTTCCCTTGCCTAGCTGAAGAGGGATTATTTTCTCGGCCTGAATTGCATGCAAAGGAACAATTGCGCAGGTTTAGCTAAGAATTTTCGTTGAAATGAAGACTTCAATATAATTGTGGTGAGATAATGAGCGAGATATACCATATGTACCCGTTTGTAGGTTCTACTTTAAATGCGATTTCGATGTAGAAATCTAGAGTAGATTTATGGGGGATACAATTATAATACCCGTTGTAATTAAATATACAGTATTACGTTTCAAGATAGAGTGAGTTACAACTAATGCACCGTTTACGATCAATATGTAGCACAGTATGAGCTTGATAGCAAGAAAAGGCAGGTATCCTCGTAAAAAGTTTTTCATATACTACATATCGTTGAGAAATCTAGAGTAATAGGTGGCAATGCCACTCATAAAAATAACAAAAAATTGCTATACCTATTACATCAAAATATACAGCATATATTTATATCAACATACAGTATGTGTACAGTGGTTAATATATGGTATGGCATCAGTTAAAGCATCAAATAGGTGGAATGATATATACTGGTAATCGAAGTATAATATAAGTTGGAAGTAAACTCCAAAAACCATCAAAATTAAATTAAATTAATTAAATTAACTATCTTATTTTGTTGGTTTTTGGAGTTTACTTTCAACTTATAACACAATCATCAGCAGCCACCTTAGCTTAATCTAAGTATAAGTTGAAAAATCCGCTTAAACAGGCTAAATGTTGAAAGAAATAGACAGAAAGTAAAAGAACGTCTCCTTAAAAGTCCGTTAGAAATATTAAACATTTATTTTTTTATTTTGAAGTATGAAAACTGAATCATGCATAACCACAATTAGCACCCGAATCATATGTATATACCAGTACCATTTTATACATTATATGAGCTATCGGATCTGCACAAATTTGTGGAATCTTAAGATTGCAAAGATAAAGTCATGATAATGTACGTCTGAACATATACGGATTTAATGTTGACCTCAAAAGCAGCGTATTAAAAATGTAAATCATGTACATACTTTTTAGTTCTTGTTAATTGAAAATGCATATTTAGAAAAAAAACTACATTTATAGCTGAAATTAGAACCATACAGTCAAAAATAGGTTCATTAGAATTATAAATACTGTTTGCTTACGCATAAAGTAACAGACACTCAATTTACGCCTACAGTCATTTAATTCCATTTCTTCTTCACCAACGTTTAATATATTTACTTCCTATTAGACTGTTGGTGACGTTTACACAGATGTTAATTCACAAGCAAGCAATAATTATTTCTCATTATGATCTTCGGCAATAGAATTAATTACGCTACTACTCCGTTAATTACGCTACTATTGAATCATAATTAGAAACGTTGCAAAATTCGCGGAATAATAAATAGTTAAACTTGAAAAGATAATTTTGATAATGTGGCGCACCTATTAGCAGATTTTAAATCATCAGATCGTGTTGTTTGTGAACATTCTTACCTATAGTTTCACAACGGGTAACAATGCTACATTATTACTTACATCGATTACTGAGAAAATGTTTTTTCACAAAATCGATAACAATTTTTTGTTCCTGCCACGGAAATAAGCTGAAACATTTAATTTGAGTCAAAAATTATTTGAATATTATATTAATATTTGGTTTTGATTATTGAATTAGTGCTATAGGAGACATAAAATATCAGAACGAGTTCTCCACTAAAGAGTACAGTAAAACGTGTACATCCGTAAGGTCTGAAAGGTCTTTATTGAAGCAAAATCGAGACTCAAAATTCTACTGTTCCATCTAATATATTGTCAGTGATATCATTAAAAGAACGCAAATAAATGTGTGGATATAATTAGAGAAGTGAACTTAAGAGGGATTTGTGGGTGTAAAAATGTAATTAATATCATAGGAAAAATACATCCACAGTAGAAATGAACCCAAAAGAAGAGGAATGTGAAAAACCTTATGCAAATATAATGATAGTACAAGATAAAAAATGAGAAGGAAACTGTGTAAGATTAACTAAAACTGATTCTTAAAAACCATGAGGATCACAAAATAATTAGCATGTCACTCAAAAACATCCGAAAATTAAATTGTTTGATACTTTAAGTTCAAATTGTTCAATAGACACATTACTTAAGAATCATTAAAGAAATTAAAAAGTAAAACATGTTTTTAATTTCCTTTTATCGGACCACTACTGATAAGACATCAACCAGATAGAGACAAATATTTTTGTATTATATGGTTACACGGAAAATAATGGTAGAATTGGGCTTTTGTTTTTCTATGAGATTTCTATTTTAGTTTTTACGTAACTCTAAACTCGAGTAGCGATAACAAAAAATCCCACGGTAGGATGGGTAATAATAGCTGTCGTAGTAGTACCTAACATACGTTTGATGATGTATTTCAATTCTTTATTGCATCAGAAATGAAATTTGTATTTGATTTGTTTAATAAACTTACAGGTTCGAGACGGTTTATCTAATTTTCAGAATTCTGACGCAGCTGTGAAAAAAATCGTCGAAAACGAGCGCGTTAATATCGGCTGTGTTGGCGATAATGGAAAAAATGCAAATTGCGTTTTCACATGCTGATAAGCACTGCGATTATCTCCGGAAGCAATTTCTGTTGCCTGAATATTAGGGTCAGTGATCCCCGTTTAAGAAAAATACGTATCTTAACAATCACGTGAGAACCGCTGTTTCGTTCCCGCGAAACTCTCACAATCAATCATGGGAATGGTGGCAGGAAACTGACGCATTCTGTATTGAGTTAAGGTTTCCGTGCATTTCATTCGATCGATAGAATACATTATGGAAAACGGCGAGAATAACTTTACAAAGGGAAAATCATCAGGTTTCGAAGAGCGATAAATATTACGTCCATCTCCTTAGTTTCCTACGGGGTGAGATAAGGTTGCTTCTAATGGAATTTTTATTATTAGAACGGTTGAGGAAATCAACTGTAATCGAAATACTTTACACATATATCGACGAGTTTCCTGTTTAAGGTCGGATAGGGATGAACCGGAGCATTTCAGAGATTCTATTAAAGCTATTTAGGAGTTAAGAATATAATTTACATGAAAATGCGCGTCCATAATAATGGACATTAGCATTGGAATTATAAATACTGGAAGTACTGCCATGCAAAGGGAAAAATCATTACAATTCATATTGTCCGTCGCAGAATTCATAGGGAGATACATTACATATCTTACAGCACTTAAATACACATCTAATATAATTAAGCGACATTTAACTAAAGATCAATAAGTTTATCATAATATCGTATATATTATTATTTTTTTTATTATTAGTCAATACCGCCGCAGTTAGACATTTCGTCCGGTGGCGACGTTTAATTACCGTGCATTACAGAACTATTACATACAATACGGTTTAGTTACACATAAACAAATACAGAAAGTTGGTATCTATCTACCCTTCAATTAACTACAATTGTTTAACAACTACTCTAATCACAATTACAACTTCAATTATACTTTTACATCACAACCACTGCAAACACTAAAATATATACATTACAATATATATCATAATCGAGTTTGCAGAATCAGCAGGAAAGGAGATGGTGGATTATAGAGCCAGAAGTGACTTACATATTCACTTAAGAAGGTAGGTAAGCCCTTCAAACCTTCAACTTGCAGGAGATTGTAATTGTATACATGCTATTTAATCAATCTTTACTTAAAAATAATAAGACACCCAAAAATTAATTTTTAATTAAAACGTAACTCAGAAAATAAGGTATTTGTTAGGAACTGGTAATTCATTAACCAATAGCTTCTTTGAACTAACACAGATGTACGTATAAAATTTTACATAATTACAGTTTCTTCGGTTAAAATCTATCGACATACTTTGTGTTAGATAAGACTAAGGTGATTGCAAGTTATCTAACGAGCCGTCTTTCTGCTTGTGGAAGATGGTGCCATAACTGGACTTCCCAAATCGGTTACTGTCGGGTACCGATTCTTAAAATTAATTAATTATTAAAGAATCACTTCTTGAACCGACCCATTTCTCTGATTTTCCTCGCTGTATCAGTTTGACCCATGCAACTGGGGGGGGGGGGGCTTATTGTAAATCTTTGTTTACTTAAGGTTATATTTATACGATTTACTAACGCCTCTTAACAGAAAATAGATAATTTACTATCACTTGCTAATTCGCTGTCTTTCATATTACATATCAAATGAGATTTTCTGTTAGTGTAAAACGAGAGTTTTCTGACGTTTGACTCAAACGCTTTATTAAAGGGTTTGTATATTCTTTCGGATACATTCTGTTGCTGCAAGGTACGAGTAAAGTCGAAAATTCACCAAAGTTAACTTTTAAAATGATTTATTCGCAAAAAACTGTTCATCAGGAGAAGTAATTAATGATCTGGTAAATTTGCGAAGTACTTCACAACAACCTTTTTCATTTAAGTACCCAAATGGGGATTCAGGTAAGAGCAATGCTTATGCGCGCTCGGAATCAAAGTAATGAGAATTTTGTTTTAGGTGCAGGGGAGCTGGGGCGTGGAATCCCTCGCGCCTCGTAAAAGTATTTGATTGATGCTCTCTCTCCGTTGGCTTACATTGTGAGCTCGATAAGTTGGTCACTGATGTTTTCCCCGATTAAGGTCACTTCAAAGAGACGTTGAGAAAGGAGGGAACGTGATAACTTCATTTCTCCTAACGTTTCAGAATTACGGAGAACTTTTTAACTTAAATTATGAAATGAAGGGTTTAATATTTTTTAATTGATTACAAATTAACAAATATGTTATCTGTACAACTAATTATTATTATTATCAGAAATATGTTACAATTGGACTAATCGCCCGGTGGCAACACATAATACATATCGAGTACATAATATACCTTCATTACATTTAAACTATAACTACGACACGTGTCAGCAATACAATAATACAGAGCATAAAACTCACTGCTACATCTTTACCCTTCCCTCATAATACAAGTTTTTTCAACAGCAAGCTCACTCGTCCTAAATAGTTTTACTTAATCTTTTTTTGAATTCCCTATGATTTTTTTGGGAAGGGCTCCAAGACTCTTGCATGCAAATTATTCCAATCTGTAATAATACGATTTAAAAATGAGAATTTACTTATGTTTGTTCTCTGTTTTATTACTTTAACTTTATGTCTGTGGTCTTTTCTGCCATAAAATTTTGCCATAGTAATTTTATTTGATAATTCCTCTAACGATTTAACTCCNTGCATGCAAATTATTCCAATCTGTAATAGTACGATTTAAAAAGGAGAATTTACTTATGTTTGTTCTCTGTTTTATTACTTTAACTTTATGTCTGTGGTCTTTTCTGCCATGAAATTTTGCCATAGTAATTTTATTTGATAACTCCTCTAACGATTTAACTCCTGTGTATACCTTAAAAAATAAAGCTAACCTTTTCTTTGCTCTCCGTTCCTCCAGACTTTCCCAACCTAATTCTTTTAGCATTTGAGTTACGCTATCTAGCCTTGCATACCTGCCTAATACGAATCTTGCTGCTCTTCTCTGTACTTTTTCTATTTTTCGCTTTCAGCGATTCAATAGCACGGATTCAGCGATTTAATAGCACGAATTGCAAATATATAGCCAAAATTATATGCTGACAATTATGCTATGCTAACATATCTGAAGATGAGATAATTCTAACGTGTAAACACACACAAAAATACACAAACACATAAAATGTATTTCTGAGATAAAAAACTACATGAGGTGCCAAATCTACTATTGAATAATTTCATACATTAGAATCATTACACGATTAACGTTAATATTGGAGAACATTTAAATTACGGATGGATCATTAGTTTTTAATTTCATGTTTCACCTAATTTCAAGATTCCTATTCCACGTAAGATGTATGCCAGATTATTCATATCTTAAAGGCGAAGTTGTTGAGGAGTTTACATAAATAAATGTAGAATTAAGTTTTAAGAAAATTAAGAATTAAGTCCTAACAAATTTTAAAACTAACACAGTATAATTAAATTAAAACGAAATTCTAAATGTTGAAAGTAAAACGGAATTAAGATAGATTTAAAATAATATTGAAATAATGAAAAATTAAAATCAATCTTAAATCTGGAAAAGTTATCAAAATCACAATAAAATCAAACTATAATCAAATTAAAATCAAAATAAAATAAGGGAATGAGTTATTTCATTAAATGAAATATTTTTCGCGAGAATTGTGTGAAGACAGAAGAGTGTATAAGTTCCAACAACAGTATAAAAGAGAGATGACCAATATATATAATTCACTGCCAAATAATCATAAATATGCTAAGCAACAGTTCAAGAATGTGAAATGTAATTACTTCGATTTCTCATTGCATTTACTTTATATTCGCACTTAAGCATACTTTACAAGCAATGAAGGAGGAACCTTTCTTCATTCATTATACCCTCCTCTAATAGGGATAAATGAGCACACCTTCCAACTAAATACACGTGTCACGCGGAATTAGGAGAATCCTATTATTGCCACCTTGCAGGACTCAAGGACAGGACGGAAAGAGAAAGCTAGCAATTAAAAGCGCGAAAAACGTCAACCAAGATGAGTCACGCATCTGATTTTCCAGAGAGATTTCTCTATGCGTCGACATCTACCGTTTGTAATACAAATCACCCACTCCATTACATAAATGTCGACAATCTGCTTTCCCACTTTTAGAAAATAGGTGAGTTTCCTCTAGGGTCAAAGTTCACGAGTGGAACAAGCAGAAGCGGGCTTCCAAACACCCTTACCCTCGAGCACACGTACGGGAAAAGAAGGAAAAACTGAGACGAAATTAAAGGGAACGAGATGGGTTCGGAGGAACGCTCAAGAAGAAAAATACGGACAGGAAAAGGGGCATTTTCAGACAATGAGAGGTTTTGTAGGGAGAAAATGAGTGTTCGAGAGATGTGCCACACAAATTGGTGAGAACTAGGTCCCGATAGTTATGGAAGGAACCGTAAGATGTAAAGTTAACGACGTCGATGACTGCTCCCGAGCGATCGTGCTCTTTCTTCCGTTATATGTAGGTTTCTCAGGAGACAATGAAAACTCTGCAGGGGTCAAGGTCGGGAACTTACTCATTCCGGTGCTTATGCTCAAGCCAAAAACAAAACAGTTCTACCGCGCTTTTTTCAGGTAGAGTGATGTCTATTATATAAGAGAATTAGAGAAATTATAGATCAAAGCAGAGCGGCTCGTTTCGTTAAGGAAGATTATAGTTTCGATAACAGTGCATCAGAAATAATCAAAGCCATCAGTTGGTAATCTCTTAAGGATAGAAGAACCGAAAATAGGCACAAGTTATTCCAGAAAATTTAAGTAAGGATTTTCACGACGAAATAGATAATATCGTAATTCCCGTACTCAGCAAGCATGGATTCCGAGACCAGACGCCTGAGAGTTTTGCGAGAACGGATAGCTATTACTGGTCTCTTTTTCCTGATAGTATTAGGAATGCCAATCAGGAAGGTTATTAATAGGTACGGTGTTTTCACATCCCCTGCCATACGCCATACGGCGGCTTTCGGGGTAGTAATGATAATAAGATATCACAGAAAAGTAGCTGGAATGGTATGGCTATGTCCATATGAGATGAACTGCTACAACAAATCAGTAAATTAATCAGACAATAAATCAATAAATAAATCAGTTACTCAGAGTCTTCAGGAAGCAGAATGGGAATCTTTAGAGGATATAAGATTTAATCAAAGGATAAATTTACTAAATAAGTTCGGAGAAAGCTCGTTCACAGATGAAGCACAAGATATGATGCGTCCTCAATCTTACATAAGGCGTTCTGACACTGCAAGAAAGAATAATGAAATACGAGTAAATACATGAGCAAATTGATTCAAGAGTTCAATTTTTCCGCGAACAAAACCCGAAAGTAATCGATTTTGGTAGTAAAGCCATAGTCCATGCACCCCCAGTCATAAGCCGAAAGGCGGCCTGCAGGGACTTAGATGGGCATATGCGACGAATGGGAAAGGGGAGGCTACCAAAACGAGTCCTCTCATGTGGAATCCTATTGGGCAAAGGAAAAGAGGAAGACCCAGAGAGAGAGAGAGAGAGAGCTGGATTGAAGGGATTAAAATCGAGATGAAGGAGAGAGGTCTAGAAGCAGAACAATGAGATGACCGTGATAAAAGGAGATTAGGAATCGGAAGAGCTGGAAGATGCTGTAGAGCGATAAAAAAACCGATATAATGGTACTGCGGTCTGTGATAAAGGTTTTTAACGTATAGTAATATTTATACTATTCTCGCGAGATATAAGATATTCGCGTGAAACAAATTGAAGATTCTCGGTTATATACTTATTCATGAAGCAGAAATACTGAATTAGATCATGAAATTATATTCAGATAAAAGTTAGACTTTAATTTGTTGTAAATGACACTGGAAGTAACACTAGATCGATTTCGATCGATTTATGCTTAATTAAGTTTTATGCCTAAATTAGTTAATATTGTTTCTATCAAATATCAATTTCACATATGAATTAAATGTTACTTTATGCCTTGTCAAAGGTTGGAGCTGTTACTTCCTAAAGAACTGAAACGGGAAAAACGTACTGCGTCAAGCATCGCAGAACTCATATTAATGGCATGCTCCTGCTTAAAATGCGCAAACATACAGTTTTTTTATAATGTTAGTTTACTGAAAAATTTTCTCGATGAAGACTATGAATTGAAATTTAAGGCCGCAAATGACATTTCTGCATGATTTTAATTAGAAAGTATTTCCAGTTAATATGAACTGATAGGAAAAGGTCCAGAGACTGCGCATGCATTAAACAACGCGAATTATAAACGATAGTGGAAGAAACTCCGTATTAAATCCACAAAAATTTATTCCTAAGAATCTTTTTTTAGATAAAATTTTATCGGGTAATTTGATCGTTTCTCATTGGCATCGTGTTTTGGCAACCGATGGAACACGGCTGTTAATGAATAAGAGGGCTATAAACACCCCATAAGCTCTTTTAGTCAGATGGAATTCCCGTTTGGAAACAAACGGGAAGTTTGGGATGAACAATCCATAACCTCGCATTTATCTTTAAACGCGAGTTCCATCAGCCGACACACGACTTATGGAGAGTTTTTAAACCGGTAATGATTTAAGTGACGTTGAAAGAATTGGAGGGACTTGTGTTAGAAGGGAGAAAGTCTTAGTAAATAAAATTACGCTTAGAGAGGATGGCGAAAGCAAAGGAAAGGACAGAGGTTAAGAGCTAAGAAGACGACGTAAAAAAGTAACCTTTTACGAGGTAAGGCCAAAGTTGCAGGGGACAGGATGGAAAGGAATGAGGATGAGGGATAGGTGAACAGCATGTGATAGAGAAAGTAAAGCGATTGTGTGGCAGTAAAAAAAGGGAAAGGACGCGAAGGAAGTAAAAGCAATCCACTGAGTGAAAGAGACTTACGGAAAAGCTTTATAATTAAGCCTCCTTCTGGACACATGAACTTGGAAAAGATTAATCTCATGAAATATTTTTAAATGGAAGTATCATTCACATTTCCTAAGGCAACGTAATTGATCAGGTTTTATTTGAAAGGCGAAATTAGCTCATTAAGCTACGTCGATGTTACAAACTCCTGGTCACTAATCAGCTGCTTGCCACATCATAGTAATAAATGGAATATCATTTGTTTGTCTTTTAATGCAGGGATTAGATAAAATTGACTTTCATTTATTTTTTCTCAGTCTTGTTCATGACTGTGATATGAAAGCTACTATTTTTGAGAGGTGGCTTACTAAAAAATGGCATTTAATGTGGTCTTTCCTAATTGAATGACACGAAAGAAGCTAATTACAGGGTCATTTCATCTTAGACTTACGTGGAAATTCTCCCTTCAAATTTTTCTAGTTCCGTGAGGATATCAAGCGAAAATTACTTCATTCTTCAACTTGCTTAGCTATCTAATCTACATGTATTGAGAAAGGAAAGGATTTAATATTTTGCAGGATAAAGTCCTGCTGCTGATCCCAAAGGAATAACAAGTGTAAAAGATAGCGACATGTAAGCATCGATGCTAATTTATCGAATTTACACGATATTTAGAGACTTTTTCCATTCTTCGGCGACTTTTTTCTATTCCTATGACATCTTATACTATTCGACTTGTTCTTTATGTATGCGACCCCCCTACGTCCTCGTTGCATTACATGTTTAACCAACATACGATTCAAAATAGATGAAAGTTTACTTGATAAAAGTCAGACTGAAGTTCATATTTTCTGTTTATTTAGTCGAATCTCAAATGTATTATATTGTATTAGCTAATTTAGGCTTCAAATATATTTTACATTTAAATACGGCATTTTTTATGAATTTAGCGACTTTTTATCTACTTTTTAGGTTGCATCTGATGGCATCATAAAAAATAAATTGGAATCTCAAGGTCTCAAATCGCCTAATTAAAAGAGGCATATGAAAAGAAAAAAATGTCAAGCATATTCTTGCAGCAGAAAATAGACGCCTACAAAGGAAAAACTTCCAAATAACAGTGTGAAAGGCTTTAAAATAAGTTTTGGATTTTATTTCCCAGAATAAATTATTACAGTCAAACCGTATGCATTTTTATGTTAACCGTTCGAGCATTTTTATGCACTATGATTTTAGAATGTCCATAATTATTATAAATATCTTTTGGACGCTGCCAGATCATTATGAATCACTGCGCAGTAATTAATATCAATTAGGCGCTAATGTTGCGTGTATTTATGCAGCGAATTATCTACGATCCTTAACGCTAATCACGTCACAAGCATTTGTACGATTGCGTTGATTTTTATTTCTCCTCATGAGTTATGTCATGACCGCATAGGACAACCAAGTCGTGCATCTGTTGGAGTAATTACTCTGCCACTCAAGCGGAGTGTTGCGGCCGACTCATTTACAGAATTGTTCATATAATAGCTGAAAATAGTGAAACCGGACGGGTTTAATTTCACCATTTACGTAATAACCTTCATTCTAATTCCCCGTTAATTACAATGGGTTAAAGTAATCCAATCCACAACTTAAATTACCCAAATGATAAAATACTAATGCCCATCCTTCCATATAAATGAGTAACGTTAACTTAAAAATTATTTATGTATCATGTCATAGCAATTAAGCTAACAGGTATTTAAGTCCTGAGCTTCAAAACCCCTTTTAAATCATCATGTAATTAGAGTTTGAGGAATGTTTGTCTTTTAGAGAGCTACTTGGCAAAGCAAATGCCCAAAATAAAAAGAATTAGCTAATAAAGTAGTTGTATGTGTTCTTAGAAAATTGGGTATATGAATTCTCTATTTATCGTAACAAGGGAGGGATTAAAAGCAAAATACTTCAAATGCACTTTAGAGAATGTTCATCGTCACAACTTGATAGAAAACATTAAATGCTAGATTTTAATTCCGTTGGTGAAAGCTTATTGGCCTCGCGTAATCTTGAAAGTTTAATCTAGGATATAATTATTTATTATGCTCATTATTTAATGCTTACGTATATAGCTAAAGATACAAAACGCAATATGTAGCATGATTCTTTCAATATCCTTGCTTATGAACAATAAATAACGACGAAGAAAAGAAGCGGCATGGTCTCACGCACGCTGGCTAGAAAAGTTAAATACCTGGGTTCGAGCCCCAGTTATCTTGCTATTTTTCACATCTATTTGTACCTGAGATTCAGCCACAGGGCTTTTCCGAGCAATTTTCTTTCCAATATCCCAGTTAAATAACGAATTTCATATTGCTAGTTATCATCAACTGTGGAGGAAAAACTTGAGGAATGAGAACTCTCTCCTATTCTTCTCTATCATTAGAAGAAATTTATCACGAAATTCATATGATTTCTCGATTTCTAAAAAACATTGCCGTGCATATCTCTCAGTGCAATTGCCACCCTTTGGAACCGAGAAGTAAATGATTATGTTAGAACTGTTCCATTTCGCTAGGCCTTCCTGTAAGTGATAACTTACATACGTTCACAGTTATTTAAGTTGTGCCCAGGGGTACATTTAGAATTTTCCCCTGAGGGGGCTGAACTAATGGATCTTAACCAATAGTGTAATGAAGAATAGAAATAGTATAATGCGAAATTATTGATTCTCGTGGTAAGTAGGTATTCCAAACAAAGAAATATTGAATGTTTTCTACTTATTTATTGACAAAATTCTTTAGAATTAGGATTTGAAGGACATAATTTAAGAATCTTAGGGGAGGCTAGTTCCCATCATGCCTGAAGAGGCAGGAGGCACTCCTGCCGTTGTTTCTGAAGGGAAAAGTGTAATTTCTGGGCGCGAGATACTTCTTATTACATGAGACAGTGGTTCGAGAATAGCGACGTGTACCTAATACTAACTGGCGGATGTTTGAAGGAAAAGAGAATTTGCACTTTTTCCACAGGATTTTAATACAGAGACGACTAGGCAAATGATCGCTATGCCAGGATGGATATAATCATCAGAAAACATTATCAGGTATCATCATCAGGAATCATCATCAGGAATCATCATCAGGAAGGTCCATCATCACCTGATGACCTGATGATGGCGACCATTCACTGAAACCTGGTCGTGTCTATATTAAAATCCTACGGAAAAAGTACAACCAATTCTCTTTTCCTTCAAACTTGGAGTATTTCTACAAAACATCGCCGATGTCTTTTAATTTTATGACCGGCGGATATCTCGATGCTATCAGTATAAAGAGAAAGCGTAAGAACTTGGGAAACTTAGCAGAAAAAAGGTTGAAAAAGCTTTGGGAAAGTTAAAGACAGCTGTGTGAAGGGGGAACGGAATGAAAGGAAGAATGAGAGTGGAAGAAAAGAGCTGAACTCGGAAAGGGAACAGAAGAGGAATGTTAAGTGCCGATGAGGCTATAGAATGGGCTTCTCCGAGCTTAGGAGTTGGTTCGAATATTACAGGGGGACGCGTAATTTAAAAGACGGAATACGGCGACCCAAAGTGAGAAGTCGGCGGGGGTTTTGATTGCAGGTTGATGGGAGAAGAGGATCCCAGAACGATTTCCACCACTCTTAACACCGATCCTAAAAAGGAAATACCAAGTTCCCCTTCTTAGCAAGGATCATCACTTTGGTGAGATTTCGTTTTACCTGTCTTTGTGGCTCTTCTTTTTTACAGAAACCGTCGTCTCTCGCAGTTACGAAATTCAATAAGAATGAGGGATTGGAGAATTATTGTCGATTTTACGATCTAATGTAAAAATACTGCGCGTATTTTTACATCTGATCGTAGATTAGACGCATGACGCAAATTATAGGCGTATGTTTTAGATCATGCAATCTTTCATATACGTTGTGCACTAACTATAATATATAATATTATAAATATAATATTATATANAAATATATATATATTATATATGTTTGAAAATACGCGCGTATTGCGGGCGTATAAATGTTTGAAAATACGCGCATCATTTTTCGGAAACTTACATTTTTTAAGTAATTATAACAAAATATCAAGGAGACTTTTCTGTTATTAATTTGAGTACCACCAAGTCTTAAATAATTTATTATTGAGTAATTTTTTATCATTTTTTAAGGACTCTGCTCACTCACACAAATATTCTAGATAAAGTAACTATTATTAAGTATTCTTGTAGTATTATTGTTGAAAGTGCTACAACGTAGGCACCAAGATGGCATTAACCCTGGACCGCTTTCACCGAAGTCGAACCCGATGTGCAATTGTTTATGAGGAAGCTCTAATTTTTATCATATATTTCACCATTGTTACATATATTTTTTTCATTAAAAAAACATTAATTTCTATTTAATTGTTTGATTTCACTCATTACTTCTTGGTAATTTCGGCAATATAATAGCCTGTTTTAGCACCTTGTTTATCAAAGGAGTGAACCTGTTTTAGCAGGGTTTTCAACTGGTATTAATATAAGGGACTAAGGAGATTTATGGACCTTAGGACGACTGAATGAATCACTAAACGAGTTTCAGATATCTCTGTAGCTTTGTGTTAGTTTATTGACAACTAGCGTGACTGAGTTTATAATTTGTGCTTCAATTTATCCGTTAAATGTAGCTAAATTTTAATTCTTCTGAGAGATTATGACGATACGTAATTAAACTAAACCTAAACTATGACTGTATGTAATTAAACAGCGAGAATCGATGTTGGGTACTCCTTCGTGAATGTTAAGATGAAGTGGCACTCACAAGTGGCCCGATGCTCTCTTTCAAATACGCCCCTTTGCTGTACGAAATATAATATCTTATTCTTCTTCTTTTACTGAGAAAATAATGAATGCACGGGAAAGACAAAGTTATTATATGACTCAGAATAAAATGTTTTCAGAATATCTGCGATATAGACTTACAAAAAGACTGGGGGAAGGAGGAGAGATTTTAAACGATCTGCGAGAAAAGTTAATAATTTGGAATAGAGTTTCGCAGTTCACAAACATTATAGCTCCTAAATTAAATCAGATGAAATCGGCAAACTTTTGAAAATTGAGGGGTGAAAAACATCTGTTTTCATGCGGGATACCTATGAAGTGGTATTGTTGAGCGTGCATCGACAGCTGAGTTCATTACGCACATATGGGCTTCCACCGCAAATTTAACTTTATGTCCAAAATGCCCTAGCTAATAATGTTCCCGTAATAATACCCGAAAACCACACCTCTTTCCTCACGGGAGAGAATTGGAAAATATACTACCAAAAGAAGGGGTTTCGTTCAATAAATAAAAATATTTCAACTTTACTCAGCTCTTAATATTTCATGAGCCACCATAAATGTCAAAGGAATAACATAAATTATATTGATGGGAATATGCTTTAAGTTCACAATATGTTTCATTTACATGTGTGAGTAATTATGCACATATAAATATACATATTTATACAGCAGAAAGATATCAGTATTGTATAGGCATAAAGATCGGTTCATGTATTGGCTGTTATAAGATAAAGTTACCAGTTTATTACTCCTTATTATTTTTAACTGAAATTATTGACAACTACGAGTAAATATACCTTTATTTAGGAAACGAATGTAAAATAGTATTATTACTACTATTACATATGCAGAGGAAGCAACAGGGAAAGCAACAAAATGCATCTCATTTCTATAAAACGTTTAATTAGTCCTGTAAGCATTTGAGTCCTTGCCCGCACTGAGAACAACAAAAATTATCATATAAATAAGAATGGGAATCTTCCAACTGAAAGGAAGAATCTCATCACAGCTTTTGGTATCCGTTCTCTCGTGATTTTTCAAAATGTCTATTTTTCCCTTTCGCCCCCTTCAATATATATTCTTGCATTCTTCCGAAAGATATTCATGAAATTACATTTAATAATTCATCAAATTTCCTGTTCTGCGATGGAATCTGTTTTGCCTGGAGAAGAGGCAGGGCCAAATGGAATTCTGGGACGATTCCATGCGTTGGAAAGTTTCTGATAACCTCCGGAGAAATTTGAGCTTTTTTTCAGAACGACGTTCGTAGTGGAAAATGATTGATAATTCCAAGAAATATACGGCTGAAAGAATCTCACAAAAAATACCCCGTTATTTTTTTTAATCGAGGAAATGTCTATTATTGAAGTTTGGAGTGTTTACAGAACGAGGAAAACTGGCAATAAAAATATTTCACAGCTAATTTAGAGGTCTGCTTTCTTTTTCAATTCAATATGTTTCTATCGTTTATTTAAGGAAAGCTGAGACCTAGTGATTCTCAGAAAATCATAATTTGCTGTTTTGTTATTTACCTCAGATATGACAATTCTTACAATTATAAACAGGAGTAAAAGTTGCTTGCGATCTGCAATGATGTGATAAGACTTTATTGTAATTTTTGGATGTAAATTCTTCCATCTCGCAAATTTCAATTTCCTATCGCATCCCAAAACTTTTAAATTCCCTTTTGTCTCTTAACCCTTCACTTGAACTGTTTTCCTCTATAAATTCATTCCTTGCTTCAATTACATAACCTCTAATCTTTAGCGTATTTAGCTTATATATAATATATATATTTTATAATGATTCATTGTAATTGGTCGGATTGGCTGTTTTTGAATCACATTAAATAAATAGAAAAAGTAAGAGCAAAGGCTATCCGAGAGTTCTCAATAAAATTTCCTACTTATTTCTTACATTACTCGCTACAATATTCAGTCGTCTTACGATTTTATACACCGTCCTGTGTTTCATTACTAAACCTGTAGCAATAATAAAATTGCTTTTTCTCCAGTTTTTTACACAAGACATTAGGTTGGGAGATTTTTATGAAAACAAAGTTATATATTTCTTCAAAAAATCCTAAAACCGTACATAAACTCTACCTTAGATGGTGTATTGGTGAAAAGTTTGAAATAACGCTGGGTGAAGCAGTCAAAAAGGGAAAGTCCTTAAAGGACTTGCAAAAGTATCTAGTTTAAGACTCAATAAAGATTAGGATGATAATGGGAGGCAGTCAGATAAAACTGAATGGTTTTTGTAGAAGGTAAATATTACTTCTGGGAGAACATATGCGGATGGGAAAAAAGTGATCAACAATAGGGAACGTACAACCGAAGAAAAATATTCTTGACTTTGAGGGGTCTGATACATTTATAAAGCAATACATTGAACCAACTGCCCAAATTGCACGACGAGAAGCATTTTCATTCTCTTCCGCAAACAGAACTCAACAATAAAATTGATTCCTTATTCCTTTCGTGTGATGACGAATGGAATAAAATCGTCAGAAAGGTGGTATGAATGCACTATCGGGAAATCGAAAGATAATGCTGCAGCTTTCAGTGGCATTACATTTGAACATCTTTCTTCGAGCCAGGAGAAATGTTTCTTTAAACAGAGCTATGAAGAGGAAAGCACCATTTACAGTGGACCCTCAATTTACGATATTAATCTCTTCCACAGCTCCACCACATGGTATATCGTCTAATATCGTATTTTGAACTCAATAACACTCCGATTTCCTGTACTTCTTTCCAGTTTATATATATATATATATATATATGTTTGGTTAAATATGCTTTTAAGAGTTTTTTAATATATACGCAAATGTTCAACTACTTTAATTCAATAATATATAACAACACCGATAAGTTATTAGGCCAGGAATTTGCCGGAGTATCTGACTGTCGCAAATAATCACAACATTGGATATCGTAAAGCGGGTCAAGAATCGTAATGGGAAGCGTAATATTATTCTATATATTATATATTATAATATTATATATTCTATTGAAAGCACGAGCAATGTTTGCTGTATTTTTTGATCGTTCGATCGCAAGCATAAAGCAAAACATGGTAGGAAATATCTACAAGATAAAAGGTTTGGTAACAGATTACACATGGAGCACTAGGGTAAGTTATAGTTTGTCATAATGTACAGTATTCATTCCAGAATCAATCACGAGAGATAATTCACGGTCACCCTGTTTCTTTCCTTCGTAATTTTCTCATAATCCAGGCCGACGCTTAAATGTTGGGGTTAGGTTTAGTTTGCCAAAGGGCAGAAGACTTCGTCGTCAGTCGCCGCATTCGTATGGAATCCCTTGGGGATATTTCTCATGCCGATATCGCTGGTATCGAAATGGACTATCGGTCCTGAAATACACGCGCTGTTTGGCGTGAGGCGCACAGATGCTAGACAAGGGCCATCGGAAAACGATCTCAAAGTATCGCACACATAAAGAGACTCAAACTGCCCCACGAGAGATGGAAGAGCACCTTGGGTTTATTTTTTGCTTTTACCATGCCATTTGTTATTTATTGCGAAATAAAAGGAACGTTGAAACTTAAGCGATTCTTTAAGTATTGAATGCTAGTATAGTTTTGATTATTATCGGTATTGCTACCGTGAAATTCCTCTCTATCTCTATAATAAATGTTGCTGTGTGGTGTACTTTACTACGGAGTACTTCACCACCGATAAACATTTCCAAATACTACAGGGAGAGTCTAAAGTTACTTTGATGTTAATGAAGCGGAGCGAATCAAATCAGCAGCAGTATTGTTAAAAGTACCTGCATTGCTCATACCGCACGTAGGCCCGCACCGAGAATCGAACCCGGGACCGCTTTCATTGAAGTCGAACGCGTTGCCCACTAGTCTATCTAGGGGGTCCGCGATTCATGTCAATTTCTGCAGCATGATCAATCACCGTTTCAATTATATACTGCTAATATTGGACTTTATTGTCCTTGGTGTTACAGGATAATAGTAAAACATAACTTGTAAGAGATGCTTTAATATACACAGCACCACAAATTACAGAAAATCGATCTAGGTTTCTTAGCCTTACAAACCTTAGGCTATTGTTAGTAAGGAAAATACAACTTTGTCTTAATTCCACAAGATAGTTTGTTAGGTTTCGACTAAGGTCTAGTCATCATCATGATGACTAGACCTTAGTCGAAACCGGTCGCACAATAAACTATCTTGTGGAACTAAGACAAGGTGTTCTTATCCTTACTAACGTTATGGAGTTCCACATAGTGACAGCTTCGTCAATTGATTTTAAATCGATTTCACTTAGGCTATTGTTTGTAATTCCTAGATTTAGGATAAATTAAATGATCTTTCACAGCCAGTGTTTTTACTTTCCGCTCAATTTTGCAAAAATACTTCGATTCACAGTGCATTCAACTCTATGCTATTCATCTGAATAATTTTCCGCAAGCTGTATCCGTCACCTTTGGAAAACGTGAAAAGCGAGACGATAAAAAAATGAAAGGTCAAGCGAATCTAGGAGAGCAACGCATGGAAAATAGCCCTTTCTAGGAGTATACTTTGAGAATACCAGCGGTTGTAAAACGTGTTGACTCTAGGTTATTTGGTCCGCCCTCATCTCCACTTGAGTCCCTCTGGCGCGAATATTAAAGACCCCTCCCTCGTCATTAAGAGGGTTGTATTGACGCTATCCACTCATTTTCCCGCGGCAGCCCAAAACTTCGGAACATCTCACCCCATGAACACTCATCGACCACACAAGCACCTATCGCTAAAAGGAGGCTGAACCATTGCCAAACATTCCTCTGGGGTCTTCCGGTTCCGCTGCCTTTTGGCTCTCTGGTGCTGCCCTCACTCGAAAAAATTCCCATCGAACAGAGAATGGATGAGGGGGTTGGTTCGCCACCACACTCCCTCGAAAACCACGGCAAACCTTCTATCGCACTATTTATTGATGCTCCGAGTCCCCGGGGCCAAAGTTCGACAGAATAGCGAGTGTGTGTTAGCGCGTGTGGAAGGAAGGGATTGGGGCAAATATTCCGTGAGCGCGTCCTTTCGTCGCGGGGAGGGAGATCCTTCGAAGGCTCCATACAGGAAGGAAGGACTAACGAACAGATGTGCGTAAACATTTGATGGTTCAACGAGAGCGGGGATATATGGATAGATTTTTTGTATTTTTAATACAATTTTGATAAAAAATCACTGTTATATGATACATGTCGTACATACAAATATTAAAAAATAGGCACATTTCAAACAAGTATACAGTTTTCACAGTATATTACATACGAAAACAGAGATGATTATAACCTGAATTTGCTAAGATAGTAATTATGAAATCATATATGTTTTAAGAAATGAAATTTTAAAATTTATTTTATAATGATTCATTGTAATTGGTCGGATTGGCTGTTTTTGAATCACATTAAATAAATAGAAAAAGTAAGAGCAAAGGCTATCCGAGAGTTCTCAATAAAATTTCCTACTTATTTCTTACATTACTCGCTACAATATTCAGTCGTCTTACGATTTTATACACCGTCCTGTGTTTCATTACTAAACCTGTAGCAATAATAAAATTGCTTTTTCTCCAGTTTTTTACACAAGACATTAGGTTGGGAGATTTTTATGAAAACAAAGTTATATATTTCTTCAAAAAATCCTAAAACCGTACATAAACTCTACCTTAGATGGTGTATTGGTGAAAAGTTTGAAATAACGCTGGGTGAAGCAGTCAAAAAGGGAAAGTCCTTAAAGGACTTGCAAAAGTATCTAGTTTAAGACTCAATAAAGATTAGGATGATAATGGGAGGCAGTCAGATAAAACTGAATGGTTTTTGTAGAAGGTAAATATTACTTCTGGGAGAACATATGCGGATGGGAAAAAAGTGATCAACAATAGGGAACGTACAACCGAAGAAAAATATTCTTGACTTTGAGGGGTCTGATACATTTATAAAGCAATACATTGAACCAACTGCCCAAATTGCACGACGAGAAGCATTTTCATTCTCTTCCGCAAACAGAACTCAACAATAAAATTGATTCCTTATTCCTTTCGTGTGATGACGAATGGAATAAAATCGTCAGAAAGGTGGTATGAATGCACTATCGGGAAATCGAAAGATAATGCTGCAGCTTTCAGTGGCATTACATTTGAACATCTTTCTTCGAGCCAGGAGAAATGTTTCTTTAAACAGAGCTATGAAGAGGAAAGCACCATTTACAGTGGACCCTCAATTTACGATATTAATCTCTTCCACAGCTCCACCACATGGTATATCGTCTAATATCGTATTTTGAACTCAATAACACTCCGATTTCCTGTACTTCTTTCCAGTTTATATATATATATATATATATATGTTTGGTTAAATATGCTTTTAAGAGTTTTTTAATATATACGCAAATGTTCAACTACTTTAATTCAATAATATATAACAACACCGATAAGTTATTAGGCCAGGAATTTGCCGGAGTATCTGACTGTCGCAAATAATCACAACATTGGATATC
>KZ308480.1:511699-534354 GCA_000376725.2 Ladona fulva | reverse complement strand
CCCACTAGTCTATCTAGGGGGTCCGCGATTCATGTCAATTTCTGCAGCATGATCAATCACCGTTTCAATTATATACTGCTAATATTGGACTTTATTGTCCTTGGTGTTACAGGATAATAGTAAAACATAACTTGTAAGAGATGCTTTAATATACACAGCACCACAAATTACAGAAAATCGATCTAGGTTTCTTAGCCTTACAAACCTTAGGCTATTGTTAGTAAGGAAAATACAACTTTGTCTTAATTCCACAAGATAGTTTGTTAGGTTTCGACTAAGGTCTAGTCATCATCATGATGACTAGACCTTAGTCGAAACCGGTCGCACAATAAACTATCTTGTGGAACTAAGACAAGGTGTTCTTATCCTTACTAACGTTATGGAGTTCCACATAGTGACAGCTTCGTCAATTGATTTTAAATCGATTTCACTTAGGCTATTGTTTGTAATTCCTAGATTTAGGATAAATTAAATGATCTTTCACAGCCAGTGTTTTTACTTTCCGCTCAATTTTGCAAAAATACTTCGATTCACAGTGCATTCAACTCTATGCTATTCATCTGAATAATTTTCCGCAAGCTGTATCCGTCACCTTTGGAAAACGTGAAAAGCGAGACGATAAAAAAATGAAAGGTCAAGCGAATCTAGGAGAGCAACGCATGGAAAATAGCCCTTTCTAGGAGTATACTTTGAGAATACCAGCGGTTGTAAAACGTGTTGACTCTAGGTTATTTGGTCCGCCCTCATCTCCACTTGAGTCCCTCTGGCGCGAATATTAAAGACCCCTCCCTCGTCATTAAGAGGGTTGTATTGACGCTATCCACTCATTTTCCCGCGGCAGCCCAAAACTTCGGAACATCTCACCCCATGAACACTCATCGACCACACAAGCACCTATCGCTAAAAGGAGGCTGAACCATTGCCAAACATTCCTCTGGGGTCTTCCGGTTCCGCTGCCTTTTGGCTCTCTGGTGCTGCCCTCACTCGAAAAAATTCCCATCGAACAGAGAATGGATGAGGGGGTTGGTTCGCCACCACACTCCCTCGAAAACCACGGCAAACCTTCTATCGCACTATTTATTGATGCTCCGAGTCCCCGGGGCCAAAGTTCGACAGAATAGCGAGTGTGTGTTAGCGCGTGTGGAAGGAAGGGATTGGGGCAAATATTCCGTGAGCGCGTCCTTTCGTCGCGGGGAGGGAGATCCTTCGAAGGCTCCATACAGGAAGGAAGGACTAACGAACAGATGTGCGTAAACATTTGATGGTTCAACGAGAGCGGGGATATATGGATAGATTTTTTGTATTTTTAATACAATTTTGATAAAAAATCACTGTTATATGATACATGTCGTACATACAAATATTAAAAAATAGGCACATTTCAAACAAGTATACAGTTTTCACAGTATATTACATACGAAAACAGAGATGATTATAACCTGAATTTGCTAAGATAGTAATTATGAAATCATATATGTTTTAAGAAATGAAATTTTAAAATTGTAGCAACTTTATTATATCACTTTATTACAATGTATTTTTAATGGTATTGATTATATGATATATAAAGATATTTTAACCTCCATTTTTTGGATATTGTTTTTATGTTTCCCATTATATTTTTGATCATTTGATTCAGCAATTTTGGCACTATTTCACAGTCTTTTATCAACATAGGAATTTGGCACCTTAGGGTAGTCATATAGACCAGGGTGTCTTGAGGTCATCAGATGATCGGATTCTCTTATACTTTTATATTTTTCACTGAAGTAGTTCTCGGTTATCAAAATATACTCAAACAGTTTATATACTCAAACAGATAAACAATAGTAGCATATGTTTCTATTGTTTAAAATCATATCTGGTTGTAGTGATTGAAACGGATTTGATTAGGAGTAAAAAAATAATCTACCTCGGTTCCAGATCAACTGTGAAAAACACAACTTGACGAAAGACAAACTCGGGAAAATGACAACTTGGCGAAAGATAATAAGACATTATAACATTTCGGCGAAAGTCAGCTCGGCGTAATTATTACTTGGCGAAGATGAAAATTGGCGAAAAACAACTTTGAGACATACTTTACCAGTTATATAATAGTCATGTTGGAAGGAATTTTTTATCATTTTCAAATGAAAATGTGATTTAAAAGTTAAACAGTTCAGACGAGCGAAATTTATTCTTAAGATGGAACAACTCAATTTCACGTTACCTCTTAAGACCATTAAAATTGCTAATCATGTATATAATTGGTATTAATTGTTACGTTATGAAAAATATATTTGGAGGACAATTTTATTAAAGTCGTAAATACACGGCACAATTACTACCTCTCAAGGTACACTACTAGCCCATGGCGCACTATTTAGAGCACACTGCTTTATATCGTACTAATATTTTTGAGATAGTGCAGACATGAGGTGCGTATAGACATGTGGTGCTCTTTAAAACAACTTTCGGTGGATTTAAAATTTACATTAATACTCTGCAAGTCATCTATTGGCGCCGGGTAGAGGGTGTGACCACTGTGGGATCGATTGATTTCTTTTGCTTTTTAAAACCATGTACCATCGGGAAAGAATAAGTTCTTAAAACGACTGGATTATAGTCTATTTCTCTTGCTGTACGGTAGTTGTCGACAACGAGGAAGGGGGCGGGAACGCAGCATGGAAAGGGGCTGCAAAGTACTGATTACGTCCTCCAAAGACGTGTTTTCCCTGGATCATCAAGCAACCACACCCTAACTTCTAATCCCTTTTCTTTCAAAGATTCACAACCTGCGTCAGAGGGCACATTTCTGTAACGCTTGTTGTTTTAACATTACATATATTACCAAAACCCTTGCGCTGCACTTAATAAAATAATAATAATCACTACTTTATTGGGTGATTTTTCTAAATCACTCTTATTTCTAAACCACTTTTATAGTCGAAATGTTGATATACCATAATAAGAAATTTCATGACAAGAATTTGAGAGCGAGACCTCGTGGTTGCAAAAGTAGCTTACTAACTCTTATGCCACAAGCATTTCATGGTACTATACGAGTACCAAACTATGCTACGATGGTAACTAACGTAAGTTCTGTCCATTTTATTTTATTCGTAAAATGTTTGTGACGCATGAACAGTCAAATTTTCTCCCAGGAATTCAATAGGCGTAGAAAAACTTGGTTTCCATCTAGTTTGGCTTCGCAATCCCCGACCTTTTTTTGGGCCGAGAGTCGAGAATTCAAAATTCATATTAAATTCCCTCTTAATTAACGCGAATATTATTGGTTTTCTGCCATCATAAAGGGCCATAACACAATTTTCTGGTTCCAGACTACTTCATTCTGTAGATATTTCCCAGTAGATACGGATCGCCCGAGGACAGAATGTTAAATATTCGTATTCTAAGCAATGCCATTTAAGCCGATGATCTTTCAGGTGAAATACCTTCGGCCTCATATCTCTGGGTGAAATTTTCTCTAGGCGAAACTCATGTAACGCCTGTTGGGTGAAACGCATTGGACGAATAGTCAAGATACCGCATTACATACCAAGTACCCCAGTTTTTCTGTTTTCCTTTACCATTTTCTCATAATGATACCAGGGTCGTTCAATAAGTCCTTAGAAAAACTAAGGAATGGCACTCGTAGTATCATAAATATTTAGTTTTTAGTATACAACATAAGGAATACATCTATCGGATTGTAGAGGAAATGGGCTGCCACTCCTACTTAGAGTTAAAGGGACTGGTGCAAGATAGGGAGGAGTGGAGACGGAAAACAACTGCTGCAAACCAATCTGCGGATTGTTAACTGAAGAAGAGTATAAAACATTACTCATTAGATAGCTGTTAAAGTCTCAGTTATCTCAATCACATGGTTTAATTTTTATTGTCGATTGAAGCAAAACACTCTTGCTTGTTTAGAAAAATGGAAAAATGTGAGTTTAGAGCTGTGATTAAACACTTGTATTTGAAAGGCTTAACACCTAAAGAGATCAAAGCTGAGAAGGATGGCACATCTGCTCCTGTGTTTACAATTGAGTAAATGAGTTTAAACGTGGCCGTACATCCACAAAAGGTGAATATCGTTCGGGTTGTCTAGTGGAAGTGACCAAAACCCCCGAAATAATTGACAAAATCCACGATATTCGACGAATCAAAAAGCGCAAAATAGTTGAGGCCGCAGGAATATTTCAAGGTACAGTTTTTCCAATTTTGCACGAAAAATTGAGTGCGAAAAATATCTCGGCAAGATGGGTGCCGTGTTTGTTCTCAGAGGAAAATAAACGCAATCCTGTGGTCGACCCTGAAGCTATTTCGTAGCTCATAGCTTTCTCGCGTCTTTTTTTTCTTTATCTACTGCTATATATATTTTGCAACTGTTCTTATTCTACTCTTAATCTATTTATATAATATTTTACTCTTGTGAAGAATCTTAGATATATATTTTTTTAACAGCCGTTAAATTTTTCTTTCTTACAGCATAGAACCATTTTAAGGATAGGTGATTGCGTAATCAATAAATGCAAGCGGGGTGGGATTTGTCGATTTTTTGTTTTGCATAAATGTAAGTGAAATTATGACTGGAGGCGAAGTTGTGGAATATGTATCCACAGCACATGAATACCAATGGTTTTAACCTAACATTATAGAAGAAAAATAAAACGATGCATTCAGTAGAAGGAGGCAAAACTAAGACATCCCATTCTAAAAACAGATATACGAGTAATATCTAACTCATTTAAGTTATCCCAAAGAGAGAGGTTTTGTAGAAAGCGAGGGCCTCTTAACATTCCATCTAAAAAGAAAAAAAGACATTCCTTGTCTACGGTATTCATCTTCAGGGACGAGCTCTTAATGGCTATCATTTTTTTCCCAGCTAAATGCCACATCGCGAATACTTCTTTTCGCTTGTTTGCTGAGAGCGCTCTGCTTGTTCCATAAAGAGATTCCTGCGGGAGCGGAAGAGGGATGGGACAAGAGGCAATTGGTAGAGGCCGAATGAATAAGGATGCATATGAGAGAAGTGGAGAAGGAAGGGACCGAGGGAATCAAACTATAAGCTATGTACATATGTGAGGGAGGTAATCGGAGAGGTTTCACATGGAGATGAGAAAGTGGGATAGGAAAGGAGAGGAACGGAGTCGAGGAACTTTATGTGTGAGGAAAAATCGAGATACCAAAATTACTTACGGATGTATCTATTTTCTCTGTGATCATACGAACACCCATTTATTGGACAACTATAGTATCACTTTATTACAATGTATTTTTAATGGTATTGATTATATGATATATAAAGATATTTTAACCTCCATTTTTTGGATATTGTTTTTATGTTTCCCATTATATTTTTGATCATTTGATTCAGCAATTTTGGCACTATTTCACAGTCTTTTATCAACATAGGAATTTGGCACCTTAGGGTAGTCATATAGACCAGGGTGTCTTGAGGTCATCAGATGATCGGATTCTCTTATACTTTTATATTTTTCACTGAAGTAGTTCTCGGTTATCAAAATATACTCAAACAGTTTATATACTCAAACAGATAAACAATAGTAGCATATGTTTCTATTGTTTAAAATCATATCTGGTTGTAGTGATTGAAACGGATTTGATTAGGAGTAAAAAAATAATCTACCTCGGTTCCAGATCAACTGTGAAAAACACAACTTGACGAAAGACAAACTCGGGAAAATGACAACTTGGCGAAAGATAATAAGACATTATAACATTTCGGCGAAAGTCAGCTCGGCGTAATTATTACTTGGCGAAGATGAAAATTGGCGAAAAACAACTTTGAGACATACTTTACCAGTTATATAATAGTCATGTTGGAAGGAATTTTTTATCATTTTCAAATGAAAATGTGATTTAAAAGTTAAACAGTTCAGACGAGCGAAATTTATTCTTAAGATGGAACAACTCAATTTCACGTTACCTCTTAAGACCATTAAAATTGCTAATCATGTATATAATTGGTATTAATTGTTACGTTATGAAAAATATATTTGGAGGACAATTTTATTAAAGTCGTAAATACACGGCACAATTACTACCTCTCAAGGTACACTACTAGCCCATGGCGCACTATTTAGAGCACACTGCTTTATATCGTACTAATATTTTTGAGATAGTGCAGACATGAGGTGCGTATAGACATGTGGTGCTCTTTAAAACAACTTTCGGTGGATTTAAAATTTACATTAATACTCTGCAAGTCATCTATTGGCGCCGGGTAGAGGGTGTGACCACTGTGGGATCGATTGATTTCTTTTGCTTTTTAAAACCATGTACCATCGGGAAAGAATAAGTTCTTAAAACGACTGGATTATAGTCTATTTCTCTTGCTGTACGGTAGTTGTCGACAACGAGGAAGGGGGCGGGAACGCAGCATGGAAAGGGGCTGCAAAGTACTGATTACGTCCTCCAAAGACGTGTTTTCCCTGGATCATCAAGCAACCACACCCTAACTTCTAATCCCTTTTCTTTCAAAGATTCACAACCTGCGTCAGAGGGCACATTTCTGTAACGCTTGTTGTTTTAACATTACATATATTACCAAAACCCTTGCGCTGCACTTAATAAAATAATAATAATCACTACTTTATTGGGTGATTTTTCTAAATCACTCTTATTTCTAAACCACTTTTATAGTCGAAATGTTGATATACCATAATAAGAAATTTCATGACAAGAATTTGAGAGCGAGACCTCGTGGTTGCAAAAGTAGCTTACTAACTCTTATGCCACAAGCATTTCATGGTACTATACGAGTACCAAACTATGCTACGATGGTAACTAACGTAAGTTCTGTCCATTTTATTTTATTCGTAAAATGTTTGTGACGCATGAACAGTCAAATTTTCTCCCAGGAATTCAATAGGCGTAGAAAAACTTGGTTTCCATCTAGTTTGGCTTCGCAATCCCCGACCTTTTTTTGGGCCGAGAGTCGAGAATTCAAAATTCATATTAAATTCCCTCTTAATTAACGCGAATATTATTGGTTTTCTGCCATCATAAAGGGCCATAACACAATTTTCTGGTTCCAGACTACTTCATTCTGTAGATATTTCCCAGTAGATACGGATCGCCCGAGGACAGAATGTTAAATATTCGTATTCTAAGCAATGCCATTTAAGCCGATGATCTTTCAGGTGAAATACCTTCGGCCTCATATCTCTGGGTGAAATTTTCTCTAGGCGAAACTCATGTAACGCCTGTTGGGTGAAACGCATTGGACGAATAGTCAAGATACCGCATTACATACCAAGTACCCCAGTTTTTCTGTTTTCCTTTACCATTTTCTCATAATGATACCAGGGTCGTTCAATAAGTCCTTAGAAAAACTAAGGAATGGCACTCGTAGTATCATAAATATTTAGTTTTTAGTATACAACATAAGGAATACATCTATCGGATTGTAGAGGAAATGGGCTGCCACTCCTACTTAGAGTTAAAGGGACTGGTGCAAGATAGGGAGGAGTGGAGACGGAAAACAACTGCTGCAAACCAATCTGCGGATTGTTAACTGAAGAAGAGTATAAAACATTACTCATTAGATAGCTGTTAAAGTCTCAGTTATCTCAATCACATGGTTTAATTTTTATTGTCGATTGAAGCAAAACACTCTTGCTTGTTTAGAAAAATGGAAAAATGTGAGTTTAGAGCTGTGATTAAACACTTGTATTTGAAAGGCTTAACACCTAAAGAGATCAAAGCTGAGAAGGATGGCACATCTGCTCCTGTGTTTACAATTGAGTAAATGAGTTTAAACGTGGCCGTACATCCACAAAAGGTGAATATCGTTCGGGTTGTCTAGTGGAAGTGACCAAAACCCCCGAAATAATTGACAAAATCCACGATATTCGACGAATCAAAAAGCGCAAAATAGTTGAGGCCGCAGGAATATTTCAAGGTACAGTTTTTCCAATTTTGCACGAAAAATTGAGTGCGAAAAATATCTCGGCAAGATGGGTGCCGTGTTTGTTCTCAGAGGAAAATAAACGCAATCCTGTGGTCGACCCTGAAGCTATTTCGTAGCTCATAGCTTTCTCGCGTCTTTTTTTTCTTTATCTACTGCTATATATATTTTGCAACTGTTCTTATTCTACTCTTAATCTATTTATATAATATTTTACTCTTGTGAAGAATCTTAGATATATATTTTTTTAACAGCCGTTAAATTTTTCTTTCTTACAGCATAGAACCATTTTAAGGATAGGTGATTGCGTAATCAATAAATGCAAGCGGGGTGGGATTTGTCGATTTTTTGTTTTGCATAAATGTAAGTGAAATTATGACTGGAGGCGAAGTTGTGGAATATGTATCCACAGCACATGAATACCAATGGTTTTAACCTAACATTATAGAAGAAAAATAAAACGATGCATTCAGTAGAAGGAGGCAAAACTAAGACATCCCATTCTAAAAACAGATATACGAGTAATATCTAACTCATTTAAGTTATCCCAAAGAGAGAGGTTTTGTAGAAAGCGAGGGCCTCTTAACATTCCATCTAAAAAGAAAAAAAGACATTCCTTGTCTACGGTATTCATCTTCAGGGACGAGCTCTTAATGGCTATCATTTTTTTCCCAGCTAAATGCCACATCGCGAATACTTCTTTTCGCTTGTTTGCTGAGAGCGCTCTGCTTGTTCCATAAAGAGATTCCTGCGGGAGCGGAAGAGGGATGGGACAAGAGGCAATTGGTAGAGGCCGAATGAATAAGGATGCATATGAGAGAAGTGGAGAAGGAAGGGACCGAGGGAATCAAACTATAAGCTATGTACATATGTGAGGGAGGTAATCGGAGAGGTTTCACATGGAGATGAGAAAGTGGGATAGGAAAGGAGAGGAACGGAGTCGAGGAACTTTATGTGTGAGGAAAAATCGAGATACCAAAATTACTTACGTATGTATCTATTTTCTCTGTGATCATACGAACACCCATTTATTGGACAACTATAGGAGAGGCGTGAACAGTAATAACGGATGAACAAACAAAACCATTCCATAACCATAAAATTGATTTGTCAGGACTCGAACCCGGGACCTTGGAGCTAGCTAACCACTCCGTCGCCGCAGCCGGTAATCATTTGGTTAACGTCACTCATTGAAACAATTACTGAAGCTGAAGCAAAACTTCTGAAATCAAAGCCATAAAGTAAACAATTATTACACTATTCCTCTGAATAATATGTTCGATACTTCCCCTAATCTACACACACGCATGATAACTGATCATTATGAAGCAAAAAGGGAAATAAGCCAAATTATGGACTTCCTCGAAGTATGTACACTAAAATTTTAAAATTTTTCTCATTTATGTTGCAAGAGATACACTTGGTGTGTTCAGTGAGCTTTATACACATAAGAGTAATGCAATAGCATAGTATCTTATCATAATTGATGGCATAAATTTAATTTGATACATGAAAAACTGTACTTATAAGTATTAATGACCCAAAATTATTATTTTTCTTTTGAATATCCAGGCAAGCAAAATACATTGTTTCCTATGATCCCGGGTTCGAGTAATGACTAATCGGAGTTATCTGGTTAGGGAATGGCTGTGTGTTTGTCAATAATCGTGGGTTTTCTCCGTAAACCCTCAGTTGAGGAGTTCTTCCCCACAACCCAAAGCTTTCTTTTTATTTGTACCTATATTTAGTTATATGTATTAGTTTATATTAGCAATATTTTATATACTNATATAATAATAATTATTATGTGAAATTTATGTTTGTAATTTGTTATTTGCTACAAATCATAAATGACGAACAGTTCCTTCTATGACTTATTATTTCCTAAATGCGTTGAACGCAACGGAAAACGAAATTTCTGTTTTGGTTTAAGCCAAAAACGCAACAGATCATTTCCCTGCCCAAGGAACGTAGACAAACTAATAAAGAAGAGAAGAAAGAAGCCTAGGCATGGCAAAGAGGAAAGGTCGTAGAAAAGAGAATGTGCGAGTGCAATAGAAAACAGAAACGATAGAAGAAAGCAAAAGGAATGAGGAGAGAATAGGGAAGGAAACCAATTTATTCATTGGGTGGCGTTGAAGGCAACCTTGCTTTTAAACTTTAAAGAGAGAAAGGGAATGAAATAGCGAAAGAGAAAGAGAGAAGGGTGAGAGAGTAAGGGAGGAAAGTTAGCAGATGGAATTTGGGAAAAATGAGGAAAATATGTGAAGCAATGGTAGAATGAAAGATGAATAAATAAGACTGAATTTATTATCAGAGAAGGGAAAATAGAGGGATCACTTCTTTAAAGATAGTGCGGTAAACGTAGACCCGCATTACAATGTATAATTAGCGTGGAGTTTAATCTTCGCTTTAAGGCTCGGTAATATAACGGTTTGTTTAAGTTGAAGTGAAGATTTAGCTTGATTTGAGTTGAAATTGAGGTAAAGTGGAGTTAATCTCTTTGTTAACCCATTACAAAAATAGGAGATTAACTATAACCTTCACTTTAATTCTGGCTAACCATTATAATGACAGACAGACCCTTACCGGACCCAACGATTACTAAAACTCAGTGCATTATGATACAAGGAATTAGTATCACAGTATCCCTCATGAGTGTCAAAAGTTAAAAATAAGTAGTAGCATTCCTTATACTTAAGAATGAAAATAATCAAATATATTAATTAACAAAGATAATTACCTTAGGTTTGAAAATGTAAAAGCTTCCTCTATAAACTAATTTGCCAACGGAGTTCTACGCCTTTGAATTACAGATCTCGAATTCGAAATTAACTACACAAACTTCATCAAGAAACTGATACAAATTCAGAGGTTTGTAATACAGTATAAAACTGACTTTGAGAATTAAAAAAAATTAGTTGATTAATTATATTTTTTGGTCCTTTCAACTCTTTATTTTGACAATCCCGTAAAAGAATTATTTATAAGGAAAGTGAAATTCTGATAAAAATATGCTAATTTTTTAAGATAAATTTTAATCATAAAAATAAATGAAGAATCATTTAAGATTGTTTTTCACTGAAGATACAATTACATGAAGATAAACACAGTTAAACTCATAGATTAATTACTTTATCTCTTAAAATTATGCAATTATGATTTCGTTGCCTAGCCCTGCTCGTCCTATAGAGTTAACTCTCACATCATTCGTCCACGTCTTCATATCTTTCGTCAATGGAATAGGGAATTACAATATTTTCACTCCCTTATTCTCTTTCACTTCTTCTTTTTAGCTTTTCTTGCGGACGATTTGCTTTTCTGATGTACTTTTCCTCGTAGGCTTTTCTTCATTTTCCATACCAGAAAAAAAACACAAACAATTTTTTTCTTAGTTCCTCTTTCTACGAATTACTCTATTGCTCTGTATTATGAAAACTCTCTGAGTTAAATGGATCTGAATGATTTAAATCAATATCTTCAGAATAATAATATTATCTATATATTTTTAAGATAATTACATGTAACAGTCAAGCCCGGTAATATAATGTATACTTTGAATGGACTTTAACTTAAGTCTATTTTAGAGCCCCCTATTACATTTTTTAAGAGTTGTAGTGAAGATTATTGTGCTTCTTCATGCTAATTCATCATACATAAGAAATTTACTATAATCTTCACTTTTACTCCAACAAAACATTATAATACCAGGCCTAAGTGTCACTAGACTAAAATGTTATCGTTGTCGTGTGTTGTCTGTATTTCTACATGGGGATAGAATTTCATCAATTTAAAACAAAATGTATGTATATGAGTATTTTGAAAACGAATTATTGCACTATATTATCATCAATATATAATGATAAATATGATAGCATCAACAGCGACCTTGACAGTCGAATGAATTTGCTTCAGTGTAAGTGAGCGTACCCCAATACCAATCACTCAATACGGCCTAGGAAGGCGCCGACGTCAGGTGGGTACTTCTACTGGGAATCGATCCACATTCTAAAATTACGCCGAAGCTACCGAAAACTTAAACGTGCTTTACAATCCCACAAGAGAAATAAAAGGAGGAGGAATTTATTGCCCTGATGAATAAGCAGACGAACGAGGGTGACAGAGGGGGAAAAAGGTAGTGAAAAGGTGAAGGGAAAAAGAATGGCCATCGCATGGTTTGGTAACTGCGGGAAACTAAAGGGCAAAGAACCGTGGCTAAGACGTGCAGCAGGCGGTGAATAATTGACACAAGTCCGTCAACCTATGTACAGAGGAAAAGGGGAGACCAATTCCCCACTTTAGCACCCTCATATTCCTTAGTGGAAGGGAAATATCCTTTTAAGCTGACCATCGGAACGGGTTTTACGCCGCTCTAAAAAGCCCATCGCTTATGCATCGCAGCAATGGAGGCAGGGAACGTTTTTAGAGGATAAATAAAAAAAGGAGAGCGTCTTTAAGAGCCTCGTAACGCAGCGGAGCGGTACAAATTCGGGAGAGTTTAAAGAGGTCACCGAATGGGCAATGGAGTGGAATGATGAAGTTTTGTTTATGTCTTCGTGGCGTTTGAATCGAAGAGGTTAAAACTCCGGCGAGTTTTGGAATATACCGAAAGTGAATAGGTTTTTGATGTATCGAATACATATCGAATTTTTGATTTATCGAATCAGCAGCAATATTCGATTTATCGAAATATTCTGTCAATCGATCTTGTTGATTCCTCGGTTAGTAGATAGAGTCGATTCTCCAATTATCGAAAAATTCGATTCTTTGGCCAGTAGAGTCGAATTATCGACATATCGATGAGATCTCGACTAAATATTATTCAAAACGCTAAATATTCGACTTCTAGATGGCAAGCAGATATGGCAAGAGATTGAATGCTAAGAGAAATACGAGGATCTGATAGAAAGTGATGGGAAAAATTCGTACTAGTTAGCTACGTGATTCTCAGAGACATGATACATGTAAAAGAATATAAGGAAATGTGAGACGACAATGTACCGAGCAAAAAAAGGCCGATCTAGTTGCGGGAGAACTAGGTGAACTGGAAAATTGAACTTTATCTACCATAACGCAAGGGCAGCCAGAAACTAATTCTAATGCTATTCTGCTGTGAAAAAGGATTTTTGTTAATGGAGTTCAGTATGTAGTAAATAGCATTGTTCAGATAAATGAAGCTAGGATCCTCTGAGTAAATGCATTCGAGTGAAGAACGTCTGAGCAGTGTTCAACAAGAAAACAATAATCATGGTGGGTCATTTTTTCATACAAATATCTCACTGATGTAACTATAAGAAAGAGCTGATTAACTCAATTGTGCTGAAGTCTAAAATTTTGGAAAACGCACATGAAATACAGACATATAATGCAGAAAAAAATTAAATAGCGAGAATTTAGCGAAGTCACTACAGTTGGAGTATTGGAATACAAATCATATATGAGTACGAGTACGTAATTACGTACGAGTAATATTTAAGTACGACTTAAAAAAAAGGAAATTCAATGAAATGAACTGAAGATAGAACGAACTTAACAACCTTCGCAGTTCATTACAAAACAGTGTGAGAGAGAAAAAGGAACATTATCAAACTTTAGAAGAGAAAACAAATGGGGCTGTAAGAAAAGAAACGGAAATCTTAACACCGCCATCATTTGTTCGTTTCAGGATCTATAAAAGTATAAGTCGTGCAATATGCACTCCTGGAATGTGCTGTAAACATAATGAATGCAAAAGCAATTCCGTTTAAGTAACAAAGGAACTCGGCACGTGCCAGAAATTTTATCTCCTACCCATGAAACCCAGAAAAGTTTCCTTGTGGGTGGCCCATTGGGAGATGCAGGGTGTAATTGGGAACAAAACATAACACAACGGAATTCCTAAGAGATGCATAAGCAGGCCGTTAGTATCCATTATTCCCACCGCTCGCGGTACAAACCGTTTGGAAGAAATTAAAAGACGTTCCTTGGAAAGGAGAAGCGGATGGTTTATAAAACTTTCGCATGCGTAAGATGGGCGATAGAGGAGTTTCCAGTGGTTTTTATCTTTCCTTTTTGAGATTCCTTAGGCGAAAGAGTAAGTGGATGGATATTCAAAACAAGAAAAGTGGGGAAGAAACACCGAAGGAGAAGAACACAAGAGAATAAGGAATGTGACGCAAGATAACGAATGTAAAATAGAAGAGGATGCGGATAAATGGAGGGCACTCTCTTCTGTAGTTATTTCTTAAAGCAGTGCTTCTTAACCAGTCTACGAGAAACAGTGTTTGTGTTCCGCGCAATCTAAGTGTGCAAGATTATTCTAATTTTACAGGTGCTATGTATTATGCGATGAAAATTTTTGCCAAGTGGAAATCTTTCATCCTAAAATAAAGAACACTTCATAACTTCCTCAGCAGATTTTGCTTGAAGAACATCTTCACTTGAACATTTTAATTTTATTCTATAAGAACCTAAATGCTCTTACTTTAGAGTCCACATTTTTTTTTCTTTTTCGATCAAATTTTAAAGCGTAATTAATTGATGCGTGTTTTAAATTGTAGTAAAGTTCGATTTAATACATGAGTGTTCATTGAAAGGCAAAAGCCTGTTTACCACTGCCGGTATTTATGGGGATGGATTCCGGAGAGCTTCCCAAGGAGACACGGAAATAAAGATAGTCTGACGGGACCGGGACTCGAACCCGTGTCTCCAAATTGCCGATCGGTTGCTCTATCCATTGAGTTATCCCACCAGAACATTTCTCCATGCCGTTCGGGAGACTGTAGACAAAGTCATAGAGAATCCCAAGTCGAGTTCCGCTCCCGTCAGACTTTTTTCATTTCCGTTTCTCCTTGGGAATTTTCCTAGGTGCACGCCTAATCGTGACAAGTACCTAAAACACTTTCCCTTGTCCGGAGAGCTTCTTAAAAGGGTGCAGAAGCAGAAATACAAAGATACACCTCCTGTTTTGGCAAATGGGCTCCACAGATAACCGCATACAGTTTACTCATTCGCATATACTGATACACATTACCTTTAAAGTAAAATAAAACTAAAATAACGACAATCTAACGGAAAATAATTTTGCACACCGCATAAGGTTTGAATTATTCGACCAATCATCAAATTTTATAAGTATACAAATTCTGATACAAACATCCACCATTCCAAGAATTGTAAGAAATACTTCAAACCGTAAACCTTTTCAGCGTTCTAGTTACCACATATAAACACTAAAATAACTCTGTTAAGGCAATGAAATGAAGTAGGAATAGAAGATTCACTCCGTTTTCCTTCCCTCATCGTTGCCAAGGGAGGCACACTGAATGAACATCTACTCTATTTATTCAGGTCTACGTGGGTCTGTTTCAATATCATTCAACTCTGGCTGTTCCTCATGAAAATCTCTCTCCCTTGACATATATTGCGCCATTCCAGTTTTTTGGAAGGCACCTTGAGCTGTGGGAAGGCGCAAAGAACTTCCTGGTGGATATTGCGCGTGGCTGCAGTTGGCCTCCGACGCGGTTTGTTTTGTGGGTTTGCGAAAGATAGGGAATGTTTACCAATGAAGGCACTAAGCGGGAGACTTCTAAAATACGATTAGCCTGCAGAAATGTTAATCGACCTTCCTTTGGAAGGAAATCAACGGAGCGCATTTTGGAAGCGAACGTGGCAAGAAATCGTCTACTACCTTTCTAACATATTCTGGGGTCCGCTCTATCATTCTACGTGCATGGAAAAGCGCCACCGGCTGATAATATTTTGTTTAAATTAAAATTAACGATTATGGATTACTTATTAATCACTAATATAAAATAAAAAGTCCTTACTTAATTATAGAACTATATGATTATCAAATTTAAAAATATTATATCAACAATTAACTCAATAAAAACTATTTAATTCATTAGTTAATCATTATATTACTGGTTTGGTGGTATTACTGTTAAAAGCCCTTGGAAAGATTCTATTTCGTACGTAGGCCCTCACAGGGAATTTAACCCGGGACCGCTTTAAAGATGACTTAATTAGAATTGAGTATATAACATTATTTAATCATTTTATAGATACTGCCGTTATATTTTATTGATATTATATTATTTTAATGACTAATCAATATATATAATTGTTTGTATGTAACTAAATTTAAATTGAATATCATTATTACATTTTACGTGCAATCTCTTTAATGTTAGAACACAACCACAATGATACTATCGTTGCTAAAAGTTCTACGGTCGGTAACAAAATGCCTGTAAAAGGCCATGAATTAATAGATGATGACGAACTGCTATCGCAAAGGATAATACATTATTGAAAATGAAAGTTTGGTTTATCCGTATATTTCTGATTTTTCGCGCATTATCTCCCAATCACAATTCCGGATAATCGAGAGTCCGCTAAATTTATAATATATGTACAACCCACAATAAAAGTGAAATATGATACTTATGAAATCATATAACTAAGATATTCAGAATTTATTGGTGAATATACCGAACAAACAACGATATTCTTTAGTTAAATCGGACAAAAACGGGAAATATATTGAAAACTCTGTCATTCCATACACCCACGCGCACAATTATTCATATCTCTATTTCACATAAACTGTTCTATTCTTTATTTCGTTAAATTAAAAATTCAAAATACCAGGAAAGAATCAAAACTCTGTTTAATTTCGTAACACGTGCACCTGCACTCACAAACATTTTGAAATATAATATTAGGTAGAATTTTTATTTCTTGCGAAACGAAATTTTATCAATTCCAGTTTCAATAAGGAAAAGAAGCATGGCTGTGCTAGAATGTTAGAGTTTTGAAAAAAAATACGGCATTTTGAAGCCTTTTTAAAACTCTAATGCAAATGCAAAAATATGTTTTCACCAAAAATATTTCTATGCTAGTTCTAGATTCTCTAGTATATGCTATTAATGCTTTTTCGATATTTTGCAATACTCCATGAAAATTAATTTTTTAGCTACTTTTTTCTTCTATAAATGTCTCATAAGATGGAGCGGAATGGATATGGGGGCGTTATGACTAAATCCCTTTCAAGAATGTTAGATGAATATTTTTTTGCTATGGCTCACTTAATTCAGTATTTCCTCTCAGAAAAACGCAATATTGAAGTCGTTATTATTTCCTTATTCCGCAAAAGTTGAATCACATGCAACACTAAAGGTTTCTGTTGAAGTATGTATACGCGAATACATACATACAAACATCTTTGTTGGGTGAAACTGGGACTGAAAAGTCCCTTCTTCCTTTGAATATTTTACAGAATAAAATGCAAAATGCATAAAATAATTCCAGGTTCTTGTGCAAGAATTAAATCTGAAGCATATGTATATTTTTAAAAAGTACGAATAGCAAATAAAGAAAGTTAGAACGAAGAAATGTAATTATAATAATCATGTATAATGTGGGAATCACAGGAGCAATACAATAACAGTAATGACACAATGTTAAGTCAATAGTAAGGATTTTCCACTAAATCACTAAGAAAAAATAGATGTTACAAAAATGTATATTTAAACTTGCAAAAAGAACATATGAAAATTAAAATTGCTAAGAAAATAAAAGTAAGAATACTGAATATAGGAAGTGGTTATGAATCATTTAAGATGTTGAAATTGCTGAATAGCACACATAAAAATATCCAAAAGTAAAGATGATACAAATAAGAATAAAGGCAGAATGATAGGTATTCATAGAAAAGTTTTTACCAGGAGACATGGAAATATTTCAGGACAAGAACGAAGAAAATGTTTCTCAATGCAGAGTGAAAAGCCCTTCGTCCACGTGTATATTTATGCAGAGGAAGATATGATGAGGGAAAGGAGGCATTCTCGTGGAATAAGTGATTCTCCAGATTTACTTTGCCTTTGGAATCAGCCACGAAGTTACTCCCTTCTCATAAAAATCTGATTTCTGTGACTAAAAATTGATGAAAGGGATATTCATCGTTTGTGTCATAGCTCAAGATCTTGATAATAAATCTTTTATTTAATTTTATCTCAGTGTGATTTTATCGCAGTGATAACATGAAAGCTGTTGAGGTTTGGAGACTCCGATTGAGGGTATCAGAGACCATTATGGATATGATCGTTTAGCATACTCCTTATCGAGTGCTTTATATAAAGATATTCATAGGATTATTGTGCTGAACTTAGAATGACGAAAGAAAAGCCGAACTACCTCACTCCTCATTTTTCCTAATCACCTCATCCCTTCTCCACAGCTTTTTGTAGCTACTGAAAGAGGGGGTGAAGAATCAACCCGATCTTTCTGCTGATAACTTCAAAGATTCATCCAAAGACTTCAAAGAACGCCCGAACAGGATAGGGAGCGTCTGTAATACAATCGTATTTAATTTAATTATACAACCAGTTCTACGTAAGCCAGTGCGTATCAAGACCGCTTTAGTAAGAGCGTTTCCGTTAGGAAAGGATGTTCCTGCTCACTGCAGAAACATCCTTTCCTAATGGAAATTCTCTCCTCGCGGATAGGTATCCCACAGATTTCACCATTCGTGAGCCTTTCAAAAAACCGCACCAGTATTGTGGTAAATAGAAACCCCAAATCTTTGCGCGAATCTTGCGACCTCGCCTACATTAAGAAACGGCATTGCCACCTATAAATGATACAAAAAATGCAAACGTCAGAGCATGTAGTGGAAAATGCTTAACGTAATTAAAGCGGCGCATGAAGAGGATGTTCGCAAAGGGGATACAATCACAGGGGTTAATCCTGCGACTTAATCCCATCTTTCCCTCATTACCGAGGCCAGGGGGAGGAAAGGAGTTCCTTTTCCCTCGGAAAATAAATCGGGTAGGGTGGCAACCTTGGAAAGGTCTCTGCCTGCGTAATCCCCACGCGTTGGGCAATAATTAATGCCGTTCGAAGGCAAGAGGGACCCTGAATGCGATTCTGCTCTCAGGTGATCGTTTGCCATTTGGATCTCACCGTGCAGTCGCGTAATTTCCAGGGTTAGGACGAACTAAAGCCTTCACTTGATTACTGAGGCAAAAATTGGGAATTTTTCTTCCCACGCCAGTTTGAAATTTCAGCCGTTCTTTCGGGTAACTGGAGAGGATTATGCATTGGTGAAAAGTAACATTGAGACCGACTAAATTAGAGCGGCGAGGATTAGCTGGGATCTTGTCGTGGATAGGAAAGCTTAAATAGGGATCTAGACGCGGCAAAAACCTATTAAATTTCTATTTCTCACGCTTAGTTGACAACGGAGATAGAAGGAGAAAATCTTCTGATGTTGGAATTCAAATGGTTTTATGAAATATTCATACCACATGGTCGTTCTACCTTTGGGTAGGATCATGTGTCTTTATACCATATATTACCATCTGCACCTGTATAGCCGTACTTACTCCTTCAATGCCATGTTCGTTTCTTGATCCTCCTCAACAACTTTCAAGTCATCTACAGTTAGGAAAAGAATGATAAGTAACATTGGACATTACGGTGCTCCTGGGAATATTCTCAAGGAGAAACGAACATGAAAAATGTCTGACGGAACTGGGACACGAACCCGGGTCTCCCGATTACCGGTTGATTGCTCTATCCATTGAGCTATCCCACCATTCCCGGTGCCGTCAGACTTGTCCGAACCCAAACCTTCCAGAGGGTATGGTATGGTATCGTTAAAAATGCTTCGACTAAAATCATCCTTCCATTACTACTTACTAACTCATTAAAAAAAACTCTATGATAAGAAACGTTTACTAGACCACAATACTAGTAAAGATGTAGCTTTGCTATGAAACCATGGTCGTTTAATTTATTTTCTTGTCTTGAGGCCTATAGCAGTAAACCTTTCTTATCATGACGTTTTTCTGTAGTGTAATAATAATAAAGGACTTTATTCAGGGCAAGATTGATACTAACAAGTCTTCTCTTACATCTAACCATTCGTCATATGAGACAAGAAAAGAGAGATAGCTTGCAAAGGTACAAGGAAGAAAACTAATTTGTTGAATAAAAAAACTTAAGCTAAGAGCTCAGGGAAAAACCTCCACAGCAGGAAAACACTCTCAAGAGGGGGGGTGTGAAAAACCTGCGAAACCTACGGATAGAAAACTAAATTTGATTAGTTAGTTAAAGTAGATTAACAGAGTTATAAAAGACATGAGGACAAATCAATAGAAATAAACAAAAAAGAACGAATAACAACACATTAACATAAAAAACCTGTATCTTACAAAAATTATCAAATTTGGAAGTGATTAGCAAAAACATAATTTCCCTTAGTAAAAAGCACGTCAAATATTCAGAGCGAAACTAAAGTTAATCAAAAACTGGCTAAAAAACTTAAAAAGGCAGAAGTTATTGTTAATTAAATTACTTAAAAAAGAGAAGTTATTGTTAATTAAGTTGAGCGAAGAAGTTATTCATAACGACCACAAAGTTACGCCTGCGTCCGTATAGTATTTTCATCTCATTTAATTCATTATTATTGTTGTAGTCGTTATATGCCCTATGTTTATATAACGATAAGATTGAAAGGTAAAATTGCATATTAAGGTGCGCCTAGGAATATCCCTAAGGAGAAACTGGCAGGAAAAACGTCTGACAAGACCGTTATTCGAACCCGGATCTCCCATTTTTCGGCTAGAGCAGTCGTCCGAAAAGTGGAAGATCGGACCTTGTAATCTACCCTCAATTAATCTCTTTAGTAGCCCCTCTCCTCTCAGTATATATTACTTCATTGCTTAATAACTTCCATTAAAACCCACCCCTGTCCAACTATCTCTAGCAAATCCGTGTCTGTTTCTTTATCAGTTCATCTTACTTTTCCATTCTATGCCACACCCACATCCCGATATCCTCCAGTCTTTTGATGTCCTCTTTACTCAAGATCCAAATTTCACATTAATATGAAATGGAAACGAGTTTATATTGCATCACATAATAAGATTCAGTTATCCTAAAATGATAATAATCATGATGTATCATGAGATATAATATCTCTTAAGTTATGGTAATCATGATGTAGCAGTAATGGTTTCATCAGCTTACCGGTTACGATTCATGAATAAATATTAAATGATAGATTCCTTTAACACCTATACCACGCACATAAAAAGAGGAAACCATGGAAGAGATAATAAGTTGTATAACGTGATTAAATTATTCTCTCAAGCTGATTAACCTACTTATTCTATTTGGTATGGTCAAAGAAATTTCAAATGAATCAGTAGATATCGACGCTTTTCAACTTACGATACAAACGTACGTGTGTTACCCAAACACACAATAAGTATCTTGAAGAGTTTAGTTTATATTAATTTTCGTAATCAGACAAACAGAGATAATGCTAAAAATCACAACCATTACGTATTAAAATATTTAGAAAACTAAGAAAACACATCCAAATGGAAGAAGTCTTTAATTCGTAAATCACTCAGACGTTTTTAAATGAGCAGAAATAAGAATGGCGATGGAGGATTAATGGCGACAGATAATATTCTCACCTAACGAGAATTCTCGCTTAAACCCGTATCAAATGTCAGAGCTTTCACTTCAACAGAACTCACGCTAGGCATTAACTTTACAAAATGACTCATGCCTTTCAAGAGATCAGCTTTTTCTCCAAAATTTTTTCCATCATTAATAATATTCATCCCACGCCTTATTTATTTTTCACACCATTTTTAACGAGAAAAATTCTCGTTTCATCTCTTCCTTTTGGAAAAGATTACTAGTGTCGCCGTCTTTCCAGGATTGATATTTTCTTTATTCAAAAAATATTTCACGTTTTAGAAAAAGCGAGGCGAATTAATCGTTTAGTGAGTCTCTTTTAAACGGACCTGCGAATTAAGGCTTTGAGAAGATGGATATACATATAGGAATTGCGTAGACGTATAACCTACATACAATAAGAAATAGAGCATTTAATAAGTTTGATTTCGCCTAAATCTTCATGATTGCATGCGCTAGTATTGCTAAGTATATCAATAATAAAAAATCGTAAAATTGTGTCCGTATTACGTACAACCATTAGTCCTTACTGGGCAAAATTGGGACTAGAGAGTCCCATCTTCCATTAACTTCTTGTCAAAAGAATATAATAAAATTATATATGATATTAATCTATAAGATATACAGATTTTAACTAGCCAGGGGAAATAAAAATATAAGAAGGAAAGAAAAAATGATTATGTGGAGGAAAATAACCGTGATTTTTCATCACGGGCTCCCGGATAGCCAAGTGGGCAACGCGTTCGACTTCGGTGAAATCGGTCCCGGGTTCGATTCCCGGTTGGGGCCTACGCGCGAAATGACCTTAGTTGTCGAAGCACTTTTAACAATACTACTACTACGATTTTTCATCACAGAAAAATTTTTCCTCTGCAAAAAAAAACTCCCACAAAGAGAAAGGTGTGAAAAACCTGCAAAAGTTGTTGAAGAGAGCTAAAGAAAGAGAGAGAAAGATTACATAAAGAAAAGTAATAAATAGAAAAGTTGTAATATTATTCAACAAATATAAGAAACTAATTGTTCTTTGTCAATGAAAGTTAGATATCAGCATGACCACTTAAATAGAGGAAGAGGCAACTTGAGGACTCCCATAGACACCCCATAAGCTGTTTAACAGGGAGAAGCTTTAAGGTAATTTCTTTAAGGATTTATAACAAATTACTTTGATCAATAGTTAAAAATAATAGAAATGTATCATTTTGTAAAAAACTAAACGAATATCTACTGGCGAAAGCATTGTACAATGTGTATGAATTTC
>KZ308480.1:414368-511224 GCA_000376725.2 Ladona fulva | reverse complement strand
ATATATAAATAAAAACATGAGTATAAATACAAAAATATAAATTTTTAAACGTTCACGAAGTTGACTAGTAAGTTATATACTCTTAATTTATAAAATCTAGATAGTATTTTATTATAGCAAAACTGTCAGAACTTTTAGAATTAAAATGCAGCTGGTAAGAGCGAAAAGTAAATACAATTCTGATTGAGATGATTGAATCCGCGTACTAATTCACAGGCTAAATTTTCGTTAGTGTCACGTTCATCGGAGAGGAATGAAATTTTTTTACACCCTTGGATTGGAACTTCGGATTAGCCTATCGAAAAACAAATGGAGAATATTTTCATCCTCTAAGTGAAGTAACACATAATGCATCTGAAAAGAGGCAGAAATCCGGAATCGGTCCTCCATGTTTGCTTGGAATAAATAGGGGCTTATTCTCCGCTCCGCGCACCGTAAACGCGAAAAATAAAAACGGCGGAAAGACCGATATTTTCCTGCTTTATTATGGAAGTACTTGTGCATTCAGAGGACAGAGCAATCTTTGTCGTTTCAATGCACCGTGTTGACGTTTCCGGAAGGCATCCTGCGCCGCAAAAACATAATATAAAACTTCGCCGCTCGCTACATTCGCGGATTTATCAGGACCATGTTCCACTTTCATTGCTCCCTTTCGTAACGTGAGAGTTCGTTCTGTCGCATGAGAGGCGGGGATCTTTTAATTTCCCGAACATGGACGTTCTCTCATTACATTTGCCGGCATCGACTGAAAAATAAAGAGCAGGCATTGACGAGGTCGACCGAAATGTAAATCGTAACGTACTTAATGTAGAAGTGAATACTTTGCTGGTTGACAAGAAAAGTAACAAGAGTGCAAGCAGGAAATTTAGATACAATGCGAGTTGGAGGAAATGTAATTTCTGCAATTTTATCGGCAAAAAGGATGTATTGTTGAAGTTGACCATATTTTGTACCTTCTCTTAATTACTAGAAAATGAATTTCGCATTCGCCTTTATTCGCATTAAAGGAAACAAAGATATAAACATTCTTTGCAGCGTTAATTATCTATGAGGCAGAGTTTTAGAATTACATCGGTATACATGCTTTTATTTGTAATGGCTGACGAAAACGATCCATATTATGTGTAATTTAATATACTTTTATCATTCTTTGAGTAAATTTCTTTGAGAGACACATGAAAGGATTTTAATCAAATGCGTTTTCTAAGAAAGCGAAACAGCTAATCTATTCTTAAGAAGATAACATTTGTTTAATCTTCAAGTGTAAATTTACATATATGTATGAATGTGTGTATATATGTTGCACTGTATATACGTTGTATTGTATATATATTGTTTGTACAGCATGTTACTTGTACATATATGTTGTAGATACAACACATTTACCGTGTTGGCCAAAGGACTAGCTAAACTAGTTTATAGCTAGCTAGTTTAGCTATGGTTTCGGCTGATACATTTTAATGATTGGTGATGATGAATTTAATTATGGTGCTATTTTTACGGTTGGTATTCCTGCCGCCAACCCTTCTAGCTGAAATCAAATAAAACACACGCAAACATTCCCTAAAAAATTCCCAGAAAAATCCGATAAGCAGGGACTCGAACCCGGGACCTAAGAGTTTTAGCACGCTAACCACTCCTCCTCCGCGGCCTCTTTCATGTTACGCATACATTACAACATACATATGTACAACATATATGTAATCCATGTACTGTGTGCTTATAATATATATTTTTTATCTTTTCTATACCATTCATTTTTCTTTATCTATTTACAGGGATAACTTTTTGCTAGCTAGAAATCTACAAAAATGAGTTTAGCATAATTATAACTATCCTCTAATCGTCATTTTGATCATTAAAAATTATAACTTTTACCGAAGGTTTTCAGAGAGATTATACTGTTTGTTTCGCATATTTTAATTTCTGAGTGATATTGGTGAAAGCGTTTAACTCAAGGGACTCTATTGTTTAAGCGACCTCTCTCTACATTCCATATTTTGCTTTAAACTACCAACCACTTTGTTTCTGGGCGCTACTATCCTACATTTCAACTCTCGCCCCTTTTGAGGTTGTTGGCCTCTCTTGTTACCCGTCCCTTGCGAGTCCCCAGCGAAGAAGACAAAAAACTTTGCCCTGAAAAGTTTAGCCGCTGATAAGCTATTCGTGGAAGAGGTTAAAAATAAAGTGTGACATCTCCTGAGGGTAGAAAATTAAAGCAGAGGGAGATGTGATAAGCTTGAGAGATGTATCTGCGACTTGGAAACAGACGAGGAATCATATTCAAATAACCTTTATAATCGTGAAAATTTTCTCTTTTCCAGACCAAATTTACCGAGAAAAATATCTGAAAAACTATGCGCAAGAAAATACGTATTATTTTTTCACCACCCTCCACCGGTCAAACAAACGCAACTTTTTTAAATTAAAAACTCGAGCGTGTTATAATCGTGTACACTCTTAATAAGTTCTCTTTTTCTGTCTTGAAAGGGTCTAAATGTTTATTCATTTATAAGTTTCTTTTTGAACCTTGATNCAGAGAGTTAGAATAGAACAATGGGTGTCGGATGGGCCGTTATAGGAACAGGATACGGGTTTCTTAAGGGGAGATCATGGGCCATTTTCCCAAGCCGGTCGATGGAGAGCTGAGGGAAAGAGGTACAATAAAATGTGCATGGATGATAGGAGATCTCAGTGAAGAACGGATTCGGGTCTCATTTCGAAGGCGATCGAGGCGGAATTATACGGAACGTTATAATTAGGGGCTCGATGATCATCTTTCGAGACGGCTATAGAGTTACGTTTGTGGTGGTTACGTTATTTGAGGCACCGCGAAAAAAATCACCCTTGATACGTCACCAATATCCGTCGAGGGAATTGTTCCTTGATTCTTAAATCTAGAAGTGCTCCAATACAGTGATACTCGACTTATGGAATTATTTCGTTCCAACTTCGGTTCGTAACTCGAAAAGGGATATATCCCCGAAAATAGTTTATTTTTACTTAAATGCTCAATAAAAGTTTATGTATATTAAAATTTGTCGTTAAATTAACATTGATTATAATTATAAAAGATTCTTATACTTTTTTTTGGTGATGATTAGCGATGAAATTGGGAAAATAGTGGGAAATGGACAAATTAAGGACATTTAAATAGAAAAACAAAGTGAATGAGTCAGGGAAAATAGAAAATAATTAAGTAGAAGAATCTTTTACGGGTTTAGCCCATTTGGGCTTCTCTTTCACCTAACCTCGTATTCAACACTTATTTTTACAGAAGTAAACAAAATAGCGAAAGGGATGGGGGTGAAAAACATCTTTGTAACTTAAGCAAAGTAAAAACCCGAGAAGATACCTTTGGTGAAGGGTGGTGAAAAAAGCACGCAAACATTAAAAATATTATACAGGACCCGAATAATTTTACTAAAAGCTGTAGAAATCCAAGTTAAAGTAGAAGAACACACAAAAACAGGACAATATAACATGGAGAAGAGAAAAACACTATCACCAGTTACGGTGCTGGTCTACCGGCACCAGGTAGAGAAAGATGTGCGAAAGGAAGCAAGAAAAACAAAAAGTACGAGAAGAAAAAGTTTATCGCGCGAAATTCCTATCCCTCCAAAGGGAGAGAAAAGATTTAATGGGAAACAAAGGGAAAGTTTGCGGCGGAAAAAGGCGGGACACTGACGGCCGAGGAAGAGATGTGGGGAATGTTTGCAAGAAATTGATGGAAAACGGGAGCGGAAAAGAACGTGAGGGATCGAGTGGATGGAATGGGAAAACAACGGAGGTAGAAGTGGAAGACGAAAGTGAATGAAACGTATTTATTCAATTCGGAAAAGAAAACGATAGATTGAGAAGTTAGGGATGGGCGAAGAGGAAGAAAAGTTGAGGAAGGTGGGATGAGGGATTGGCGAGCGGAGAAACAAAATAACGAGAGATTAAGACGGGGCTTAAGGCGTCCTGAAGGAGAACATGAGCGGAGTTATCTGGGAGAATAATCGCAAGAAGCGGAGAAATAAATGCGACGGATTTAAGGTTACTCACACGAGTGGGCGGACTCATTGGTAACCAGAACTTAGACCGGGCGTAAAGCTTAATGGAGGAGAAGATTTGTATGTACCTATCAGTGCTACTAACCGAAGTAATTGGTCCTGGCGCCGTAACGCACTTTTATTTTTAAACCTTTGGATTAAGTCGACACCCATCACGGTCCATAGGTCAAGGACCGACGGAAACAATCACTTCTTCATTACATCCTTTTTATTTAAAAATTAACGAGTTTTACTCAATGTAGAAGAGGGTGAATAAGGACTATACATATTATATATTGTTATTAATAATAATAAAAATATAGTATTTAGAGTCGATGTAATATGCTAATACTACATTTCTAAAATTGGTTATACCCTCGCCGATATCATCGCATGCACAATCATTGTTCATGGCCTGAAATAGATCTAATTTCAGTGAAAGGTATATAAAACCACTAAAATCCATCGAGGAAGGTGTTGCAATATGTATGAATGAATAAACTCTTTATTAAGGCAAGCTTAGGCCAAGCTGTCCTCTCTTCCACCTAATCTTAATTGTCAATGCATAAGTTAAATTTAATACTTAAAGTTAAAAGAAGAAAATGCGACAAAGCAAAAAGTTTTGTTTTTGTGGCGAAAAATCTTCTCAAAAATAAGGTTGAAGAACACAAAAACTCCACTGTTCGGGAAAACACCCACGGAAAAGGGGGGTCAACACCCGCGAAAATACAGAGTACACAATGTAAAATGAAGACAAATAAATAAAAAAAGAATACAAAAACTATAAAAACATTATAGTAAAGGTAATATAAGCATAAAGTAATAATATATGGAAAAAATATGTGGATGAACTTTACGTATTTTTCAGTATTTTAAATTCATACAAAATTGCTAATTTTTTACTATCCTAATTGAGGTAAAATATTCTTCATATTCATTACCCGGAGCATGCCCGCAACATTATGTAAATCTGGGCTAGCTTATAGGTGAAGATGATAATTCCAGCCAGTGGCCCCCGTTGAATAACCAATGTAAGGAAAGGAGGGTTAAAGGTTGAAGTACATACAAGACGAAAATTAGTTGCAGATTTATTTTAATATAATTTTATGTTCGGTTAATTATCTAACTCCTCATCTTGCTTCGTTCCACACTCATCATTTTCTCTACAAAGCTTATTTTAGCTAATAATAGAGGGTCCGAGGCTCAAACCGGCCACCGAGCTGAATTTCGTGCAGCTGGTAGATGAAAAGCAGAAATGAAGTCTCCCTAAACCGTGATTATTTCGGGAAGAGTGCGAAATGGATGACCATGGCTTCGGATTGGGAGTTCAAGACTGTATGCTCCCGTAATGGATGAGGATTTTCCGGAAGAAGGGATTCAGGAGAAGCCCGAAGCGGAACGAAATAGAATAAGGGACAAGCGTCAGGGGAGATAAAAAGGGAAAAGGGACTAACACCGTTATCTTATCTCGCCGTATACGTGGGTACGGATTTTGGACGTGGCCAGAGGAAGAAATAGTGGAGTCGAAGAAGACAGATAAAAGAGAGGAGGGTTTCGGATTTGAAAGGGAAGTCTGCGGAGAGCGAACAGAGAGTTAGAATAGAACAATGGGTGTCGGATGGGCCGTTATAGGAACAGGATACGGGTTTCTTAAGGGGAGATCATGGGCCATTTTCCCAAGCCGGTCGATGGAGAGCTGAGGGAAAGAGGTACAATAAAATGTGCATGGATGATAGGAGATCTCAGTGAAGAACGGATTCGGGTCTCATTTCGAAGGCGATCGAGGCGGAATTATACGGAACGTTATAATTAGGGGCTCGATGATCATCTTTCGAGACGGCTATAGAGTTACGTTTGTGGTGGTTACGTTATTTGAGGCACCGCGAAAAAAATCACCCTTGATACGTCACCAATATCCGTCGAGGGAATTGTTCCTTGATTCTTAAATCTAGAAGTGCTCCAATACAGTGATACTCGACTTATGGAATTATTTCGTTCCAACTTCGGTTCGTAACTCGAAAAGTTTATTGCTCAAAACCCGGTTTTTCATTATATATATATTAATCAATATTGTCCATCGATACTTGGTGGGATTCCATATTATCGATTTATAAAGATATAATAATCACTTGTAATATTCCAAAAGTAATATTTTTACCGATCTCTAAACAAAGCTGTATGTTTCTTTTTATGTACTATGCTTCTCATTCCAGTGCCTGAAGATGAGCTAAATGTTCGAAACCATTGCTCGCTCCAGAAATATATTTTGTGGAAAGTGATTGCCATTTATTTCTATATCGATATATTGTTTTGTTTCTATTTCATATAATGTATATGTTATATCTTTTCGGTTGGTACCTCCAAATTAAGTTCGTATCCAGGGGGCAAATGATATAGGAAAAGGTACTACCGTAGTGTTAGAAATATGAACGGAAAAGTATAAATTTATAGCGTGTGATGAAAATCTCGCAATTTATCGATCATTGATAGCAACAGACTTGGTGCACAAAATTATTATCATGATGTATTTATCGCTTTCAAATTTTGTAAGTTACGATTAATCACTTAAATCGCTTAATCACAGTCAAAACTTGAAGGTGTGGAACTTATTGTTAGAAGATGAGAGGCTAAGGATAAAAGAACGGAGAGTAGAAGAAGGAAGAGTAGTGACGCAGTAAAGAAAGGTTTGTAAGGAAGAAGAAAATAAGTAATCAAGAAGAGAGAAAGAAAAGAATAATGGAAAATAAAAGTACCGAAAAATACTCTACATTCAAAAAAAGAAGAATATGAGGCTGTATCTCATTAAGAACTTAATTAATAATTACTTACCTAGATTTTTTCTCTCTCATCCCGTCACGCTTAAAGAAAAGATACAGGTGAAGTTCAATTTAATATCTTGAATAAATCATAAAGTCCCAAAAAAGACATAGGAACAAGCAGTTATGGATTAAATTGTGAATAAACGAAATAAAATTGAAATTTAAAAAATTGATTTAACTTAGAAAGATTGAAAAGAAGCAGAAACAATAAAATGGAATAATAGCAATACCAAATCATACCAACATTTATGAATATCCATTTCTTTGATTTATAGTATTTTTTCGTTTTTATTGCTTGTGATTGCATTGCTTGGATTGTGTCTAATCAAAACGATGTTCACAGCTTCAGGTTTAGATTAGTTTGAATTTGGATTGTAAGGAACGAGATTAATGATTAATTAAACAAGAATAGGTGGGTAAACATAGACCTTGTTTCATTAAAAAAGCGACGGTGAGAAATGGAACTACTAGTTGCGTAGGGTTTAGAGATTTCAGCATCGCGAGCGATTGCGATATAGCTTCATTAACGATGGATCAAATTTGGAAAATGGAGGTGATTTTTTCCATTGATAGAATCCAGGAATCGGTAAGATAACAACGGGTTCTGCTACCTTTACAATAGACGCATGTCCAATTTACGTGCTGGATTAAAAAGATCAAACATTCACTGCAGTGGAGCGTGAGTTAATTAGCGATGCTATATTAAGGAAAAAATAATAACTTCCTTTCCACCAAGTTCATGTATGGGGGAAAAATGAATAAACAGTGATTAAGTATCCATTTGCGTCGAAAAAATCTTGAAATTACTTCAATAGAGCCTATAAATGGCTATATTTGCTTTCTTTGCTTTAAAAATAAAATCCATGCCTCAACGATTCATTAATTCGGAGATAGACTCCATCGGAGATCGTCCGGATAGCCATGTGAATAACGCATTCGGTTTCGGCGAAAGTTGTTACGGGATCGATTCTCAGAGTGGGCTAAATGCCCCAAGCTGTCGAAGCACTTTTAAAATTACCGCTACTACAAACTCCATCGGCTTATATAGGGATTATTATAGAGGGACATACATCCGAAGGTAATCGCCTTGATACCAGCTGAGTCCACCTTTTCTGCAGAGATTTTACGGTAAATAATACTTAGCAACTTCTCTAGATTGGAAATGGCTACTTTTCTTGCAATATTCTCGAACCCGGAAGTTCTGTAAACATCGGATATTTTGTCCCAGCGGCGGAGTCTCGGACCCAATACTAATATAATTTTTTTCCTGCCGACTTAATTTGAGTCAACAAATTGAATTTATTTAACGTTTTAATGTATTTGATTTCATACTCAGAGCCATGAAAGACTGAAGGAGAATGATAACTGCTAGCGATCACATTCTTTTTCATTCCTATTCTTTTGATTGTGCACTGCAACCATGCATATGCAGACAGCACCAAATTCAAGTGCGCCCAGATGGTCTCGCATGCGGAATTACGGAGAGGAAAGACCCATGACTTAGACACTCATAACTGAGACTAAAATATTTTAAGCGTTGGGCCACACTTAGAAAAGGAAAATCACAAAATTCTTTATAAAAATAAAAATTGAAACATTTCATGCTGGAAATTCAAAATTTATGCTTAAGGAGTCCATCTCATTGATAAGAAAATAGCGAAAATCATGAATCACGACCATGGACCGATGGTACCATCTCCTTCATTCTCAATTATCGGAATTATCAAGAAAGAAGTGCTAAAACCTCAACCCGCTATCACCCATACTTCTCTCTAACCTCTGAAAATTGAAACGTAGTTGCCAAAATACTGTTTCCTTCTGAGCAGGCGACTCATCGGACGTTGCCGAAGCTCTTTTTTCACTGAAGGCTAACATTTCTATACCCTCTGAGAAGTCTCTTATGTATAACTTAAGAAACGCTAATTTTACTTGTGGATTTAGAGCTCATCGATGTCCATTCTTTTCAATAAGCAGTTACATAAAAGCAATCGAAAAAGGTGTAACTATGTGGTAATCTGACAAGATCATTTTAAAAGAAAGATCACTTCGTAATTTCCACAGCAGATGTTTATTTGACTAGTTTCGTTATGACATCTTAAGGTGAAGATCAGATGACAGCTCACGTGAAGATTTCAACTTGTAGGAAACTTGTGAAATAAAAATCAGCTGTTGAAATTGCAAAGTATTCTTTATTTTAAGATGTGTGTTATTCCACGAAGTCAGGCTTGGAAATATTTTTTATTTAATACTAAAACGCTGCAAATCGGTCGGTGAACCAGGTGGTAATGGTTAAGGGGAAAGTAAGGAAAATAATAATGGCATTCGCCCAAAGATGGGAGAAAAACCCCTCTAAAAACCTCTCGAGGACAGTACAGATGTTACAGTACAGATACAATAATTACATAATACTTGATTTAGTACAACACTTGTACAGAACACAGATACAATTGAATGTATATAAATAATATGCAGTGCATTTACATAGAAAAATATATAGAATCCTATTGATGGATTTATAGATAGCTATATTTAAAACAAAAAATTAAAATTTTGTAAATCTTCGTTTTGAAAATGTTTTTAGCTTTTTTCGGCATTGGAACAAGAAGTTCTAATTTTAATGAATGTTAATTTTACTGACAAGGGCATTATTGTTACTTTTACATATTTTTCACGGTTTCATGACAGATAGTACGGATTTCCGACATTTTGTTATCTGAGGATAACCAATCTGCACCTAAACCAGTATTGTGTGTAATAAACCTGTAGAAAACAACGTAGGGGTTAGCGTTCCAGCCCAGCAACACCGAGGTCCCGGGTTCGATTCCTGGTCAGAGAAGTTGTGTTGTGTTACTTGAGGGTTGATCGCGAGAGTGGTCTCGTAAGACTGAAATTCGCCCTGAATAAATTCGTGACTATTTCCGCTATTTCAGTTTTATGGTTCAAATACCGTAGATTTCAATTGTCTACTGATTTTTGTCTCGGATATATTTCGTTCAAGATTCTTGTTTCTGATTCCATGGGTCCTTCCTTGGCCGCATCTCCAATTCGGAATGCCCCAACAAGAACTCTACGCTGTGGCCCATAACTCCTTTCGCGCCCTCCCGTGAGCCATTCAATCCCTCTCCCCTCTCCAGAGATCCCTTAAGATATCCCTATCCAATTTCTCCTTCCCTTCCCTCAATCCAATCTAAACGTTAGGCCCTCTCCTCGAATCGCTTTCGTTCTTCTTCCCATTGCCTTTCCCTTCTTCCGCATTTCATCCCATTCCGAAACTCCCCCGTGCTCCGTTTGTATCCTTCCAAAGGTCTTTCCATCTACTTCGCGTATTTTCTACTCTCCGCTAACCACTAACTGAGAAGGGAGATGGATTGACTTCAGCAACGCAACAAATATTAATTTCAGTTTCTTTTCTGCAGAGAAATGGAGTGAATGAAATGAGGTGAATGCTTCGAGTTGTGTAATAAAATATTAACTACAGAATATCAGTGTATAATACTATATACATTGTTTGGTACAACATGGGTACAAGTGGTCATATCTTATTCTTTTTATAGGATAAAGTTACTACCTAAGTTACCTAGTTAACCAATTACCAAATATAATATATTTATCATTTCATGCACATAAACACCTGTAGGCTCCCATATACATTATTTATCAAATATGATTATTTTTTTGTATTTCTAGTGATTAGGTTACATTGACCTTTTATTTAAAAAGCCAAACATTAACACGTACCTGTTACTTTATAAAATAACAGTGATGACTAATTGTAAATATAAATGTATTTTTAATATCCAATACGAGAAAGAATTGTATTATTTAATGCGTCAATTGATAATTTGGTTATTATACGATGATATAATGAATGAATTTACTAGATTTGTTACTTATGATTTACAATTTATTTACAAATTTAGTTTACTAGATTTGGTATTTGTAATTCAAAAGTTAATTCAAGGAATTCAACGTACAATTAATATTGCTAGTTTGATGACACTAATGGTGCTGTATCAAGTGATTATGTGATTTGCGAATTTTATTTTAAAATTCAATGTGAAACAAACAGAACGTGAAAATTAAGTATTTTTAAAAATCATATATGAAATGCAAATGTCTGTCCGTCAGTCCGTATTATTTAGCTCATAAATGGCTTGACTTAGAGATCTGAAACAAACTGCATTACCTCTCTACAATGCTGAAAGCCCCAGGAAAATTATTTATATCTCTTTAAATGCCCGGGTTCGAACCCAGGAGCACAAAATACGTTTTCATAAGAGATGTATGTAATTTACGTTTCATGACTTGCAGAGGTCGTTTCTCTTACAAAATTAAATTAGAAACAATTGTCCTACGAAATTGAGACAAGTGTCACAAGAAAGGAAAATGATCATAAAATCTTATTTTAGTCACGAATCATTCATAAAATTTTGAAATTGCGAGAATTTTGATAAAATAGACGGAAAATTCGTAATTTTTTTGGGAAATAAACAACCCATCGCTTTGACGACCAAAGCAATTGTTGAACATTGATTTAATGCGTTTCCCCATATAAATGCACGGGGATAATCAGTTAGTATACCTTTCCATAACAAAAGTACCTACGTCGAATAGGTTTTCGTTAGCTGCAGAGGCTGTATCTTTTACAAAATTAAATCAGAAAAAATGGTCCTACGAAATCAAGAGAAGTGTCAAAAGAAAGGAAAATTATCATAAATTCGTATTTTAGTCGTGAAATCTTGACATAGATCCGAAATTTTGAAGATTTTGATAAGACACACTGAAATTTTGTAAACTATTTAGGAAATAAACAACCGATCCCTTTGAAGACTAAGGCCATCGTGTAATGTTGATTTCATGAATTATCCCATATAAAAGCACGGGGATAAAAATTTCTTATAACTTTTATAAGGAATTTACGCAAACAAGACTTTCGTGACTTGAAAACAGTAGAATAAATATTATAAATAATGGTAAGATATATATTGAGTTATTATCTTACGGCAGAATTTTTTTGTGCTTAGTAGGACCAGATATATACGATAATAGATATATTTTTAAACTAAATTAAGTCCCGTCATGCTTGACGGTGGCGTTTACTAGTACGTGATATTTTCCTTTTTTACAAAAAAGCACTTCACTTTTATTTTTGCATTTTTGATCTCATTAACTTTTTAATTTAATAAATCCTGTGATCTTACTAATTGGGTAATAAACTGTTAATATGTACATGAGTGAGCCATTTCTGTCTACATACAGCCTACCGTAAAATAGTGCTTTGTAGGATTATGAAAATTCAACCTCCAACATCAACACAGAGTAACTCTAGCAAAGCAAATCGGATTAGAATTTCCGCTGAAGAGTTTCGATGTTAGCCGGAAGAGAGAAAATGATGCACTTCGTAGAGTAGACGCCATCATTCACACGCGATCTCAACCAACCTTTTATATCAGATTCAGCGAAGTTGCTTTATTATAAAGATGGGTCAATTAATTAGAAAGAAAACAAGCTAGATGAACTTATTTGACTTTCCACTTATTTAAGATGAATTATTGATAGAGATTTCAATTACACGAGTTTTCATGAAAAGCGGATAAAAGAAAAAAAAACGAGCAAAAATTAATCCGAAATAGGGAAACTCCAATATGAATAGCAAGGAATTCTCGATGTATAAATATCTAAAAGGCAGGAAATGAGGTAAATCGTCATGGCTTGTCTAATTAATTGGTATCAATGAAATTAGCTAAATCAAAGTGCTCACGGAAACAACATAAAAGTGAACAAAACAAAATAATTTGATTAGATGACAGCAATTACACCCTAGCAATTAAGGGTCCAAGGGTTAATGCATTGAAAAATTGCACAGAAAATATTTTCAAAAAAACATTTCCAACATAAGTGACAAAACATTCAGTTCACGATACTACTCTTTTGCATTTTTTAGTTCTGACGACTCAGCGAAAATTGTGATGATGAACAAAATGGAATGGCTGATCTATCATCAACTTTAGATAATGACAAATTTTAACGGATAGTGGGATCTTCCTCCTCCTTTACCGGGTAGTTAAATAGAAATATGTAACTTGTCTAAAGAGTATCGATGGTAAGGCAATATCATTTCATAAAATATTGGAAATGGATGCCATTAAGAGAAATTATAATATAGACTGTTACACTTAGCAACAGATTCTGTTGCCGGTTTCGAGAATTGTATATCCTCTCTTTGTTCTCATTGTTTTATGACAAATGTATTCTCCGTGCACGTAATTTTTACCTCTACGTGCCCCATATACATGTTTTCTTTCACATTTTTTTAAACCCAATGTCTTTTGTTCCTTCTTTCCGTGGCCATTTTCTTTTCCCCCACTTCTTCTTCATTCTTTTCTGCACGCTCTAATAGTTGTGAACAGTTTTCTAAATTTATTTGTTTCTCCCTTTTCTACATCTACATAGGTGCCCTGTAAGCTACCTTTCGGCGTGTGGCAGGGGGTGCGCTAATTAATTATCGCTCCAATGGCAAACATTTCATTATATAATTGGAACTATTTCATGAAATAAAGACTCTAATTCAGATGAATGGATCGGGAAAGCTCTGAAGGACAAACAGGAATCAAGAACTCACGGGTAGCCAAATGGGTTGCGCGTTCGCTTTCGGTGATATCGGTCCCGGGTTCGAACTCCGGTGTGAGCCCATTCGAGCGGAAAGACCTCCGCTGTTGAAACAATTGCAACAATACTTCGACTAAAGAATTTGATATGATTGTCAAATGATTGAGAAAGGCGGTGGAAGGCATAAGTAAGAAGTTGAAAATTACAGCAGCCAACATCTTTTAACATGACGTCGATGAATTACGTTGAAGTATAATTTCATTTATGATGTACAGGATTCCTAGCTATAAAAAAATGTAATTTAGATCAAGATATTTTTTCTGCCGATTTCTACCGATTGAAGGGAACAATCTATGAATTTTTCTTATGAATTATACAGGCATTATATACAAAGAACGATCTTCATATAAAATTTTACTGTATGGTTCATTAACATACTATGAAATGCAGCGACTAGCACAGGCTATATAAGTTAGTACACTTATAACTCATTTAAACTAGTATAACGAAAAGTATCCCTCATTAGAAGTATTTTTCTATGCCTAAAATTTTGGCTAAATGATAAAAGCAAAGAAAACTAGCCCCTTAAGTTGAATAAAGTAATCCGATCACTGAAACGGAAACTTTCACTCAATTCTTTATATTTTTACTTAAAAAAAAGAAGAAAAAGAGCACTGAATCATGCCGATAATAATATTATGCTGGTATTTGTAACAGGAACAGAAAACGAATGAAGCAACCTGTTAAGTAACGACACTCAGGAGGCAATGAACCGCTTTGTCATAATTTTTCTCATAGGCCACCAGGAACAGACCGTGATCTATAGTATTCCTTTATTCGAAATGGAATAACATCGATATATGGCGTCGAAAATTCAATTTCTCACCATATCACGACGCATCTCCCATTTTATCGACATATCCCTTTCCCGTATAGAACCCGTTCCTCACATTTCCCACCTCAATTTCTGCTCTCTTATCTCCTTCACATGTATCTTCTTCACGCCTTTATCCTCCGATTCTCCTTACGATACGCTCAACTCCACTTACCCATAAGGAGCCGATCCGTTTCCAAACCATCACCTCCGCGCGATGGAAATCAGCCTTCACGGGCATTCCCAATTGGGAAGACGGAACACGGCCCCCTTTCGCCTGCCTCTCCATCGACTCATCACATAACCCTTCCTTCTTTCTTTTTTCCTGGGAGTGGTCCAAGAGTATCGAGACCCATCGCTTCCAACCCTAGAGTATGGAGCAATTATTCCTTCCTTCTTTTCTTTATGCTTTGTTTTCCTGGTTGAAAACCAATTTGCCAAGATACTTATAAAAGGAATAACTTTGTGTTAAGATATGTACAGCTAGCTCATCCAGGTCAGACCTTCTAGTTCTTTAAAATGAAGCCATGGAATATGAATAATGCTTCTATGAATATATATGTATCTCTGAAATAAATATAAAATGCATTATATAAAAATGATATGTTAATGATTTATCAATAAAATTATATTTTATAAAATGCTATTTTTTAAATATGTGATGTTTCTCGAAATTAGTACTCTAGAAAGCAAGTTTTAAGCAATGCAGTGTTTAACATGGCTCTAAGTCTGTCTTATGGACAAACTCGGGCTTCGCCGCTGAGAGAACCTGTTTTTTTCCTGAAAACTCGTGCTAATTTTTATGCTACAGAATGATAGCTCAATTTATCTCGCGCGAATTTTTTCAGTCTCATTTGCTACTCTAACTTTGTTCCTCCCTTTCATCCATTCAATCAACCCCATTTCCATCGGTAATTAGAGAGTAAAACTTTAAGGGATTCTTTCCTTTGTCAAAAAAGTTTGTGGATCGACCTTGAGTCTTTCAGAAAAGCACAGTCTTTCAGAAAAGCAGTCTTTCAGAAAAGCACAGTCTCTCAGAAAAGCACAGCGCATTGAAAGCAATCAAAGGGTACCCTTGAAATGTGAAGTCGATATTTTCCGGAAGGAGGCCATATGATGAACCCTTTTGAAGAATTAGTGACTCTGAAAAACCGTACCTTCCCACGCGTCATCAATGAAAATTCCTCCCTGGTTGTGGACTACATTTGGCTTCATCAGATGTCTTCATACTAAATTGCTCGTTAACTCGCGCGCCATTCTTTTTTCCCCCTTTTCATCCGTACCTTTAATGTGCTGCTCTTTATTCAATAAAAAGAGCAAAGAATCTTAAACGATGGTCGAAGGTTAAAATTTTGACTGTCGAAGCCGAGACTCGAACTGGGATCTATTATCTCTGGGCGGTCGCTCCAACTTATTAAGCTACCTTGACAGAAGCACCCATTCATCAATTTCTGATGGTGTGAGTAGATAAAGTGACCTTAGGAGTTTTCATCAACGATTTCACCACTCCACACATGCTGGACCTCACAATCAGAGGAGACTTCCGGAAAGTCATAAATAGTGAAGTAAATAAAGGGAGAAAAATGTATATCCACATGCTTGATTTCAGATGAAGAGTTGAAGGAATAAAAGTCTAACGTAGCCAGGAATCTGCAAACAGAATGGGACCATGATTTTTACACATTTTATTTATGGAATAGGATGATAGTGTGTGGTGTACAATATATACTGCCGACTATTTTTATGAATTAAACCATAAACATCTCTACAAACGAAGTCCTCGTAAAGAGTCAATAGTTCTTATGGTTATCATTGGATCATTCAGTAGGGCAGAGTTACTATATATATTCGGCAGACGAAATTCGTGTTTAAAGACAAAACAAGAAGCTCGGAATTACCGAATTTTGGGAAGTCCCAATGCGCATTTCAGAGACAATGTTTCCATCATCAGGGGGGCTCCACGATAGAAAGTGAATAGGAGAGGTGAATGGTCGGGCTTTTAACTTCTCTGAAGCTGTGGGGGAAATTAGGTGTAGCAGGAGGAGGTGTGAGTGGACTTTTCCTGTTGTAACATCTGTAAGGAGGGCGGAGCTTCCAGTTTGTCCCTTAACGCGAGTTCCGCCTACAGAATTACGGAGTGTTTTTAAACCTCTAACCATTTTCCTGTTCCTCCAAAATCTTATGAAGTCCTTCCCACAAAGACATCAGACTAAAACTCGGGATTCCGACAGAGAAAGGGAATAAGTAACGCAAATAGCATGCAAATTTCCCTAAACGATCCTAGGTTCGAAGCCAGGCTGCTAAATTATCGGTTAAAATTCATAGGAAGCTAGGAAAGGTCCGGACTGAAGTGCGCTTAGTGTAGAAGCCTTCAAGAAAAGGGAAATTGGTACAAATTTGCATCGATATGGATCCTGGGCCCTTTGTATGCGTCATAGGACCCTCTAGAAGAGACTTCCAACGAAATGTTCCGAGGATCATTTTAAAAACTCCAAAACTGTAGCCCTTCTCTTAAATCATGTCGTATGATAATTACAGGACGGATATTTCCGTACTGTAGTACATTCTATCGAAAAGGTTCCTATAACAGGCTAAAAATTGGCATAATAGTAAAAGAAAGAATCTACTCGGAAGTTCGTTAGCATTATTTTAAATTTATTTATTTCTTGATACATTATATAGTACTTGTGTTTTGTGAATTATATACACCGCCATCTACCAGTTAGTGGGGAACATGTATGGTAGCTTGCTTGTCATCTATTGGAACGCATGTAAATCTTACGTATCTACCCCTAATACGTAGAATGTTATGTACATGTTAGGTTTTATTGTTTTGTCTTCCCTTATGACAATTGTACCAGAGCCTTTTCATCTTCGTTCTTAATCACAAACAATAGCAGTTTGTAATTAAGCAACTTCCATTCGTATGATACAATTTGAGAGCAAGGAAGTATCTTTTCGAGGTAATAGATAAGTATGGCAAATACTTTTATCCCTCTCAAATAAAAATAAACTAAAACAGATAAACAAAATACGAGTATCTGCCATATGGACATGGAAATTCACCACGTGAAGCCTGAAATGATAGAGTTTATTAATAGAGAAGAATGAAGGTTAGGTTCACCGAAAGGTGCTACAAAAACTGGAGATGTTACCTCTTCTTGCAAGGTTAAATTTATTGGAGTAGGAAGGAGATGAGGATATAGCTGAACAGGGCTTCTACAAAAAAGGAAAAGAATAGAGTTGGAGTGGTCAGAGATCTGATCGGAGAAATGTCGTACGGACAAGAGCGATGGGCAGAAAAAGGATTCCAGATAGCAGAGGAACTGAAGTAGAATAAAAGGATTTACCAATATCTGAGGAGTTCAGCAGAATTTCAGAGTAAAAAATAGTCAATACGTAGATACATCGAGTACTTGAAGGAAGCGAATTTCAAACTCAGCTATTTAAGTGCTGCCCTCTTTGCAGATTACATATCTTTACAAAGCATTACCTTCAAATGTAAAGTGTTTTAAAATAGTTTGAAGGCACTATAAATGACCGTCAGTTGTTACTGGCTATATCGTTAGACGTAATAGAATTGATTGAATAAAAACATTGATATTCAGATAAAAAATTAAAAGTTTTGAATAAAAATATTTCAAAGATAAAGGTCAATAAAAAATAAAAATATTTCATGCATGTAGTATTTTAAACGCAGATATTTTAAAATGGATACATCGACTGCAGAACTATTCACTCTCCAACAGCGAGGCTGATTAGATCATCAAATGCCGACAATATTCTAATTCACCCATAATAAAAGCAGGAAATCATTCAGTTTCATATTTTCTTTTAAATTAGGCTAACCAAAATACTTGCAATCCCTATGACGAATTTTCAGCTCACTTAAAATGCATTAGGAAAGTATTTTCGCAAATTTGACTTTTATTTATCTAGGTTAGGTAGAAGAGAGGCCCATTTTGGCCTAAAGTCACCGATAAAAGGAAATTAATGATAATAATATTTAATTTAGTTATAACGCCATATTACTAGCCACGAAACTCTTAAGAATCGATCTTTTTATCAGAATCGCATCTACAAGGAAAAGGAACACGGCTGTGGTAAGACATTAGAGTTCGAAGAAAAGCTCCAAATAGCCGTTGTTTGCGAGCAAACTAACCGTTGAAGAATTGCCACCAGCAGGGGTTGGGGTTCTCCGTGGTCGCACTTTTCTAGTATTGTTCTCAATATGTATTTCGTTTAGTTGTATTAATATTCAGTTATTCTTCTTTCCTGAAGATGACAATATAATTGTCGAAATACGTATTGAGAACAATACTTGCAAAGCGCGACCACTGAGAACTCCAACCCCTGCTGGTGGGATTTCTTCGACGGTTAGTTTTCTCGCAAAGAACGGCTATCTGGAGCTTTTTCTCGAACTCTAACATCAGAATTGCAGTTTATGACGAATGTGGCTAAAAACAGACTTTTATTGGCAATGATAGATAACCAATAATTTGAACTTCTGCTCATTCATCAATGAATATGACTATGACACCAACCAAGGTTAATATAACTTGAATGAAACCTAAAAGAAGACGAAACATTTACCCAATTTATCATTATAAACAGTCACTTATGAAATTACCGCACCAAATGTGTATAGATTAGTACGAGACATGTAATAAACTAAACACCTAGTTGCATGACCAATGTGACAGTATTAACAGTTATAATCATACATTTTAGCAAATCATCGTTTTACGGAACTACAGGGAGCAAATTACCGAGGAACCCTTAACTAGGTGGAACCCCATATCTGGCTAAATGAGTTCATTGAATGAAAATGCCACTGCTTACACTTCATTGCACACGACCGGTTTCGAACTATGTCAGCTCATCATTAACTAATCAAGAATTGACGTAGTTTAAAAGGAAATTGGAAAGAAAATTCCACTGTGCATACTATACTATCAGAGTTCGAAACCGGTCGAGTGGAATGAAGTATGCACAGTAATGCAAGTATGCCATTTTCACTCATTGAATTTTACTTCACCTGATCAAAGCAGACGGGCCATTTTTGTTTGAATAAAAAGATGAAACTTTTACCCGAACTTAAAAGCATTATATTAAGAAACCATGGTATCGATTTTTTGCGTCATTATGAATCTGATGGTCGCCGGATAAAATATTTCGTTCTTAGATAGGATAGTAATACATTTAAGCCTGTTTGTGGCGGAATTTATCCTCAATTTTATAATATCGGTGCTACGCTGATATGGATAATTCCCTAATTCTATCGTAATTCGTGTTTTATATTTTTAACTTGCATGTTTTCACCATTCCTCTTTCATTATTCATTGCTCAATGTCTTCTGGTATGAAAACTTTACCATGTTTGTACGCCTTGTTTTCCTTTTATTGTGATTGTTTTCTTTTCTGGTTACAGATATTTATTTACTTTGGATTTTTAATTTAAAATTAACTATCACTATCAGTAGGTGTCGCAGGTTTTTCACACAACCCTTCCTGTGGGTGTTTTCCTGCAGTGGACATTTCCTAAGTTTTGGGCTTAGGTTTTTTAAATCCACTCTGTGGTTTCTTCATTTTCTATTTTTATTGCTGATTTTCTCTATTTTTATCCACTTTTAAAATTACATAGGGTTAGATGCAAGAGGAGACTTTTTTAGTCTCAATCTCGCCCTGAATAAAAACGTTCTATTCCATTATTTTCTATTCCATTTATCTACAGTCAAATCCTTTTTTGCAAATACCCAAATTTTGAAGAGTACAAAAGAATCTAGGGCCTTTCCGGTCTTACCTAATAAGCAATAGTAATCAAGATAGCAAAACTAGTTTATAATTCTATAGGACCTGAAATTACATCCTCTTCTTTCTATTGTGCTCGCTACGAACTGAAGTCGGCTACGTTCCTTTCTTCCTAGCGTTGATATCCACCATATTCACCTTGACTATTTATTTCTCGAAACCAACCATTTCCGGGAACAGACATTTCCGTCCGGGTCCCCCTTAACTCTCTCCCAAGTGCCGAGTGGACTCTTAAGAGTGCCATCTGGAGGTAGAAATAGCACCGCCTCCTCGAGGCCGCTACGGACGTGGCGCATTTCCACTAACTAGATTTACTTTATCGAAGAATCTCCGCAAATCCGCATCGGGTTTCCCATTCTGCCGAAATCCTTACAGATCCCTATCGCTTACCAATGAAATCCTTTTTCTGTCACGCAGTCTGATTCTATCCCGATTCCGCTGAGTGACAAATGAAAAACGGGGCCGCATCAGGTCGAAATATTTATCAGGCGGGAGCGACTGTCGTGATTGGCCGAATCAAGACTACATTATTCTATTAATAAGCTTTAGAATTTCATCAGAAATATTAAACCTAAAAAACATAATCCTTTCTTAATCCATGCTCTCTCTGAGGGTGTTTTCCCGCACAGTGGGGTTTTTCTCTTCTTCGACCTTCAGTTGAGAAGATTTTTACTCGCAAACCCAAATCAATTTGTGTTGTTGTTGCAATTTTTCTTTTAACATTGAATATAGAATTTAACTTATGTGTTGACATTTGAGGCCAGGTGGAAGAGAGGTCATCTTAGCCTAACCTCGCCTTAATGAAGAGTTTATTCATTCATTCATTCTGAGAAATCTTACCGAGAAACTTCGCAATAAATGATGCAAGAAACTACTACAACACTACAGCTTTATGCCACGAGATAAAAGTGGACGGCCTCTTCATTGCAAAATATTTTATACCATAAAACATTATTATATATTTCAAAACCAAATCTCCGTACCTCTTTTACAATAATTTTAATACATACAATTATTAAATAAAAACATTCTGATACCCTATCTTAATGTACGTAATGTTTCTCACATTTCTCTTTGGTATAGGATGGGAGAAAAATATCTTGCATAAACTTCAGTCCTGCACATTTCATAAAACTCACTGAGGTATGACTAGTGCTTACTAATGCTACTAACGTTGGTTTCTCCTTACTGAATCCAATGTAAAGTTATATTAATAGGATAATTATATTTCACTTAGTTGTTGCAGAGAAAATATTTTTATTTTTTCAAATGAAGACAAGTAAACAGATAACCTTCCACAATTTTTTTAAATACTTACATCTAGTTAAAATTAAAAAGAAAATATACTGAGATCGGTTTCGAAAGGTTTGGTCACCATCATATACGCGACAGGAACAAAAATATTTATTTAACAATTTTTTTGTTTCCTGTCGCACACCTGAGGATGTCCGAACGTGCCAAACCCGGCCACAGAATGCTTTTCTGTTAAAATATAACCGTGTGCTAAAAATAAACAATTAATTCTGGAAGTCTGTTTACTCGTTTTTATTTGAGGAAGTAAAAACATTTCGTATGTGATAGAATTCCGTCAAGTAAACCCAGAGTCAATAGATTTCATTAAATTGCAAATTCTTTTTACACACAAAAACTCAATGCTCTCAGATGAAAGTAAACAACTTAATTACACCGCCTTTTATGTATTTTACATTAATCACCAATTATTTATTGAAGATGGAAGAAAAGACCAAATAGAATCTAATTTCCTTCGCAAGAGTAACTACACAGTTACTGCGATATAGAGATAAATGTTACTGTAGACTTAGTGATACAATAATTGTTAAGAGCCACTCAAAAGAGTATTTTAAAATTTGTATTAAACGATTGTGCAAAATGAAGGACAAATCGGTTTCCGCTGATTCTACAATGCGTTTCTGCCATACTACGCGTGAATATTTATATTTATGGATAAAAATATCCTCATATATGATTCCATAATATGAAAAACTACAATATTCGTCAATAGAGAGGAATTGTCTCGTCCTTTTTATGAAAGAGGGAAATCAGGGAAGAGATAGTGATTACGTAGAAAAAAGGCATTCACGGAATTTAGCTAAATAGAAACAAATTATTTCCTAAACATTTAACATGTAAGTATATCTTACTGCTTATTATCGAAGAAAAATTAAAGTGGAATTCAATTATATTCATAGGAGGACTACAAAAAGGTGGAAAATCTCAATTCCCAACGTACCCATTTTGTAATAACAATTTAAATCTTAGTAAGAATAGGTATAATCCCGTCCCTCGGTCTCTTCTATACATCAAAATGGAATATTTACCCGAAAAATTGGTAATTATATTTTCCTGAAGGATTGTACAAATTGATTTCAAACTTGTTGTGATATATACGAAAGGCTCAACAATCTCTATTAACCAATCCTTTGTGAATATCTAGGTGTAGTTTCGCGGTCCACGATTGAAAAAAAATATTTGGCCTTTTGACCGGCATGTTTCCTCTCTAGTCTAGCATTCAGGACTTCCAAATACGCCTCCACTGCGATTTATAGACTTCTCAGTGAAGTAATGAAATTTATCAGAAAAAATATGCAGTATTGGTGGTGTTAGAGAGGCAGGGCGATCGGCATTTCCCACACTTCAAACTTCCTTTATGCATTTTTGAGCTCTAATGGAATTCAAAATTCAATTCTACCTATATCAATCCAAAAATACGTCGAAAAGCGTTTTCTCTCTCCTCGAAAGGAAAATTTTATCCACTGCCGGATTGCTAGCGAGTTTTAACAGTTTCAATGAAAAGCGCACGTTAAATTTTAAGCGATGCCTCTGTTTCATTGGATAAACTTCGTAGTCTTTGTACGAACGGACGAAGCTGACCGTATCGATTGCGATTCAGTCTTTACCTTTGCAGCAAAAAGAAACAAATTTGGAAATGATTTTTAATTAATGATCGACAATGGGTTAAAACTTAGACTTTGTTTAAAACACCGTTTAACTGCAATCTGAACTTAATTTTTACGAATATTTTGAGCTTATACTTTGATTCTGTTGGTATTAACTCTAAATTTTCAATTTTAACATACTTTACTCCATTTTATATATTTCTGATAAGAATTTAAAGAACGGATATTGATGCTTGAATATGATTGTCGCTCTCACGCAATTCAGATGATTACATTGCTGGAATGGATAGGTGGCAGGCTAAAATATATCCATGAGACTCAAACCAAGGTGTTTAAAGTACCAACTTTGCATTATCAAATATTTTATTCATAGTCAATAAAAACATACGATGAGAATACATGGCTTTATATAAATACATGAATATAAATAATTAATACCCAACACCTTTCATGTGCTGAGCAAACTGCTTACATTTCTGCATGAGGTATATTTTGACATAATTGGTAATCAGTTGTTAGTTAGGTTGTTGGATTGATTCGTTGTAGCTGACCAAGCTACCCTTATTGCTGTTACCCGCTTCATGCCCTCTTAATTACTAAGGTTAACAATCATCATTACCGGCCTCTTTGAATTTAACCTTCCTAATACTTTATAATTCGTACCTACCACCATTGCTGCTTTCGTCACATTGACCTAAATAATTCCAAAGAGTGGAATTTTAATCTGTGGGTGCAGAAATGCAAGGGGGGTGAGTCAAGGATGCTTTCGCATCTCCCAGGAAAGAATAGCTTTTAAATGTTCTTGTTTAATAGTAGCATTGAGATAAACGGTGAAATATATCGATATAAGCTTCTCATATGCATTGCACGTGCACTTACTAAAATTTATACGAAAAATCCACTTGGAACAACAAAATAAATGTTCACAAACATTTAAAATTGAGATATAGATATATAAAATGGTAAAAAAATAAGATGCAGAAATAATAAAAAGGATGGACACCTTAGTATGTATAAAATACTTTTTCATTATTTCCTCTTTTTTCACAATATTTACACATTCCCTTCTAAAAGTTCTTTCATTATCTATTCTGCGGGATCATTCAGGAAGGCATTCAAATCCATCACTTATTAATAACTTAATTGAGAATTTCGTTGAATACTTCTCAATTTAAAAATTAGAATCGTGTCTTGTAACGTAAGCGTAATGGTTATAAGTTAACGGTAAGTCTTTATGCGAATAACTTGTCATTTCTGGACAGATTGTATAGCATCGAGTGAAATTCTTTTTTCCACAGACATCTACCGAAGAGTATTTAACATAAATGTAATTGAAGTACAGAGCATAGGATTTGAACTACATGGTTGACTTACGACCAATAATTACATTTAAGACGACGGTTTGAAGGTATGACGAATATGTTTCCATTTACACCTTGATTGTAAAAGACAAAAATACATTATGACCCAACAAATAACTCATTTGTCGAGCTACATATTGCAAACAGATATGCATTTTATCGAGAGATAAACCATATAAATGGATTTACTCACAAATTATAATTCTTCCTTTTACCATGCAACGTATTATGCCATATACTCACAACACTATACACTTCGGTACATTATCTTTTATGATTTTTGTTTTAAGGACCTCACAAGGTTATACTTTTAAAAGTTCTCTCCGGTCAAAAAATAGTTGTGCGGGCAAAGTACTTAAATATCGTATTGCGAAGATAATGTTTACAGCGCTATTTCAGCTTAATCTCAACGCCGTATGAAAAAAACTGTACATTCGCTCTCCAGAATCAATTCAAGGGAGCAAAATTTTTCTTTTTTCTCCATTCGTCGTGCTGATATTGAGTATGATCTTTTCAAATAAAGTTGGTAGTGATAATCAAGATTAGATCTGAGGTAAAAATTTCACTAGTACCTACGGAAAGTGTTCTAATTAAATATGGTTTATTAAATTTTTAATGTAACCATGGACATTTCACTAACTTTTTACCTTAATTCATTAAAGTCATTTAAAAATGTACCCTGCAGACCACCTTTAGGTGAGTGGCAGGGGGTGCACAGACCATGACTCTATTACTCCAATCGGTTACTTTCGTGTATCGTTCGCGAAGAATATCAGAAACGACTAATTCTAGCATCTGTTTCTCTATTTTTTCTCAGTGTCGGAGCAGCCTATGTAACAGAAAGAACGCAAAATAACGGCTTTTTCTTTTAAAAACGTACTACTATCTGAACTTATTAAGTAAATAAGGTCTTTGTTTAAATCTTCTATCTTCTATAGATTCCTTTCGTGTGTCCTGATGCATCTAAGTAACGTTCACTTATTTCCCCTAACAATTCTTTATGAAACGTATCTCCGTTCGTTGTTCCTTTTCTAATTCTCGAATACAGCTCTTTTCTGCAGGATCTTATATACATACTCAAGGCGAAGTCTAACCGAGCTCAAGTAACATCGCTCACAGATTTTTTCTTTGCTACCACCGACTATAATCTAGGTGAGTCCGAGTTTCCTAAGTGCTGGTCCACGTGTATAATTAATTAAGGTCTTTATTAAGGCGAGATTGAGACTGAAGAGTCTCCTCTTCCATCTAACATGTCGTCAATCTTATTATTAAAACATGAATAAATTCGCAAACAGAAATAGAGAGAAAAACTTAAGAAGAATTTGTGGATGTAAAAAACCTGAGTAGTAACTAAGGAAAAAAAAACTCCACCGCAGGAAAACTCCCACATAGAAGAGGGGTGTGAAACTCCTGCGCAAACCTATTTTTAAAATAACAGATTTATAATAAAGATTTTTATAACGGATGTGTGTAACCCATGCTAAGTTATTCGTGAGGGTTACTGGAAGATATGCATTTCGCCAATTCTTCCATTTATAAGGTTTCCCTGGGAGGCTGTACGATTAACCATTGGCAACTGATTTGACTTTCAAAGAGGTTAATTAGTGAACATTAGTCTACAATGAGCTTTAAATACTAATCACCGAATTGAAACAGCCGAAAAACATCAAAGCTTTGCGATGTAAATTGAACAGTAACAAGTTGCTAATTTGTATTTTTTGAGCTTTTTTTATTCGACACGTAGCCTCAATTCGATTTAAGGTTGTGCAAACGCGGACAGTTGTGCTATTCAAATGAGCCCAATCAGCTGTATGGCGTTCTGAATCTTTCACCAGGCTTCGTACGTAAGTAAATTATGAGGAAGTCACTTTGAGGATACGAATTCCGCAACTTTGAACAAATTTAATGCGCATCTCGCCATAGGCGGCCTTGTAGATTCGATTGAAATTAAATGTGAAGTAGTTTCTCGCGGAGATTGATGTTTTTGTATCCACCGAGGCTTTACGGTCAGTCGATTAAAATGGATTGATTTCGCTAAGAGGCGATCTCTGAAATTCGTTCCTAACCAACATTTCCATTGCAGGATGATGTTCTTCCCAATAAGTTTTTATTCGTGTACCATTTTTACAAAAGATATTCCTAAATACAGTTTTAAATCATGGGCTAGATAATTGTTTAGGATTCACACGAGATTTGGATAGTATCTTCTTTACCTAAACGAACTTTCCCATTATTTACACATGTTGTGTATTATAAGAAAATTATTTGTTGAGAATATTTGTTGGGCCTAACATTTTCCTTAGTAATCACATTCTGCCACTGATAATCAATACTAGTGTTCAATTCAGTGGATTGATATAAATTATTTCTAATTTACATTCATTTGTTTTTGAAACGCACTTCATTAGCAAAATGATATATACTAGAGATCAAATTTAACATAAAGCTTCGAACTGCATAATTTCGGGATAATTTCGAATCTATAAGGATTTGCGAGATTGCGGCAATACGTTTGAAAATGTTAGATGAAAAAGGTTTGATAGATCTGTTATCAAGACCGATTTTAGTCAAAGAAGTAAATTATTATTTAGAGGTTTAAAAACACTCCGTAAGCCGTCTTTCGGCAAGCGGAACTCGCGCTCAGAGACAAACGGGAAGCTCCGGATTACCGATTTCTGGGAAGGCCCAAGTCCTTCCAGACGTCATAACGAGAAAACCCCACCCACTTTTTCTACCCCACGCCTTCACACAAGATAAAGGTTTGACCGCCATCCGAAATGAAAGAGCCCTCACCCTCCTTACAGACGTCACAACAGAAAAACCCCACCCTTACCTCCTCCACCCTCGCTTAATCCCCCCACACCTTCAGAAAAGATAAAAGCCAAACCACTCACCTCACCTATTCACTTCCTTTGTGGAGACCCCCCGAGGATGGAGGCTTTGTCTCCGAAATGATCATTGGGCCCAGAAATCGGTAATTCGGAGCTTCCCGTTTGTCTCTGAGCGCGAGTTCCGCTTGCCGAAAGACGGCTCAAGGAGTGTTTTTAAGCCTCTAATTCATAAACAGCCGTGTTCCAACCTTCTTTTTCTTAGAAGTAAATTATTTCCAAAATTAAAGTGGTAAGCAGGCTGTCACCGATCAATATTTACTTCAACCATTTCAATAAATATATCGTCGAAACCCATAAAGCCTGAGGGGTTTAACTGTATCCTAACACTAATTTTTCGTTTAGATTACTTTCAATTTCTTTCTCTTGCCTGAATCTTAATTTTTCATTCAAATTTCTTATTTGAAGATCCGAATTTACGGCAGTATTTATATACATCACTCCCATTTCTTAAGATATAATTTTACAGGATATCGGAAACATAGTTCTTGCGACCTAGGAAGAAACGTGGCATTTGCAAGATCTCTAACGTCTGAGAAAGTACTGCGAATAATTTTGGAAACTGAAAAGTCAGAGATTTTCCTGCAGACTGTGAGCGATGGAAAAAAATAAGGGACTCGTTCGCAAACTCGTAAGCGTTGGAAAAGGTGCGTGGATCAGCCATTTTGAACGACGCTTCACCTTGCAGAGCTCACATATATCATGCATCTCCCTCAAACTGCTATTCCATCCGATGGCATCGATAGGAATTGATTTCGGACTCAATATATTTCCTTGAAAAGCACTCGTAAAGTAGTCAGGGAATATTGCGTCAGCACATTCTTCGGAAAGTAGCCTCCAATGAAACGTTGATTCAAACTATGAACATTTCATCTTATACTACATAAAAGAGAAAGTTAATAGCTCCATCAAGTAGGCCTCATCTCGATGTTTACTACCCTCACATTGAGTGGTAAAAATAACGATAGAGTAGATAAACCACTGATCCTATAAAAACCATAGGTATGCTAGATGTATTATTATTATTGCTGTATTAACTGCAATTTGGAACCTTCTCCAGGTAGCAACCGAATCCACCATTACATCAGTCATACATCGTACTATAAAAACTCCAAAATAACACCTTTAGTATAGTATGGGTGAAATTACAAAATCTTAGTCGAAATCAACTTGAGAGATGATGAAAAGTTTCTCTGGTCCTCTCTACTGGTCACCCAAGTAGGGAGGAAAACCCTTCAAATACCCCCCGAAACCCATAAATGTCTCAATTACCATATCAATAACGTAAACATAAATTGAATTTTAGATTCATGACATTATAATAGCACCTAACAACTCACAGTCGATAATCGCATTTTCCTGTTACACCCTTTCATAATTAAGTTGTAGATTTAGATGAAATAAACCTCTGAATCCTCTCAAGGTCCCTGTCGGGCAGTATAACTCCGAAATAATCCGAAAATTCGTTTCGCGTTATCGGGAACTAGGGGTAGATGCAACAGAAAAACGTAAATCCTTGGGAAGCGTCACTATGGGGAATCAGGAGATCAGATACGTGACTTTTTAAAGGGGTGAGAAAATGGAGGCGTCATCGGAAAGATGAAAGGTGACTCTTTTTCACATACGCGTATAGCTGCTCCTCGAGGTGACTTATTGCTGGAGCGAAAAAAAGAAAAGAGCAACCTTATCGTGCATCCTCCTCAGATACGGCTCTGGTGAAAGATAAAAGCCTTTCTGTGCTTTGCGTCCACGTTTGCGGCGGGGAAATTTCTAACCAAAGTACGCAAGAGAGAGAGAGAGAGAGAGAGCGGGATTAAGGAGAAAAAAGAGAGGCTTTAATAACGACCCTGGCATCGGTCTCGTCCCGGCAACGTTTTCACTTGTCTCGGGCTTAATCCTCGTCTCGGTGAAAGATGGGGTCAACGTCGGGGGGGCAAAGGTCGACCTCCTGAGGGGGGTAACCCGTCACGCTACACACGATGCCATGGAAATCCGTTACTACCAAAGATATTGATGTTACCTCGGGTATTAATTTTAGGTATCTCTATGTGTGATGCTTTATCTGGCCTCCGGTACTTTTCTTACTATTATCTATACTCTTGTTCTTTAATATGTTTATCTATTTATAGTAGATTATTAAGATTACTTTCAGGGGACGGTGGTGGAGTGGTTAGCGTGCTAGCTCCTTCCTCAAGGTCCTGGGTTCAAATCCCGGCTCGGATATTTCCTGTTAGGGAACGGTCGTGTTCGTTCGTCCTTTTTTACTGTTTGCAATGTTTATTAAGATGGATGTAATTGGGATTAGCTTCCTGTATCCATTATAGAAGTTATTATTAACATATCATCGTTGTTTTACTTGAATTTCGTCGGTATTCTTGCGTTTGAGGTCATACGAAATAGTATCAGGTGGTAGATTATCTGAATTCATCACGATAGTTACAAATTGAGATGTATAAAACAAAATAACCGATAATCGATCGTTATTACTTCTTTCAGAAAATTAAATACCGCTCTGGCCGAAATAATAACAATTAGAATAAGATAATCCAACGTCATTACAATTAGTTTAGTGAAACTATGTTAACTTTAGATATTTAACTTCATATTGTAACTATAACATTTAAACCTACATTTTTAGTATTTTTATTTTTTATAATTAATTTTCATTTGCTGTTCTTATTTTTACCTTAAATTTACTGTATTATTTATCGTCTTTATATACATGTACTGTGTTTTCGCGGGTTTTTTTCACCCCCCTTCTCTGTGGGTGTTTTCCCGCAACGTGGGTTTTTTCATTGGCAACCTTCAGTTGCAATGCTTTTTCCCACACAGCATTCTTTCTTTTAGTTATAATTATTTTCTGTACTTATTATAATGACATACGAGGTTAGGTGGAAGAGAGGCCCATATGGGTCTAACCTCGCCAATAAAGAGTCTATCTATCTATCTATCTATCTATATTTCCGCGGTTAATGCAATAGTTGAATCATAAAGCAAGGCCCCTAAATTCCTGGGACGTCTTATAGGACAGGTACAGAAAAACGTATCAATGCTGAAGGAGGCCTTGCCTTTATGCGTGCAGCCCCCGACTGCGAATAATCTTGAAAATTACTATAACTTATCGAAAAATCTATCATATTATTTCTCTCATATCAATCTATCGTAGTACTTTAACGTTTAATGAGTTATGTAACAATAGTAAAACAATGCTAAAACAAAATAAATATTAAAAGTTATGTTTATTGAGCTACTGATAGTCAAGGTGATTACTTGAATGCCCGAATCAGTGCGAATTTCAGCAAAAACGCAAGGCAGTGCTGCCAGGATGCAGGAAAATAAAATTTGTTAACTCGAAAAATTACTAATAGGACATATTTCGTGTGCGCTACACAGTGTTATTATCCAGATGATGACCGCTGATCTAAACTATATTCATTGGCCGTTGATAATTTGGTGGTCGTCTTATAGGACAGATATATCCTAAACTGTAAAACTTTGACGAAAATTTATACTTCGTCTTATCTGAAGGTTGTCTTATCTGCGGAAATATATGGTAACTGAGACGAATGAGCCTACCGATAACGAAATGTGTGACGAGTAGGGAATAACCTGGTAGGGTGATGTACGGAGGGGACTTCGCGGGCCCGGTGGTCGCTATGGTAGCCGTGAAGGCCCACCAATAACTCTGAAATCCTTCATGATTAATACTCACAGGTTGGGAATGTGCTTTTTTAAGTTGATTGCTAATTAATTGGTAAATTAGAATTATTTTAATGATGCATTTCTACAGTATTGTAATTAGTCACTAACAAGTCTTCATCTAGCCTTTTATTGAGAGCTTCTATTATCATTTTTGTCTTAATATCTTAAATTTACTCTGTTTTTACTTGGTTTGACATTTCCAGTTTAAATGCAAGGTGAGACTTAGCTTAGTGTATTTTTAGTCAAATTACAATAATTTGAGATAAGCGGTCGGAGAACGAAAATCCCGGATTCGAGTTCCGGTCCTGTCAGACTTTTTCATGCCCTCGGAAATATTCCTATCGACGCGATTTTTCTTGCAATACCATCCTTATCCTTTTCCTTGTACAAGAACTTCGTTTGATTAACTATAAAAATGAGTCCCTTCCACAGAATTTGCCTGAAGGAACAGAGATGTTCAGAAATGAGTATATAATGTAAAAAGCAAAAAATACAATAAACAACACGGAAGGGAAAATGGACATGTTCAGGCTGGAAGAGCCAACGGGAGTGGGCGGGAGGGGTCACAAGAGCAAAGTAATCTCCGCACGTACGGCATGCGGCGACGGCCCGTGTAACCAAAGGCTTTCCTTGGGTAAATCCTCGGGCACCAGAAACCAAAAACCTTCATCTTTCAATCGTCCCTCACGGATCCGAAAACTTGTGCTCTCCCATAAGTCTAGGGCGTCGGATTAGGGCGGGATTACTCGCGGTTGAGACCTGGATCGTAAATCATTGTCCCTCTCTCTCTCTCTCTCAAGAAGGCTCGCCACCCCCGCTACACCGCGTCACGGAAACGTTTTTTATTCCAAAATCGCTGCCCTCTGCCGGGAAATAAAAGGAGCTTCGGAAATTGGGCTCCACTCCATCCCCCTTCAGATCCTTCTCGTTTCGATCTTTAAAGCCTTTCTGTTTTTTGCCTTTGAAGAGGATTCTCATTTTCTTCGATTGAAGTCCTGTGGTGCGTACTCTGGAAAGCTGTCGCAGGAGTCCTGAGATTTCTTTTTTTTTATTTTCGCCCCTCTTTTAAAGGTTGCCGACCGGTGTTCTCAAACAAGTCTCAGACGGTGCAAAACTGAATAGATATGTGTCTTCTCTGCTGGAAGTTGGCGTGGGAATGCATCTTCCATTCGATGATGACTAGTATACCTAATAGATGGAATTTACAAAAAAAGTGGAGGAATATCGTTCAGCGGAATGTATAGAGAATTCCAAAAGTACAGAGCATTGCAAAAACGACAGCGGGTAGTACACAGCATAAAAACGTGATTTAGAGGCAAAAGCGTAAATCTTTAGAGGAGAATAATGGAAGATAACATGGAACGATACCGCCGAAAACTTCTGCATTAATAATGCAAATCAAAGCATCCTATGAATTCTAAAACATATGAAGTAAATTTTTCAGAACGTTCTGTGGATTTCTTTGCGAATGGCAAATCACTAACGAACACAGCGTATCGGATACATTTTTTGTCATATTTTTTCCTGAGTGCAAACTTAGGATTTTTCAAACCCGTACAATATTTCTTTCTTTTACAGCTTTTTCGTTTGTCGTCTTTCCTTAAATCCTTCTGTGACTTAGGCTTAGATGTAAGAAGGGACTAACATGTCTCAGTCTCGCTCTGAAATTAAGTCGTGTATTATTATTACTGTTCAACATTAATATCTATGATAGACAAAGGATATTGTGAAAATATTATGTCAAATTAACTATAGGAAATTGGAACAGTGTAACTTTGAGAGGACGAGTTTAATGCCGTTCAACAGTTAATAAAGGAAATAATTTTAGTATTGTAAATATAATGTCTTTTAATCGGTAAAAAGCTGTCCAATTACGCGCTGAAGTTCCAACAATATTGTCTGATTCTATTGAAGTAGAATATTTATTCACCTTTAAGAGTCGAAAACAGCGAAATAATTTCCTTTCATTGTATTGAAAAACGAGATATAACACATTGAAATAAAAGGTAACAAGAAAGGTTTCTTCGATAATTATTTTTTCAAGAAAAGTCTACTACAGAATGCTTTATAAGAGGTTTTATATAATCTTTTTCCAGAGATATAAAAGTTGACTTTCGTTTTTCGTGAATAATAATAGGAGAAAATAGACAGAAAATTCAACTTCTAAAATACTACGATGCTTATATGTCAGATCTGGAAACAGAAACATTTCCTTCAACTGACAAATCCTTACTGCTGATAGCTTTTAGCTGTAAAAGGGTTGGAATTACTACTTTGGCCATGACACGGAGGAAGATAAATGCCGAGGCTTGAAAATATTAGGCACTTTATAAATATTAAGTACTCTAAGTATATTAGATACTTCAACCGTTTTATTTAACGGTGTAGATCTAAGTAAATGTCTTCCATTGAAATTCATTCACATCAGCCTTTTATAGAGATGAGTTAAAAGCAAACAATATGGAAGAATTTTATGAACGCATTCTTTGCGATGGTTAATAATTGAAAGATAATTTCAGTCTCATAAAGTTTAATCTCATAAATTTTCGCGAGAAAATGGAAATAAAAGCATTAATCTCAATTTGAGTATGAACTAATGGAACTTGTGAATACGGTAAACACAGTTCCCAAGAAAAGACTGGCATGAAAAGACACTGATAAAACCAGAGAAGACCAAGACTGGTTTGAGACACGGTATTGTCTAACTTTCATCATGTCCGTGTTCCTTGAGAAATTTACTTACCTTACCCTTAAATACCTTAATTTTACGAAAGAATGAAGATGATGAGAAATAAATGAGAAAGTACCCTACGATGACGCTACGCGTGGAAACCTAGGTCGAATGTATTAAATCCTGTGGTTAGGTGAAAGTTGTTTTTATTCCTCTTTCATAATGAAGAACTTCCACAAAGTGGAGGTCGAAATAGTGGATTTGGTTACCTTAATTTTAATTACAATAATATAAGTTGCATTCATATTAATTATTAAGACTCTCGTGTTTTACTACCACATTATATTACTTTGGCTTTTTAGTGTTCATTAATTTAGGGCTAATAATGGTTTTCTTTATATATATACTTTACATATATAATTTTTTGCATGGAACAGTAGAGTGATGACGCCATCTATATAGATAACACAGAGTAGGTTCATACCTTTTATACGAAAGCTTTCTATTCAATGGTAACACAAAGTCACAGACTCAACATCTGAGAGATTGAACGCGTCTATAAATATAAAGTCAATTTACGTTTGAAAATGTCGCTATAGGCACTCTGAAAAGTAGATAAAGCGCGGCTTAGCTCAGCACAGTAAATACCGCTAAAAAGTAGTTATCATCTCTTAAATTCGCCTCTATAAATTTATTGTCAGTGTCGAAGTAACAAAAATTAGATTTTTAAGATAAATATGATGTCTTTTATCAGCTGAAGGTTGAGTATTAATTTAAAATAGTAATACTAGTAGTAGTAATTTAAAAAGTAATTCGACAGCTAAGATCACTTCGCACGTAAAAGGTTATGATGTTTTAATTTAAAAGAAGTGAAACATTAGGAGTAAGTAAAGGAGGTTCAACGTAACAGAACGTGCCTCATAAAGTAAGAGTTGTCGCCAAAATAATCGCTAAACGAAGAAAAAAGTTGCCGGATCTATCGAAAAAAAATCACAAAATTGGCAACGATGTCTGTAAACTTTTACATAATATAGCTAGCTATACGTAGCAGAATTCTGTCATAAAATATTACGGTATGCACGTAAAAGGAAATTTTCATCAGAATGAATTCATAAGCATTACCCAGATGCCTTATACCATTTCTAAGGTGTCAATTGCATTTATTCTCACCAAATATACGGCAATATGCACACGTGGAAAATAAACTCAGCCGTCTACCAATTCATCCTGTGAAGTATCCAGAAATTCTCTTGTAAAGGCGCAGCGATCAAATATCGAGCCGAATAAGATCTCCGCCCAGAGCATCGAAACTACGTGATAAATCTCCCGGCATGCCTCGGGCGGCCTTGGAAAAGTGTATGGGCGGAATACAAAGAGATGAAGGGTGGTTAGTTTGTACACGGTCTGGTTGGAGTGTTTTTAAGCGTCTCCATGCCAACGGGAATGATTTGTATGGTCAGTGTTGGTCATAGAATGGAGGTATTCATCCTTAAATTGAGGCATGAGTTATTGCGTATCGGATACAGAGGGCAACATTTTCTCATGCACCACTCGTTCTTTGTGTTGGACGCGTGAGAGGTTAACAATCGCTCCCCGAAGGCCTTTTAGAATACGTTTTCTCGTGAATTACTCAGATGTAATGCATTGAAAACTTTTCGAAGATTGGGATTATCTTGCACCTCTCTGGAAAATGTTTTACCAGATGTTGATTAAGGACAATTATTACGGAATGCAACTAAAAAAATGTATGTAGAGATTTGAAATGTTCTTCGCGAGGTAATCAGTATACTGTATTTGCCTAATTGACAGAAAGATTCAGGGGATAAATGAATAATTCATAATTTCCGATTACTTTACTAAGCTATATGATCTGGTCGTATTTTGTTGAATAAGAATTAGTTTCGTAGTTATGTATGAAAATTTGCATCATGCAGCAAATTACATTCCTTATACAGCGTTATATATAGTTCTAGTAGTATTTTATGCATATCATTATATTCGTAAAATATAATTATGTTTTTACAAAAATTACCAGATTTAACAAACATTGCTACATTTTAACTCGAGACATTGCATTTCTCACAACAATCTGTAGTTCTTTATTTTGAAGCATATTTAATTCATAAGAAACTAATCGACCGATTAATTGGTACTCATAATATTTGATGCATTACATTTTACCATTGACTAATTTAAGTTTTTGTATATATTAAGGGGTGAATTTTTCAATATGAATTCACCTATGTAACATTTGTCGTATGAAATGTAATAATGAAAGAACAACTATTTAAAAGAAAGAAATTTGCACTAAAATTGAATTCATAAAACATGTAATCATAAGTTTGATATCTAATCAATTTTCTCAATAGCTGTGGGAAATCTGCTGAAAGTAACGTGTGGAAATAATTTTCTTAGAATACGCACTCATTGCTACAGCAGGAAAACTACGCGGCAGATATGAAGAGAAGAATACTTCCTCTACATATCTTATGCTACAGAATTGTAGCATAAAATTTTGTCCTAATATGTGAAGAAGTTCGTTGGTATCGTCGTAAATTTCAAAAAGGCTAACTGACATTTGCTTGTATATTGGAACGAAAAGTAACTTTAAAGAGAAAAAAATTGTCAATTCCTTACGAAACAATTACTAACTGTGTGGCTTACATAAGTGAATAAAATATCACAATATAACAAATTATTTTGGAATTATGATTGGGGGATTTAAGACGTACTGTTTCACCCATTCTTTTCTATTTTGATTTAGGAATGTTGGAAGTTGTCGTAAGCTATCTACTTTAAAAGCTAAAGAACAAGGCACGTATATCGAAGCATTTTGCTGATATCTCCACCGAAGAAGATCAAAGGGCAAACGTCAGCTGCTGTGATATAGAAAGGCTGATGAATTATATATGGCTTATACAGTTTCCTCTCGGAACATCTACTGGAATCTGTTTTGAATAATTCATCCAATTTTACTAAAACGTAGTTGCGTAGAGATATATACTGTGCTAGAAAGTAATGCCGCAACGTTACTGACAAGTGTTTTTAGCCATCTGAAATTTTTAAGGAAATACAATATAGCAATAATGATAGGATTATAATTGGGTTCGAAACACTTTATTCCTTTATCCATGGTAAAATATCATTACAGAATCAATAGGAAACGAAATAGGGGAAGCAGGTTTACAAGCTCTAGGATATTTACCAGAAAAAAAGGATTAATTAACGGAATAGCTAGTGAGGTCAATTTCCACGCTGTTAATTAAATTTGCACACCTAAAATATACATCCAGAGAGAGTGTCAGCATGATGATGATGTTCTGTAACCCGCACGTCCACCAACTGCCCCTGGCTCACCGGCAATCCTCCACTTCCCTTCAATTATTAGGATTTCCGCTACCGGCGTAGCCCCAGCAGAAGATAAATTATAACCAACTTTAACCGGGAAACACGTACTTAAACTTTTACGCGGCTGCGCCAACCAGAGAGCGGACCATAATGGAACTATATTCCTCCGGGTCTACCTCTAAGATGCTGGAAATACATCCAATTTCCCTTTGGGAGGGGAAGTATGCAAACTCCTTCACTGGAGAAAGGGTACAAAGCGATGAGTTGGGCACCTGGGAAACATTCCAAAGAAAGACTGACGTAAAAAGGTCTGATAATGCTGGGACTCGATCCCGGGTCTTTTAATTTCCGGGATATTGCTGTATCTATTGAGATATTTTTTATTATGCAATTCTTACCTACAAAGGCTCCCAATATGTCAAGGTTAATATTCTGCGAGATAATTACACACATAGAGTTATATATGTTCTTCTCACAGCATCAAGCTGTGAAGTTACTTCTCCATATCAGCATGAATTACTTTTCAATAAGTTAATTACTATGTGAAATTTCTTTTGATGAATATGTATTTGCCTATGTAATACATGCATATCATCACCGGCTGGCACAGTTCTGACTTAGGTTTTTTTAACCCACATAATATTTAATTTCTTTTATCGATTTTTCTTTTTCTAATCTCTCAAAAGCTATCTCTTTCTTTTAAATAGTCAATTAAAAAGGGTTAGATGTAAGAAGGGACTAGGGATTTACTCTTCTTTCATAAGTTCAGACCGTTTTTTANTAATATTTAATTTCTTTTATCGATTTTTCTTTTTCTATCTCCCAAAAGCTACCTCTTTCTTTAAAAATTCAGTTTCAAAGGGTTAGATGTAAGAAAGGATTAGGAAATCTCAATTTCGTCCTTCAATAAAGACGTTTCATCATTATTATTATATTATAAATGTTTCCTGTTATTTTACATACATTATTTATTTCGGATACACCTTGTATACCTCGTAACATACATGGTCCTATATTTTGTACCTAATACTGTAATATGTTTGTTGAAGAAATAGAAAGCTTCAATCAACCTCTCGGTAGTCACGGGTTTGGGTCCCGATCTTATCCAACTTTTCTACATCAATTTTTCTAAGGGTTTATCCCTTCCCAATACCCGAAACCGTTCAGTTTACCAAACCCACCTAATGTGTTGGATTTCTAGACGAAAAAAGACATGGCGTGTTACACCCACGTGGCTAAACCTTCTTGAAACAACAGGAAGACTGTAATAGACACTCAGAGTCAGTCTTCCTGCCCACTCAGCACGTGACCCCATTTTACCACGCTTCCACGTCTACGCGCCGGGTCCATTCGCCCCGTCAACTCTTGCGCGAAAATGGCTGTCTCTTTGTTTAGATGCAAACACTGTCGACCGGAAAAGCTTCCTCAGCCGTCCTTTTCCCCGGCTCTACTGCCTTGCGGTCATTTTCCCGTCTGACGAAGGAGATGAGGGTCATTTCGGAATGTCCCCGTAATTCCTCCCTTCCCATCCACGGTCCTCTAAAGCCTGCAATATCAGGGCGATCTTCATCTTCTCGTAAACGGGTAGAAATCTCCATTAGGGTCTCCATAGGTGGCGGTGTTAATTGCGATATCGTCTCTCCTCATTCATGAGCGAGGCTATGCGAGATGCCCCTGGTGGTTTTATGGGTCACCGTTAGTCATCTTTCTTCCCATTTCGGTTCGAGAGGGAGCCCGGTATTTTTGGGGCGTCTGGGGGACCTCGGTGATGGAATGCGCTAATGAGAGGGGATTTCCCACCGGGATTGAGATGGCTGATTGTAATCGGGAGGTCAATTACTTCGGAAAGAGGGTAATGATGCGAATCTCTAATTGATATATGTTGTTGAACCCTGAGATTTGGTGAAGTGTTGTTTGGCCCTACTGAAAATGAGATTCCATGGAAGTAACATCTTCATTTAATAGAGCTACCGTCGATGAAATTTCATTTACAATGGATTTACTATTGGCATTTAATATTATTATTTATTAGTATTAATTATTATTATTTATTAGTATTNTGAGATATTCTCCCTAACGAGAGATTTCCTCATTAAAAAAGTCATGTTACTATAATTTATTATTGTTTTTGTTATTTATATACATTTCGTTTGCAATGGATTATATTAAATCGAAGGATATGCAAGTAGTACAGGTAAATTACAAGAAGACATTGGTAATCCGGAACTTCCCATTAGCCTCCAAACGCGAGTTCCTCCTGCTTACGGCTTACGGAGAGTCTATAAACTTCTAATAAACGTCTATTTCTATTATGCTTTAAATATAATTTTACTTAGTTAACAACGTTGCGATGTTGTATCTTTGTAGCAGGGAGATGTAGTTGTTGTGAATTTTATAGCCTGAAAATGTATGTAGATATTATATTGGTGTTGTGTGGCTTGATGATGGTTGTTCTGTGGTGGGCGGAAACGTTATGTTATTGAAATTAGCATAGTATATTCGTCTGCATAATTGTATATTGTATTATTGTAATTGTTGTAGAATAGTAAGTTACCAACGGACTATTAGTCCATCTGTAACATATGTAATAATAATAAAATAACAACAAAAACAAACAGAAAGCTTTTGTTTACAGTTTACTCAAATAATAGCTAAAGAAAACGTGATGTAAACTAGGGAGTAACATAGGGAGTTTCCATTGTTTACCCTTGAAAAAATGTTGAGTACCGAAGAGCCACGAAAGCTAGCAATTTTTCGTCTAAATCGTGAAAAGAATAAAAATAATATAAAAGTGAAGTAGCTTAAATCTGCAGGAAATCAAACCTTGTATGATAATATGGGAAGATTAAAAAATATGTAATATATCTGTTGCATTGAGTAAATAAAAATTATACACAAAAATTTATTTGGATTTTTGCCAAAACTCTTACCGAATAGAGTGTCAAAGTTTAGAGAGGATAGTAAGGGAAATATATTATGATTTTTGCGTAATAATAATATTCCCATTGTATGCTTATAACGCTCTTTTCCTACTTTTATACCAACCAATTCATCGTAATTAAAAGGAAATGTGTTTAATGGCAAATTCTTATGAATCTTCATTATTCCTACGGTTTAAAATTTTAATCCGTTAATTTGTACGTACGGCTGATTTTCATAACACCATAATAATCTCCTGGAATATACTGACTGTAAACATATCCTTTTAATGAGACAATATGGCCATTAAAAGTGGTACAACTCACTCAGTACTTCACAACGCTAAGTTCTTTTGGGATGAGTCCGTATCAGAGGTGCAACTGCCCATTCGAGCCTCAAGAGACGTAATCCGCTACGGAACATCATTTACCTGAAAAGAAGAATGCAATGGTAAGAAAATTGGATGTAAGTTATGCATCGAAACTGCACTAAAAATTGATAAATATTATGTAATTAAGTGTAAATAAATAATGGAAAATATTTGTATAAGTACTCGAGAGATGCGATGAAGTTGTTTGAAATGTGATTCTTAACGTGATTATAGAAAATATATCAGTATTATGCAAATAGGTTTTTATCAATAATGTTAATTGCATTGCCAATCTACGCAATTTAAACTCTAATTAAACTCATTCATTAGTTGTATACCATAGAAGACGGGGATAAAAAAAATTAACAAATGGCAATAATAAATATTTAGAAATAACTAACGATTTAAGAATTTTTTTCACACTTGTTTTTCCTGTGAAATACAGACTACTTTGAAATGGAGAGTGAATGGTATTAAGGTTTTACTCCCAAATAATCGTGCAATTGTTAACATTGTAAAATTAAAATGTTGAAAGTAAATTAATGTTAAGAATAATTATTTCTAGAAGCAGCGATCTCAAATAGTCCTAAGACCGGTTTTATACTCGAACCTTCCAAATTTACCTACCAAACATTTTGTAGAACATAGAAGCCTGCTAGTCAAAATGAAGAGTGAGGTTTTTTCCATTGCTTCCCTCAACAATCCAAGAAGACAAAATTACAGGTAAATTCTCAACGCAGCCGTTTGAATTACACAATTATTATCATATCAATTATCCAATAACGAGTAACCAAGATGAATGCCATTAGGTAGAATCTGTCATACATCAGTAGCTTTCATAATATCGCAGTCGTGAGAAAAGACTGAGACAAAACCGAATGAATGGTGCATATATTTCAATCGTATGCTAAATCACTAACATATCACATCCTGGTGGGGAACTAAAATAAGGAATGGGAAATTTATGTTTACGTATAGTATCTTATTTTTTAACAAATGTTTCTGTACCTTGAGAGGGGAGAAAAAGAGTTCCCAAAATTATCCCATCTTTCACAGCACTTAAAGTACCTGAGATATGTCACGTGGACCAACCGTCTTCCAAAGTAGACTTAGTTTCTCTCTACAGAGAGGTGAGGTCATATTTGTGCGAGCTATATAGTCCTTATCCCTCGCAAATGTACGGAGAAGGGAGGAAGCTTGCGCCGGATCGGAGGACGAAAATATCGCCTCCGCGACTTCGATTAGCGATGCGAGCTCTATTATACCCTGTTTTGGTTGGATTGAGAGATAAACAACCAGAGGAAATCCCTGCATTAGGAGAATATTGCTGCGGTGACCTTCGCATAGCCGGAAGGTTATTTCCCGGGGGGAGAATTTACATGGAGGCCGCGTTTGTGAGTATCTCGACCGTATTCGGACTCAGAAATGGATGTTCCATGTTCCCCCTATCGTATTAGTCATATGCGTCCTAACGCACCAGTGAGTTACTGCAGAGAAATGTTGTTTCGCTTGAATAATTACAGTTCTAACAGGTTGTTTTGAGATATTCTCCCTAACGAGAGATTTCCTCATTAAAAAAGTCATGAACGGTATCACATGAAAATCGTTGTATCTAACTAACTGCCCCTTTTCCGTCAGTATGGACATTTTGCTCTTACTTGAGATAATAGGAAAAGGTAATTTTAATATTGCTTCTAGCTTCTATCTACAATAATTGAGGATGCAAAAGTATAAATTTTGGAACTGTATTACCTAATGTTTACTGATTATTAACAAGCATTTCATTTCTTCAACGAACTAAGATGTATTGATAAAATAAGGTCTGAACTAAGCTATTGTTACGATATCAAAGTTAGGGAAGAAAGGCAAGAATATCCATGTAATTTTTATGATAGAAGTCTCTCGTATCTTTGCTTTTTGTATTTTTTATATTAAGAAATTTAGCCACCTTTTAATGTTATTGTTGTTGTAAAACTTGAGGCCTCTACTGCTTATCAGAAAATTTCAGTATATACGTAATTTTAAACCCATTTAGAGCTTGTGAGATACGGATCTTAATTATAATTAAAATTTTACCGCTTCCTTCCACTGAATCAGTCCTTCAATGAAATGACAAAGAACTCTTCCGCAGATTAACGCTTTGGGGCAGTGCTGACAATATCAGAGAATAAAAATTACGGAGATTTTGTCTCTGAAAATGTATCCTTACTCTTTTTTATGGAAATTCCCGTTGTCGACTCAGAAATTATTCACTTTTTTTCCACCTCGAGAAATATTGGAGGAAAAATTGAAACAGCACATTAATTTCGGACGCTCGTTTCACGAATTAATAAACTGGAAAGTGATCCTCGATGAAAATGGCAAGATTGAAGCCGGATGGAAACCGCCGGTCCTTTTCTACTCCCTCACTATCACTTCCACTCTTCTCTTCATCTCCTGAATATGAAGTTTGCCTTCACAAAATCTTTTGCCTTCTGAACGCATATTTTCATTGCCTCCATTTTCCTCCCTTTTTCACTCTGTCCTCTCCCATCCTTCTATCACTTTTTCGCATCTTCTGTCGACCCCACACCTGTTTATCACTTCCGCGCATCATACTTGTTATTGCCACTGCCACAGAACAGACTTGACGCCAATTTACGACAACCATTCCACTGCGCGCCAAAAACGGGAAAGCGCGGGAAAAAAGAACGCAGCGCCACTATTTCTCTTTCCAGTCACCTGTTTCCCTTTTCACCTCCTTTTTCTCCTTCATATCTTTTTAACACCCATTTTACCCTCTTCTCCATTTCAGCCTTCCTTTTTCTTATTCTTTACGACACTTCTCATATTTGTGCGAGAGAATAAGGGATGCTTCCATTCGCTTTAGGCTCTTCTTTTGTCTCCTTTTTCTGAATGACGTTCCGCAGTTGTAGCGCTATCTATATGTCGGACCGCTTGCCTTTCTCGGAAGGGAAGATGTTGCTTCTTTTTTTTTTCTGGCGCGAGAATAATTGAAGAGGCTCTCTCCGCATCAAAGTCATATTGTTTATACGGAAGCACGATTCCATTAGTTGATGAATTTTTAAGGAAGAAATCTCCTTTCTGAGATGTTCAGGGCGCACCAGATTTTTCGGCGACGTCTGTAATCAATTTCCGGGCATAATAACACATCTTTAACGGGCCAAAAGGAATTCCTAAAGCTATTTCTCAGAAGAGAGATATTGTAAAACAAAGAGTATTCAGTGGAGAGAGCGGAGTTTTATTGGTTAAATCCTATAATATCTTACGTCGTACTGCTGGGGGTAATCGAAAACCTGAAATTTTTTGCCTTCTTCCTAGTTTCATTTTTACGAATGAGATATGAAACGAAGAATACAAATATGAAGTTCTTTAATCAATAAGTATAACGAAGTTAATGTACGAAAGATGTAATGGAATAATAATTATTATATCTTTTTGCAGATGAATGAATAGTAAGAATGAAGATTTTAAAAATTATGATCATAGTATAACTCCCAGGATAAATGGAATGATTAATTCGTTATAAATATGTATTCATTTTTTTATATAAAATATCAAATTATACATGATATACATTTATGTAAAGTATAATAAGGCCACTGATGGATACAACAAGTTAAGTAAAGAAAGGAACAAAACTCCTAAAACCATAAAAAAAAAATTTTTTTTGATGGTTTTAGGAGTTTTGTTCCTTTCTTTACTTAACAAGATATACATTGCCAAATTATATTCTTACAGCATTCTTTTGTGTGATTACCTTATGGATGAGATGCTTTGTAGCACCTTTTTGTGTTTTACTTAAAAGAGTCGCTATGAGGGGTTACAGCCTTAAAAAGCATTCAATGAGCGAAGAAACTTCCTTATGCTTTCCTTGTGCTATCAAAAAGAGACCGGTTCTGTACGTATTCGTTCATCAACAGGCGTTTATGTATTATTAGCGATTGTGTATTCTCTCCCAGGAGAGGACTTACCTAAGGGAAGAAGGAAGGGAGGGGGAGCAGCATACAAAGGCTACACATTCTCTTTCTTCCTTCTAAAAGACTACTACTTTTTCACTTCGCATTTAAACAATTATTAGAGCTTTTCTCAGCACAAAGATATTCACAGAGCAATCTATGAGACGCAAGCTCATACCTGGATAGTTGATGCTGACCGTTTTACATCTTTCTGATAATTCATGAAATAGCCCTAGAGCCACGGCACTCTATATGATATCCTGAACAAGAACGCCAATCTAGATTATTCTAAACACAGATAGATTATTCTAAGCGCACCCATAAGTAAATATCCGAGTTTCCTTATGTTATTTAGTTTTTAAGCGATTCTCCTTAACCCCACGGCTACTGATGATTAAGATGATCACGATGATGATTAAAAGTATAAATCACGGAATTCTATCATATTTTTCTTCATTACTATCGATAACACTTCTCTCGAATAATACATATTAAATAGTCAACGCTTTAAAAGGACAATTAATCATAGTGATAGATCACATCGAATAGAAAATTATTTTTATAATGTTTTACACAAAGATGAGAAGACCCGATTTATAAGAATTAAGCCGGTAAGTGTGGCTAATTTTAAAAGTGTCATTGTCATAAAAATTTTACAACATCGAAGAAAATTTGCAAAAGAAAAAGAAAATGGAAAGAAAGAAAGAGAAAATCCCTCATAGAATGTCTATGAATGACTAAATAAAACCACACGATACATGAGGGCGGATTAAATAGTACTCCAGGATGATATCTCATTTTAGTTTCTCATCTAGTACTAATGAGAATGATATCTCATTTATTTATTCTTCTTTCTGATAGCCTCCACAAACATACAGTCATAGGACAATTACGGTGAGATACCCAACAATAGATGAACACAGACATTCTATTACAGGAAAATTCCGGTTACCCGGGACTCGAACCCGGGATCTTGGCATTTAAAGGCCTGCAAACCTCTCCGCCATCGAGGTCTGCAGGAGGTATACAAAATAATCAATAAAAGGGAATTTTTTGACTATTCTATGGCCAATTTTTTCAATGTGTTCTTAAATTGGAATTGACCTAAAGTTTGTTGTAGACACCAGTATGATAATGTTCTGTTAGAGTTATTGAAAAGATTATAGTAATTATCCTGTATATATGACGGATTAACAAGAAAATAGACTAAAATATCTCAACTTTAACTATAACGATTCAAAAATAAAAGGCCCTTAAGTGAACATTAGCTAAAGTAAATTTTGAGTGTGCGTTATAATACCTGGCCTATTTCTACTATTCTACATAGTTTCTCTTCGATGTAAGTTTTGTCCTGCACCGCTAATTTAAAGTCGTAGTTCAATTCGGGCAGCTGACATCAGCCAACAATCCCATTTATGAGAAAAATCTAATTTCCACAGAATTTTCATCGATATCCAATAAGTATGGAAAAGTAGATATTCTGTTTGAATGAAAAATTCAGTACATCCTTTTGTGTCAATGTCACTTTGGTAATATTTGATGGTAGAATTTACGTTATCTGTATAATAGGATATCTTATAATGATTTATACAGTATGATTGCGCAATATCTCTCAAAGGTATGTAAAAAAAATGGAATCTTACCATCAATTTTCCCAAATTTTTAGGATTAAAGTTCAAAGTATGAAAGCCAATCCTGCTAGATATCCAATCCTTGAAAAAAATCTCAAAGAAAGGCCCAGTTCTGAAATCTCCTGCATTTGTACCGTGATTAGAATTTTCAAAGAACATCCCAGCTTCGATAGAAATGTCGTTACAGTTTCCAGGGGATCCTTATCAGCCTGCTGATACTGCTTTTGTGAGAGTCATTTCATGTTTTTATGTACAGAATATCTCGTATGTATGATGTACCTCATAAAAAAACTAATAAAATGAACTCATCTTAGCCCTCCTCACCAAAAGCTCTGGAAACATAAAGGAAAGTTTCCTTGCGTACACTGAAAGCAATCTTGAAAGATGGAAACACTAATAGGATAAGGTAATTTAGATACCACCATAGGGATTCCGGAATGCATAGTTGGAAGTGCTTGATAACGCGAAGGAATCACTGAGAAAAATTTATAGAAGAGGGAGATAATAAACTCAATAACATAATTAGATTAAAGGAAAGATGAATAAAGAAGTGAGCCGACAAATAGAAGGTTTCCAAATTCTATCTTAAAACTTATCTTAAAACTACAGATTGCAACAGTGTAAATCGAATAATGCAAGCAACATGTGTTTTTTAAGAAGACAACGTATACCAATACTATTTTTACTTGATTCAAATTTAATGCTCAAGGTTACCCATAACCACAATTTACTTGCAATCATTTTAGAAGCCAAGATTTCGTCATATAAACTTCACGTGCTAAAAGAACGTTTCTAAAACATTTTATAAATTTTACTGAAACTTTCATGGTAATAATTCAGCTATAAAGGTAGTTCATCGCTGCACATATTTCAAATCTCCATTGTTTCTCTGCAAAAAAAGATGGATCCTCGAAATTTTTTCGAGAAACATGCAATGAATTACTTTTTAAATAGAATATTTCTATGTTACAGAGATACTAGGTAGACGAGAGAACTTATACATTTTATTTCTTTCCGAGTGATGTAAGTTGAGCAAAGGAAAACGATGGACCAATAAAAGATAGAGAATAGATTTTTGTTCAGTAGAAGAAGGTTTTGTTTCAAAGATACAACATGCATATAGAATATAGCATTCAACATGGTAATATAATTCCCAAGGAGAAACGGACATGAAAAAAGTCTGACGGAACCGGGTTCGTGTCCCGGTTCCGTCAGACTTTTTTCATGTCCGTTTCTCCTTGGGAATTTTCCTAGATGCACGACTTATAGTGCCAAGTCATCTTACCCATTTCCTTGGATGGTAATATAAATTTAAGTTGTGCGGGTGTTTTTCCTAGGAGTATAGTTTTTGCGTTATTATAACATCACCCAAATACCTTGATAGTTGTTTACTTAGGTCACCGGAATTTTAAACCCTTTCTAAAATCGAGGACAATTCTAGGAACATTGCTAATTTGTTGTTTAGACAACAATTTTATTTATCAATTTATCAATTCACATAGAAATGCACAATACGCTACTCAGGTTTCGTAACGAAGCGATATCATTAAATACAAATATATTTGATGAAAGAGTGCAATGTTATTGACTACAGACAATTGAATTCTTATAGAATTTTGTTTTTTCTAAAACAGTACATGTGTCACGATTGCTAGTGCTGATTTTTATTCTAGTATAGGCAATATTTAGGCATGATTTGAAAATTTGGATGAAAAACTGCGCAGGCAAAAAATGTTTCCAGATAAGATTTTCCATCAATATGACTTCTTTATAAGGCCACTTAACTATATCGTTGTGACGTATTATATTAGGTCAGGCGAGGCAGATGGATATCTAATAAATAGGAAGAGATACGGGGAAAAATACGTGCTCCGGATATATGCATCTGAATAAATTCCCCGTGTTAAGCGACACAGATAGAAATATGTACTGTTGTGAGAAGGGAATAGAAGGACCGATGGGGAAGGAAAATATATGTGAATGTGTACTGGGAGAGTTTTTCCCACAGAAAGGAATCCGAGAAGCATGCTTGCGTGTTGTAGAGGCAATCTCTTTACTATCACTACTTTTTACATCGGACTTTCACTTTTCGGCCTCCTCGTCTCATTCTTCACTTCCTCTCGACGGAATCCTCTCTCTCTCTCATTCCTTTCTCCCCTGCCTACCTTCCTTTCCTTTCGTCTCGTCTTTTATCGTAGTTACATTTCTGATTCTTTCCCACCTGCTTCTTTTGATCCATAGATCTGTATTTTAACACGTTTTTCGATCCATATGACGGAACCGACGGTTCCAAAGAGGTTCTCAGTGAACTAAATCAATGTAACGAGTAATTTACCGAATTAAATATGTTCCTATAAATTCTTATAAATTTAAAAGGATAAAGGAAAGGAAGGTAACTTAGTAGGTTGTAAAACCTACGAAAATCCCAAAGGAATAACAAGTGTGAAAAATAGCGACACGACTGGGACTCGAACCCAGGTCTCCCACTTTCCGGACAGGTATTCTAACCACTGAACTACCGTGCCGCGTCTCTCTCACACTGTTAAGGGAACCCGCTTTGTGAGCCGGTTGCCTCCGTGAGGACCTCTGACGGCAGGTTGTGCCACTATGTGGAGACTGCCAGTCTTGCTCACAAAGCATTCCCTTAACAGTGTGAGAGAGACGCGGCACGGTAGTTCAGTGGTTAGAATACCTGCCCGGAAAGTGGGAGACCTGGGTTCGAGTCCCAGTCGTGTCGCTATTTTTCACACTTGTTATTCTTATAAATTTAATTATTTTCCAACGAAAAACATCATTTGGCAGAAAGATCTAATATGAGCAAAGTTCTCTTTTGGTGCCTGATAGAGGAAGTTGTAGCTTTCTTATACTTTTGTCTCATGGTACTGAATATGGTATCCATCTAGGTAATTCCTTGTTGAACACTATAAAAGTGTCATTCCTAGGGCCACAATGCTGCACTGATGTTTTCTTTTTCTTTTTTATTTTCTTTTTTTAAAGACATTTTCTTAATAGCAATCTGCCCCAGTTAGAAAATTAAGAATAAACTACCTCATTCCTCATCTTACCTAGTAAACCTCATCCTCTCTAGATAGTACTTTGCAGACAATAATGGGGTCTGAGGATTCATGAGGATGAGCCGATGACTCTACTTACATACAACTCTTTTATTCATTGTGTTTACAAGTATTTCACGATATTCATGATTGTTATTTATGAAATATTATTTACTTTTACGTATACTTGGTTTCTGCTACTCGGATATATCCTTGAAGCAATATAGTTCGAAAACTATCATCCTATTGGAACTGCGGTACCGAACTTATCAGGGACGTAAATATCCCAAAGTCGACAAAAATTGAAAGTTTAAAAGCTAAGATGTTGTATCAGGAATCTCCCGCAAGTTAGACTAAGTCGTGTAAAGGCGTGTAAGAGCTGCGTGATATATGAGTCAGAGATTTTGAATAAGATTAAGGGTATTTGACGGAGGAGAAGTACGTATAAATTGTTCAGAAACATGGATGACGTAGAAAATAACCTTTGCTACAATATGTTATTCTCTATATTATCTAGAACGTCTCTAACCCTATAACCTCAATAATCCCCAGTTCTTATCTGAATCACGAGGTTATAGATCCTCCATGCTAAACCCTCTTTCATGACACTATTCCACCTTGTACTACTCTGGTCTAACAACGTATAGTATGATACCTATTTAAATCTGAAAGTGGCATTCTTTTGGTTTACTACAAAGGACCAACAAACACTCACTTCCTCACCTTAAATTTACACTATGGCGTACAATGAAAGTCATTCGACTGGCTATCTTGAAATGTATGTTCTTGTAAAAATCGTCCAAAATTTAAGAGTTCTTCCAAGAATTTCACTTCTAAAAAATCAAATGCAACATAGGCCCTGATAGCGAGCTAAGAAGGATTCTGTAAAATAAATGTGAATGAAGAAACTGTAAATTAAAGCAGTTAGCAATGTATAATTTGCATTAGATAATAATGTTATGTATAATGTTTATTTCAACAATAAAGTTTAGTTTCCTGCATCGTGAAATTACACAACGTAAAAAAAGTTAAAACCGAGAGAAACTTTCAGTTTAAGATTACCTCACGAAGTTCAACCGTAACTCTATCGTTCGCCGCTATAAACTGATATCGATTCTCAGCATAATCGAACACTATAATTGTGTAACTATATAGGCGCATAGATCTTTCGTACGGTAAGATGTGAAATTTACTTGGCTACTAATGTATATTTCACCAAGATATCAACGATTCCAAAATGAAAAGAATTTGGGAGAAATTTCGAGGACACAATTTCCATTCTCTTTAAATATTCACTTATAGTTTCATATAAAATCATTAATGTCATTGAATTATAAATCTTCCTAACGGTAAGCTGTGAAATTTACTTGAGTACCAGCTGGGAGATATATATTATACATTAAATTACTCTCTATAAATATTATACATTAAATCATTAATGTCATTAAATATCTCAATACTAACTTCTTGCCAAAATCCCTTTAATGATGCAAATCGCAAGCACCTTTATCCGGCCAAAATTTTCAATTCCAGTTCCTCCTATCGCCAGTATTCGGTTTAGGTTCTTTCGTCTCCTTCACGCTCCTTCTACCTTTAACCCATTCATTCCTCTCTTTTCCCTTCTCTTCTCCGCCATCCGATTCATCCCTATCTGCTGTCGAAGGGATATAGGCGTGGCTCCCGACTCCTTGTTCCCCCTCTTTTATGACGTGTGTTGCGGGGGTTGACTCCACACACGGCCGCTTACTCGGAGGGCCTGAATAGACAGTCTGCGGGGGAGGATGAGATCCGTAAAGAATGGGGAATTCCACTCCCACACTTGCATCGACCGATCATGGGGATAAAGACTATTTAATTCGAGCGAAGGGAACGGATGGTTTCTCTTCAGATAGAGCATTAAAGCCGATAGAGACGATTTATTTTTTATTCGAATGATTTATTTGTGGAAACTATAAGGAAAATTGTGTATAAAAAGGGAATCATAAGATAATGTAAGCGCAATATTAATGATAACGCAAGCGGGTCAATATATCTTTGGCATATCATGAATGAACCTCATAGAAAACTTAAAATGAAGTCTACCCTTTGTTACTGCGAAGTGCAGCAGAAGGTGGAAAAATATTAAAGCTGTTACATAATTATGATAACTACAAGTATGTTTGTCTGTCATTTAAATTCTGTTTGTGATCGAAAGCTTAATGCTAAATCTTTTCTAAAAATACTTTTCCCTTCAATCTGAAGCTAACTACTCATAACTTAATCAAACTTCAAAAATATTATTTTTCAATAATATCAAAATAAAATAACATTATTGCAAGATAACAAGGCAGTCTTTGGCATCATTTATGAGATACGATTTAGTAAATAATCCATTAGGATTTGTAGACTATGAACTCATAATTTCGAAAAGGAGGCATGCTAAGATATAGCCTTTCATCCTTTCCTTATTCAGCTTTTAATTCATGCAATTTTCTTCGCCATTTCTATGTAGTAATATACCTTTAACTCTTTCGTCTCTTGTCTTTAGAATCTTCCATTGTTAATTAACGTCCAAATCCTGACCATTCTTTCCATACTCTCATCTTTTTCCTCAATTTCAATCAACTTCCGTACCACCGCTGCATTCATCCTTTCAATCTCTCCATTTATTCGGACTTCCATTTCCCACGACGCAATTCCTCTTTTGTTTCTCGTCTCCTTTGTCTTTTAGTCTTTCTTCCCCCACTTCTTCCTTTAAATTTCTCGTACCTGACGCTGACCGTCGAAAAACGCCAACAATGGAAGTTAGCTCTCTTCATATTTTCGTAAGCTACGGCTAAAGACACGTAAAGGGTTCTTTCGCTATGTTAGATGTAGCGGAGACTTTTATCTCGAATATTATCGGGAATGCGAAGATTCGAAGAATGAAAATTCCCATTACATTCTCATTATTTATCTTGCATTATTATAAAATTTGCCAAGTTACCGAAAAAATCTGAATCATCAATAAGTCTTTTATTCACATCCTTAATTATTCAAATACCTGTCTTCCATGATGGATTAGTTCTAGCGATATCTGATCGAGATTGTTTATATTCGGTACACTAATTTCCTATACAAAAATTCTCTAATCCCCTTTCATTGCCTATCTTCTATTTTCCTACACTGTAATGATTGTTTAACATATTTTAGTAAGGTAGGTATACTTTCAAAAGTAAGATAATTATACTTTCTATATGCGATTGTCTAACGATATTGGTATTCTAGTGTTCGCTTTTTTATTTTGATATTCATTTAAAAAATTATATTTTTGACACTTTGTATTCAGATAGCAAATCTTCAAAGTATTCAGCCCGGAAGGCTGGAAGGCCCTAAGGCAATTCCCACTACCATTATTGCCCCATAGCTAGGAGAGAGGAATGAGGATTTCTAGGCAAGATGAGGAGTGAGGTCGTTTGCCCTCGCTTTCCTCACTAAGCCGGAACGCTATAAGCGGAGCAGCACCGTGTAAGTGAAGCCCTGTGACTCTACGAGTGACACTCTTCGTAGCATTTCGTAAGGAGATACCTTAATGCATCAAAAATCAGCGTTCCTGTACATCTGTAGCTTTCATATCATCACATATATGACCAAGACTGTGGTTAAAGATAACTAAAGATGCATTTTTCTTTATCCTGCGCATACGGAACTAATACCTTGGATTACTCTGACCGTCATATTAATTAATGCCGGGTTGACAAACCTATGGCACGCGAGCGAACTTTGTGGCACATGGAACCCTGGCGGCATTAAAGGTAAGATAAGAGAATCTGAAAAAGATTGATAAAGTCGCTGGTGTGGAGTTATTTGCATTATGGATTTAAAATTGGGCTTTATGAAAGGTTGACACCAGTAGATGGGACGTATTCGAGTTGTAGGTGTGGCGTAGAATGGAAAAATTAATTTGGGTTGCTGAAATAATGAATAGAAGAGATTTGAAGGAAACATAGTTTTTATTTGGCGAGCAAAGCAATCGCAGAGGAAATAGATGGTACAGATATAAAAAGGATAGTGACTGGCAAAGAGAATATTTTAATGTATAATGAAGGAGAAAAGAGAAAGCTGAATACATAGGAGAAAGGTGATGGATGACATTAAATTCTACATAAGTTATGAAAGGAGGCTAAGCAGGCAATTTTATGGGTTTGCTAATTTTTTTATGGACTTCTACCGTAAGCTAGAAGACTTAGGCTAATGGCACTGAGATTTGCATGTGAAAGCAGTATATTTTTTCTATTTTCTTCCAGTTTACGTTACATCCTTCTTTATGATTAATTTATCACTTTGTTTACCCATCTATACATTAGGAGCATAAGATGAAGAAGGCCTTGAATCTAAGAGGGTACTTTCTAATGTTCATCACACATTAATGAAGATTTATTCTAGCATTATCGAATCAATCCTGAGAGCTTCTTCTAGCATCTTTCTCATTTCTGCATCGTTCATTTTCAGTTCATTTGATCCCAAGTCCGTAAGAGGAACTCCATTTTTATCCACCGCTCTTCGGAGATCGTAGATCGGCGATTAGTTTTTGTTTTCCGTTTCGAACGCACTTTTTTTCTCGGCGCCTCCTGATTCCTTTCCTCACCACTTTTCCCACTTAAATCTCTGCCCACGCGCATGATTGTTCTTTTTCTGGTCGTAATTTTCAATTCTCTTCCTCTCCAGCGCCTCGCTCTTCATGGTTACTGTTTCGTGGAAGTCTTCGATTTTGATATTTACGAATTACGGCGTTATTTTTATTTACCGCTGATTATGACGGATTTCTTCCGGGAGGCTGAGAAATAATATATCAGCGGGAATTCCGGTTTGTAATAAGTCGTAATGTTATCCTCTTTTCCGCTGAAGGAAACGAACTTATGCTCGTATACCATTCCGTATATGCTCGTATATTAACAAATGGTCTATCTCACATATACTCCAACCCCTTAATTCTTAGATAAGATATCCAACGTCTATTGATTTCCTCTTCAAGTCGCCCCTTTATTTTTTCCATCTTTCTGTAAAGTATTTAGTACCTTACACGGTAGTAAATTGAATGGAGAGCTGCAGTTAATCATTCATAGGATAAATTATTGCTCGTCCCTTACTATTTTCTCTTAAATATTCATTGTACGTTATTAATTAAGTATAAAATTATCTTGCGACTTTTCGTACCAATATTACATGAATTGCTTTTCTTAACTATTGGAAGTAGAAAACAATAAGATTAAAGAGATTTTATACTTTTGGTAGATAGAATATTCTGTTTGCAAATCCGTGAGTCCAAAGGCTGATTTAAACCACAACCCCTCAATCGGTATCTACCTAAAGGTTTGAAAATGAAATTAGGCATACTGAGGTGAGAAGTGATGCAGCTTTCTGCCACTTTTCTCACTAAGCCAGGATGATATGAGAGGAAAAAGTCCATGAGAAGAAATTAAGATTACCTAATGAACTAAACTTTTTGTAGCGTTTGATAAGTAATCAGACTGGATGACTGTTGAGACTTACAAGTTTTCACCGCAATGCAGAATTTAGACGGACAGCTGTTACTCCTGGATTCAACCATGCGTCTTCGGGACGACGATATTGAAAGCCTATTCGTCGGTTTCATAAAGACCTCACCTGTCCCCCTGCCTATACACCGATCAAAAGGCTCCCAGTATTTCCAAATATCCCGAAGATGGTTGGTTGAATCCAGGATTCGCCTCTGTAGTTAATCTAAATTCTGCATCGTGGTGAGAAGACGGAAATCCCAATAGAATAATTTTATTTGGTATTTTAAAGATAAATTATTTTATTAGTTGTAAATATTATTTTTAGTGACTGTAATTTGCATCATGTTTCATTTCTAGATCATGCGAAGGCAAAAAAAAAGAAAAACGGAACACTAGAGGTTTTAAAACACTCCGTAGACGTATGTTGGCAGACGTAACTCGCGTTTGCGTTGAAAATTCCCGATTTCCGAATTATCGGAATTACTTCCCGTTTTCCTCCAAACGCAAGTTCCATCTGCCAACATACGGCTTGCGGAGTGTTTTTAAACCTTTAAATCATGTGAAAGATAGACATTTTCACATAATTCAGAATGTTTGCGCAGGTTCTCCAAATCTCCTTTTTTGTGGGTGTTTTCTTACTGGATACTTTTTTATGAACTCAGCTTAAATTTCGAATGTCTATCAACGAAGTTATACCTATTCTAAATTTCTTTCCAATTACTTTGTATATTGGTTTCTTGATTGGATCTCTTTAACGTTGACGATACTTTGGATGGAAGTTGATATTATTAGTTCCAATCTCGCCCGGACAAAGATGTAATTTATTTTTATATTTAATCAAAGATCTTGTTCCACGCTGCTACGTCCTCCAAACAGCAAATATGTGCTACTTTAGAATATTTTTATTTTTTCTCCGAATCGTTTTCCATTCAGCCTCCGATTCGCCAATCGTATCCACCGAAACATTCTTTATTGCCCCCTTCGCTTTGGAGTGTTGGTTCGTCTTAATTAGTTTCCTCCCCTCCAATCACAAAGTCCTTCTCCGTCGAACCCTCTAACTTTCTTTCTTCCGGACGGGTTCCCAAAAAAATCGCCTTCCAATTGAAGGAGTCCCTAAACAACTCCCGATACCTCCAAGGCGCCCCTTGACGGCTAATTCGGCAAAGTACCTCTCCTAGGAAACCTTTTCCAAACATTTATCGCCATCAGCCTCCCTTTCCAGTTAATGCCATGCCTTTTTCAATTCGTCTGTCTTGCATGTCGTTTACTTGGTTTGTTTTCTAGTATGCCTATGAGCTGCAGCCATTCCATATCAAGGCAATTCCTCAGCAAATCGTTGTTTGTACGTAAACTGTGAATGTAAAGATTTACTCACGATTCGACTATAATATATAAGGCTATATTTAAGAAAGATGCACCAGTAGTTTAAGTTGTCGAAATACAGGCATAGTCAAAGGAGGGCTCAAAACCCCCTATTAGAACAGAAACAACGATGAAATAAAATATGCGAGAGGATGGTCTCTCGCATGTATGCAATATGAACGATAATGGGGACTTGTAGGGTATACACCTTAATATAAATACATTTCCATTCTCGTTAGATTCTGGGCAAAATCATTCCTTCCCCTGCATTGTTGGCAATTCAGTATTTATTCCATGGCTCTGAAACCTTCCCATAGACAAATCTTGGCTACGCCCCTCTGTCGGAGTAACTTTGTACTTCCTAGGGAGAGATGTTCTAAGTGGGTGATATCGATTCATTGGATAAAACTTGCATCAATACAGTTTGAGAGAGAAAGGATTTATACTTTTCCACACATTTTTTACAATTTGACAACCGATTCCCGCATTACATTGCCAACGTATAAAAACATAAAAGTACAGATTCTTTCTCTTCCATAGATCTCCATAACCAGCCGCCTCCGTACATTTTATTAACAAAGTTTACTGGAACTTTCTCTAACGTTACGGGGGTTGCATGCTCTTTACGAGCTCTCTCAATTTTCTCAGTCAGATTTTGCATTTTATCGGTTCTAAGTTTAGAGAATGGGGCCTTTGTCTCAATTGATATCATTATCAGCGAAACCAAGCGACAAACGTTTAAGCCCTTCTACTATAAGATTAATTTTCGTCGGCCACCTTTCGCTCAAGCCACGTAGGAGTAGTGTTACTTGCTAAAATTTATCCCAAGCTTAGAGGCGAAATATCGAAATTTTAATTCTTATCCATGTCACTCAATTTCGGTGACTTGGAGCCATACTTTCTTGCTGAAGAAAATATCTCCAGAAACGTTGAAGATTTTCAAATTTGCTACCCCAACTTTAGAATATGCTGAGAATGTAAGTGTGTGTGTGTTATGTATGTCACAGAAAGTTATAGTCGTTCCGAAGGAAGAATGGACTTGAAAAAAGTCTGACGGGACCGGGAATCGAACCCGACCGGCAATTGGGAGACCNATTAATTTAAAGAGTATGTCATTATGATAAGAATGAATGGCAGATCTTAAATAGAACGTACACAGCAACAATCCGTCACGGCTGTATAGAGAACTTCTATCACAAGGAGCACAAGTTTAGATTTGCAGTGAAAAGAAATCGGAGAATCAATTTCTTTAATCATCCCAAGGAAGAAATGACTTGAAAAAAGTCTAACGGGACCGGGAATCGAACCCGACCGGCAATTGGGAGACCTGGGTTCGATTCCCGGTCCCGTCAGACTTTTTTCAAGTCCATTCTTCCTTGAGATTTTTCCTGGGTGCGCACCACCTTGTGCAAAATCACCCTTACCCGTTTTCCTGTATTATGGTCGTTATTCCAGCGTGATTGCGTCTGAAATGACTCGTCTTTAAGGTGACGTAAAGTCAGTAACATTGTGACATATCGAGTATTTTTATGGTTAGTAAGATCCACCAACATGGTTATAAATCTTGGCTACTCAGAGAGATATTTGATGCATTGAAGCTCGGAGCCAAATAGTATGGAAGAACATCGATGTTTTGAAAAGAGATTGGAATAATCGTGCTACTTCTAAAAACATTTGATTCCGCTCCAGAAATTTTCCATGCATTAAGATGGATAATGAAGATCTCACTTTAATTCAGAAGTACTACCGGTACCGGTTGCTATGCGAGCAACAGTGTTCGTTGCGAATTAATTCCAAAAAAAATAAAACACATTGAGGGTGTATTATCGAGAAATGCACCTACACTTTCAAGTAAGAGCATAGTTCGAAAATTCTACCATGAAATGAGTTTATTGGTCGAATATTACTTCGCATAATTTTTGTTTGAACAGCTGACTTGGCAGATTAATTCCTCTAAAACGTCGCAACAAAAGTACGAAATTTTTCCACAGAAACCGAAGAAGAAAAGGGAAAAAATTACAGTTTTAAAATCGACTCGAAGGTTTAATTTTTCATCGAGCTCATTTCCCTCTAAAGCTGAAATTGGGGCAGCCGTTAAAACCGCTCCACGATGTACGAAAACAAACAGAATTTGCAATTTGAGCTTAGACGCAATTTACCTCTAGGATAAGAATAACAGAAGCCAAACAGATACAAAAGAATCTAAAAAGTTTTTGAGTTATTGGAATGCGAGCGCATTCAAAAGAAGCCTGCATTATTGCTGTCCTAGTACGATAAAAAGAAAGAAAATAACGCATCTTGTTGTTCCTCGCAATGAGGCCAATCACGGGATACGAAATTCGAGGGACAAAGAGAACGGCGTGTTTTCCTGAACATTTGAGGGTTCGGATGCATGATGGCAGAAATGCTGATCGAGCGGTCCTGGGAATGAAACAGACAAAGCAAATGTTGCAGTGGATGTAAGAATACAGTGCCGATGAAGACTTTTTAACGATGGTTTATCTAATTAGCGGTGCTACTTGTGAGGAGATTTGAGGTAAAAAAGTCTTTTTCTGTAATATGGCAGGGCGTTATAGCAGTGAAAAGAATATTTGTTATTGCTATCTCATCTTGATGGTCGGTATAGAAAGGTATCGGTATAAAAATCACAGTTAACGTATTTTCACATATATATTTGATAAGCCTTAAACGTAGTAAATTCAACTGACGGACGACTCACTTTGTGGTATTCCATGACGGTAGAAAAAATTAAAAATGGGAACCAAAACACTGCAGAATGCCACACACAAGCCGAAACAAAAAAGGCACAACTGGTTTCGACGCATAAGCTCTCCTTTTTCACTTGAATATGACGCTTACGCATCGAAATTAGTGGTGCATTTCTTAGTTTCGGTTTGTGTATGGTACTTTGCAGTGATTTTGTATTAAGTAAGATGAAGTTTCCTGAAAAATATAATTCCTACTTTTACATTTTTCCTAGAGATCTAATATATCTAGCTAATATATCTGTGTGAATATGTAAGGTATTTTAAGTAATGTGTAAAATTTCCTCCTTTTAATGCCTATCGCACTTAATTTTTAATTATCGATGATGTATTTACTTTTCCTTTCCCTTCATTTTTTCATTCCTTATTTACTGTGCCGTTTCCGGCCTACTGGAAGTCCGCTATGATGGTGAGGTGGCATCTTCGATGTCCCCCGTGCATATTATTATTTCAATCCAGGGGAATCTTTTCTCTCAAATCATTGAATCATTAAATCGTACTTTTCAGTTTCTCTGTCATATTTTTATGTGTATCTCCGAGGGAAATCAAAATCCAACCTGTTCTGCTATCACATGTCTTCTAGCAAAGAGCTTGTCTTTTCTCTACTTGTCGTTTCTTTTTCCAGTAGTGAGATTCACAAGATAATTTCCATAACCCCAAAATATTTAAACTTGAGGTGAGTCCCGTTTGCAACGTGACAACGTTTTCCTCCATTTTCAATCGTCGCGTAAGGCGATTTTTCATAGCTGTCAGGTAGGAGAAATCGACCTTCTTTTGTTTAAAACAGAGTGTAAGTTCTTCGTCAATTACGGCCTTCGCTAAGGTATTTAAATAATTCGCAAGGCTAATACCCTGTGTGTGGAAGAAAGACTTCTTGGGGATTCCCGCGAATAAGTGGACTCGTAAAATTCGTGGCATCCCAGTGAGTACTTTTAACAGATGTCGGGATTTTCTATGATGATGTATGTATATGTATATATATATATATATTATCTATGATGGAATTTCCGTAACACATAGTGAGATATACCTATCATAGCCCAAGAAACTGAAGGAGAGATTTTTCTGTCGTGGTAGCTTAGAGGTCCGAGCATCCGCCCAGAAAGTGGGAGACCCGGGTTTCATTCCTGGCTATGACAAACTTTTTCTCTTTCGTTTCTACTTTCGTTTCGTCTTATTTGTGGCTTTGATAATGTGAAAGTCACGGAGGTGTGAACGATGTAATTTATTTTGGTCACTCCTTATTTAATGCTGTGTACAATTATCAGGTAGAAAAACAAGACATTGTGCTACACTTGAGAGAAAATATTTATAAGTACAGCATTCCGGCTCGGGGAGAAGATCTAATGGAAATTGCCTCACACCACATCTATCCTTGTCGTCACATTCCTTCTCCAAAACTTTCGTTAATGGTGGAGGCTTTGACAGTTAAAACAGTTGAATATTCTAAGCAAGTCTGAAGAAAATATGGTTATTTAATACATAAAAATTTCCCTTTAACTTAGTTAAAAATGGTCATGGGATGGTTAAGTTAAACCTCTTGGTTACTATTCTATATTCTACCCTGCAAGCCGCCTTTCGGCTAGCGGCAGAGGGCGTAAAGAGCGAGTGTTCAAGCTACTTCTTCATATTATTGCTGTCGTGCACCTTTCATAGAAAGAATGAATCCCTAAAAAGACGTGTCCTCACATCTATTTCTATTATTTTACGCTCATCGTCGGGTCGGTCAAAGTAGAAGGGAGGTCGCATAATATTGATTACGGCTTCTACAAATGTCCTTTCTCTGAATGTATCAAAGCCTTGCTTCTAATCTCACTTCTATCAAGAATCCCCAGTCTGCATCTGGGAGCGCTATCGTAATTCTTTTTTTTGTCACAACATTTACGTAAAACATTTACTAAAAACCGTATTGCCTGGAGCTCCACTTTTTCGACTTCGCGGGCACGTTTCATCCGCCGGATGCCATGCAATCGCCGCTATTCATGATTCGTTGGAATTAAATAAGAGACGGTTTTCAGACCAACTGCTAATTAGCATTCTAGATGATATTGATTTATGATTACGTCGCTGGAAAATATTCATTTCCTAAAATTTAGAAAAAATATGGTACACATCGTTCTCCATGGCTCTCATTAGAGTTATAAATAGCGTATTATTAATTATACGTGTACTACTAATTACTAGAACTAACATTTAATTTTCTTTCATTACTTTAACTTGAATTCATTATCACGTGCGGTAATAACTCGTTACTTAGATGTCAAAAGTTTAGGAACTACCAGCTTACACCAATCAGTCTCTTCCCTTTTTACTATGCTTTGGTTCTATCTAGTCCGATGGTGGACTATTTATTAACGGACTCTTTCTCCTTCAATTTACGATGGATATGTTCCCCATTAGGAAAGTGGTTTGATCGCGGCGCTATGTTTCCACGTGCTAGTCTCCATTAAGAGGAAATGAGTACATGACACCGGCGACTGGGAGCCATCGCTTCAAGAGGAGGGAAGGGTAACAAGCTCGGGAAGCAAACCATTGGTTTATTCTCTGCCTCTTCATCAAGAGGGAGACAATCGAGTCGTTCTCAAATTTAGTCGCTCGATATCCATTTGGAATTCAAACAAAACGCCTACGTTGGCCGAAGAGAAGGGTTGTAGAAATGCATTATAGAAGGTAGAGCTAGGAAATGAGGATTATTAGGGTAGTGTGGAAATCTTTCTATAGAACACGAAAGGGTGGAAAATACCAGATAGGTGTCGATTGATTGAGTGCGTGGTTGATGACGGACGGGAATTGATAGCAATCAATTCAACCGCTCGGAGGATAAAAGGTATTAGTGTAACTAAAGTCATCGAGAAAATCCAGGGAACCATAGACGAACGCCTTTCAGCATTTTTAGTAGAGATTTGGTGGTTCAAAAAATGATTACAAAGATGTTTGCGTCGTATTTGTGAAAGGCAACAGAACAGTTTGTGAGCTAACTGTTAAGTTTTTATTCAAATAAATAAATTTGAATATAGAATTTTCAACTGGATTTTGTACGGCACATCTGATTCCAGCGTTCCAAGATAAATTAACATTTTTCATTAATGTGAGAGGTGTTTTCCTTTCTGAGTTTCCAGAATGAAAGTACATTCGTCTTATAAACGTAAGCAAAGTCCCCTCTTTCAATTGGGTTGCGTGATGTAGATATTTCCGTTTATCTGATATCTTTAATAAAAAAATGTAGGCTTATTAATTATTTCATCCAGGAAAACCCCTTCCATTTAATATTCTTCATTTGAATCTCGCAACACGAATATCTCTATGGTATTCCAACGCAGTAACGAATTGTGAATACATCTTAATCGGTTTTCCTAATGTTTACAGATTTTGTTGTTTTTCTACATATAAGTACAAAACGGCAAGTCATTTGCGTAGTTTTATTTCTATGGAAGAATATACCCAATATATATTACCCAAGATTATTTAATATCTCATGTAAAGTTCCAAATAAAGGGGAACATATTTGAATTGGATTAGTCTTAACTTCGTGAAAATTCGTTATATATAGAAATGAAGTACTAGCAGTATTAACTACTACTCTCTTTAATTTATTTTTTTAGTTATGTATAAAATTAGCGTGATAAATGTGTTAAATGTGTAACTAGCGTGTTTTTTGTTAAGAAATGTGAATACATCTTAATAGTTTTTCTTTATTCTTCTACTTTTACGCACAAAACGTCAATTAAACGTAATCTTGAGTATTTTTATTTCTATCAATGAAAATTATCCTAATTGATTTGATTTCTCTAGTGAAATTCCAAATAAAGGCGACCATATTTAAATTGGATTAGTCTTAATGTCCTGAAAATTCATTATATATTTTATTTATTCCTCTGAATTCATTCCGACATGACCTTATGGGAGGTATACGAATAGAATGAAATAACGCAACTTTTCCCCGTACATCGAAATGATATTTCTGGATCGGGCAAAAGTTGCATCTTTTTATTCGTCACGTACAAATTCCCTGAAGCGTTATTTTTGTTTACTTACGTAGGCGAAAGTAGCGTGTAGATCGCAACGTAGACGACGCGATTAGAGCAAAAATGTGTGTAGGAAATTTTAAGAATAAGTATAGGAGATAGGAAGCCTGCTGGAAAATTTAAAGTGGTACGAAATGGAAGTGGAGTGAGGTCGGATTAAAGGGGTAAGCGCAAAATGGAAAGGGGTGAATTGGAAGACGGGAGAGTGAAATTGTTTGGTTTCCGTACTGATATCGTTTGCTTTAAAACACAAAGGGCAGAATTATGGCGGGAAATTTAATTTCCGGTCAAAGTGGCGCGAGATGGGGCGATTCTAACATGGTGGATGGGGGTTTGGCGGGGGTAGTCCTCGTTTACCCCGCGATGGGTGGTGTGAGCGGGCTTGTGGGAGTCATTTCCCCTTTTGCGAAATGACCACTGCGTCCTCTGCAGAGGAAGCCCGTTTGAGGCGAATGAGAGACCAGGGGGAATCTTGTTTTTTTTTCCTCTTTTTAATTAGTAAGGCATACGAATTCACTCCGGGGGACGCTTTACGATTTGCGGAAAACGCAGACGCTCCTGACGGGAAAGTTTTTTACCGGTGCGAGATCGATCCGGGCTGGAAGAGATTAAGGTTATACAGGTACTGTTTCAGGTTTTGCTCTATAATCACTTGGGTTTATTCAGTGTTTGGTACGTAGTATTTTTAGTCTCCCATTAGGATGGAATCTTCGTTAGATGGACCTCGCTTGCCCTTAGAAAACTAAGGAATTCCTTACAAATATCTGCTCCATAACCCTTCCTCCCCTCCCATTCCAACTCGCTACTTTTTGCCCCCTTCCCCACCCAACTCTCCATCCTTTGTGCCCCCCTCCCCACCCAACTCTCCATCCTTCTTTAAACCTACCCCTCTTATATTCCCGTCCTTCTCAATTTGAGCACATTACCCATGTAGATCATCTCCTGAATATGTCAACTCGTCGAGGAAACTAGTCAAATCAAAATTTGATGAGGAAATTACAAAGTATTAATTTTTTTATATTTCCTTTTATAATATGTGCAACAGAACTTTGACTACTTCTCTTAAGTCTTAACTAGTGGCGTGCGCTGTTCGTCGCACAACCAGTGACGTGCGCTCTGGGAGACGGCATTTTTTTCATATTAATAAATTGACTGAATGATAATTTTTACGACATTTTAAAGTTTTAAACATCTCATAGATATCTATTAATTTAGATTTCAGTTTAATTTTGTGTTTATAACAACAAAATTTCAAAAATAAATGATTGTTTGTAATTAATCAAAAATTTGAAAGAAATTTTTAAAAATAGCGTCGCATATCTATAATCAGAGGCTTTCTTTTATGTATATGTCGGTATATTGAATAAAAAACATTTTCGAAAATAATTTGATTTATTGCATATTTTCATCGAAACGGCAAATGTGACGTGAGGTCACTGATCGCTCATGAAATGTAAATCACGTTTTATAGAAATATAAACGATATAAACGAAGTATGAAGAATGCTACATTCTTCGTAAAAGTATCAAAGAAGGTAACATAAATTACATATTTGTTGAAAAGAAAATACTTTTATTATTCGCAATTTAATAAACGTCGCGGTCCCTTAGACCACACGTCACAGGTTAAAGGTTAATTATACATTTTAAAATGAAAAGTATTTAATGTGACATTGCTCGTACAAATGTGCACCTTGGAGAATTTCCTGAGAGAAATGGAAGCGAAAATATTTGACGGAACAGTTAATCGATTCTGAGTCTCCCAATTTACAGACTGTTGCTCTTATCAATGACATATACTGTCTTTAGAGACGTAGCAACGAATCAAAAATAATGAGCCATGCGCGACATTACTTGAAATGCAAATCAATTAAAGGCCGAAAAGTCCTATGACATATACAATGGATATAGATCGAGCTATCCGATTGAGGAACTGCTTAAGATTAGTCATAGGAGGGAATTGATTGAAGATATCAAATAAATGCATATGACGCATCAACGCTTAGTTTTTACTGAGAAACATTTTTCATACAAGAAAAATAAAATATTATAGTTTGAAGGAAGGAAAATAGTAGTTGAGATAAGCGAATACCTTGGATGAATAGAAAAAGAAAAGTATATAATGGAATCGGTTAGAATGGTGCAGAGTTATGGAACAAATAAGACGGAGTAGGATAACTCTGTGTGACAGATAGGTTGGGGAAGTAATTGAGGCAAGAGTAATGGTAGAAACGCCCTTGAGATACAGAGAAAGCTGTACTTGGATAAAAACAGAAGAAAATTCCACTTAGCAGTAAAAAATTGGGGACAGAAAATTTATGAGGCGTAATTTCGGGCGTCACGAAAGATCGAAAACTAATAGAGATTAGAAAGTTGTTGGCATTGGAATGAATCACGATGAGACTGAGCTATGGGAATCGGTAATATTAATGCAACCAAAGCCCCGAGAGAATACAAACAGAGAGAACAGAGTAAAGAGAGCAAGGAGAAATTTAAAGATGTCCACAGTTTCATTATGTTTATTAAGTCAAAGTATACAAGTGGAATTATTATTATCATTTTACTCTCACGGAGAGGTTAGACCGAAATTGCTTCTCTTCCAACTAACCTACGGAGATAATATACGATAATCATATTTGAATAACAGCAAAACAATTGACTACAATTGACTTAAATCTAGGCAAATAAATCTATACATCTAAACAATCCGGAAAACATTGGTACAAGAAAACTGGTGCAAACAGTAGATACAAATTAATAAGCTGGCAAGTTGGTAAATAAAAACTAATAGGTACAACGAGACATATATACATACAAAAACAGAAGGGTTTAGGAAAACTCCTCAACTGAAAGTTTATGAAGAAAAACACACGATGTGGGAAAACGCCCACACAAGAAGGGAGCTAAAAAAACAGCAAAATCATAGAGGTAATGAATACACTATAGCTATATATAGGATAGGATTCATATTAATTTAAAATTACTTTAGTTATCCTTCCATCAGATTTAACGACTTCTAAATTTGTTTAGGAGAGCCTGAATAAATGTTTTGAAGTATTTTTTACTGCACTAAAAGTGCTTCATTTTAATTTCTTGAGGATTATGGGATTTGTACAACTTCTCTGCGGCTCTTGCGAACAGGATTTGAATATTTGTTCATTCTGACCTGGCTTAAGAATAAGCGTAGAGTAAGATCTATAGACGCAAACTTAACTCGTTCTATAGACTCACTATTTTGTGAACCCGTGACCCGTGAAGGTAGATTTACCTTCACGGGTCGTACCTTCAGATACGTTGTTACCCTTTAAACCGCCTATCGGTATGTGGCAGGAGGTGCAAACGCTGCAAGTTCGTAAAACGATTAGTCTTTGCTGCCGAAGTAACGGGGTTGATTAATACCCATTATTTCTTAGTTCGTGAAAGCGCTTCAAAGGTCGAGGTCATCTTACTCTTGTGGGCCCCCACCGGTAATAGTACTTGGGACTGCTTCAACGAAGGCGAACGCAATACCCACTTTTGTATCCTGGGGGTGGGGGTGTACCACGATATCATCGTATTCGAATCTTCGGCTTCAAATTCGAAAATCTGGCTGGAAATGACGTCAAATTCGAAGGGATTCGCTATCCGTGTAGCCACGTAAGCAATTCCTCCAGAAGTCGCACGGAAGTGCACATTCGAAGGACATCGGATAGGGGCTTGAATTCGCATCTGTATCTTACAACGATTGTTCAAAATTTACATAATAACCCCCTGGGGTCTTTTAATTCCCCCTTAAATATAATTTCTCTGAATGTATCAAGCAGCCACTGCCAATCTCCTTTCTTTTAAGGATTCCGTACCTGAATCAGAAGTACTTTTTGCAACCCTTGCTGTTTCATTATCGCATTTTGGAAGAATATTCACCTTGATCTGCACCTTATAGAGTAGCTAGTAATATGTTCACAGTAATATGCAAAATTAAACTTAGAATATATATCTCCTACCCTTCAACATAGAGTATGCGTATAGGTAGGCATAAATGAGTAGCAGGAATTAAGTCGAAAGAATCGGGTTTCAAAATGAGTCTACTTTCTGTGTAGATAGATGGTGTTCATGTGGATAGACGTGTCAGAATCCTATTCTCGAGTGTGTCCTTAAAGTATCACGGTCTGGAAGGTCCCTTAGGGCTTCGAGCGATCATTGCCTTACGATGCCCTTGTGATTCGTCCCGTGAGAGATTCGGCATCGAGTCAAAAAGTATGGTCGTACGTGGATTCCACAGAGGGTAAGAAGGAGATATCGATTCCTACTTCACACGGATTCGATAGAGAGCATATTGAATCTTTTCGGTGGCTGGTGAGTGACAGTCGGGAGAGGTAACTGGGCAACAATCTACTAGGCAACGTCCTAAAACGAATATTGTACTCTTTGGCTTTTCTAGCTGCAAAGGAATACAATACAATTTGAATACAACGGAAAAATTGATACACGGGGGCCCCATCTACCATGTAACATATCGTCACGTATTTCCCAAAATGGGAAGTTTTATGAAGAAAAGAGATGTAACATCAATTGTAACAGCATTTAAAATACAAATGTAATATGAAGGAAAAAAATTATTGAGATAAATTACTATGATAGAGGTGATTTAGCTCGAAATTATTGTTAGAATAACAACATTTAAGTATTAATAATTATCTCAGAAATAAGCTACCGATTTATAGATTATTTTACTAAGTTTAGTACTATAATTTAATCAACTTCTTGGTAAACATTTCCATTTTAACTGTGTATGTAATGAAACGGTACGACGGCATGTTGATATAGTTAAAACCTCATTCATAGAGTGGTCAGTGAAAGACATCGTTTCACTTAGACGCGAGGAATAAATGCTCACATTTACGGCATTTTGACGGCAAACGGGAGAAATTTATCTCCTCGCAAAAACTACCCACAATTCAACTTTTTGCGGAGGACTAAAAACTCAAAAGAACTAAACATACGGGTATCGAAGAGCACAAACTTCCAGCGCCCTCTACCAACGATTATTTCAGCTTTCTTTTCCGTCTTCGTGACTGACTTTCCCGACAGTTGATTGAGTTCAATTTTGCTTCTACGGACGGAGGTAAAGAAAACGGAGCCTTCAGACTCTGAAAAAAATAGATGAGGAAGACAAAGGAAAGTGCATCCCCTTGGTGAAGCCTTTCTTAGCGAGAGAGGAGTTACGTCCCAGGAGAGTTAGGCGACTGCCCTTGGAAAACACTGCGGAACCTAGAAAAGAGGCACTGGCAAAGGGAGGAGAGAATCACGAGAGGAATTGCGCCGAAGCGCTCTTTTGTCCACGAAACCGAGAGTAGGGTTTGCGGATTAGGGCAAGAGTTGAGTGCTACAAACCAAATGCTTGCACTTGAAGTGAAATAATTCCACCTGAAATTCGAGGAATGCTTAATGGAGATAGGAACTTGCGTCGGTGGTCGGACGTTTCACCCGAGAGATGATTTGTCCATTTAGAGTTAACAATGGGAACTTATCCACCAGAGACAATACGATCAAGGATACTCACCGAAGGATCCTCACCGTATTTGGCGTCTAACCAAGAACAGTTCGTAAGACAATAAATATTTGAATAGTTCAGAGATTCGCACGGAATATCTGCGAACGTAAGGGTTTTTTCAATAATTATTAAAAAAGAGTTACAGCAAGGCATTTCAAATTCAATTTAGAAAATCATTTAATGAGTGGAACATCCGTTGGATGAAATATACCTTGGGTGAAACGACTTTATTTCTTTGCTCACCTCGTTGTTGAAATGGAGTTAGCTAGCTTTACAAAGCTGAGGTACCGGGCTCGAGTCCCGGCCAACCAGATTTTTCCGGGCTGTGACATGGGTGTTTGTGTTCTCCTTTCGCGTCTTTGATGGTTAAAATTATTGAAAAGCATACGATTGGACAGCCATGTTTCCACTACAGAAATGATAATAATAATAATAAAAAAATCCTTGGGGAAAGAGTCTTGGGCGTAATTTCTCTGGATGAAAAGTGAGCTGAATCCTCCGGCGAACCGTCTCTTGGGCAAAACGTCTGATAGTGTTTGGATGAAACGGATGTTTTTCCATAGGCTGTTCGTCATAACGAAATACTTGCATACCCACATTGTGGTAAGAATACGTAACAATGTAAGAATTACATTTATTATAAAACTATTATAATATGAATTATTAAGAATTATTACTTGTATATTATACTATAATACCTAAGAATTATTCATTTATTAAACATTTTCGAAATCAAATTTTTATCTTTTTTTCTCTGTGTACTATTAACACATACTATAAGTTAACTGCTAAATAGCTGAATAACTATACGTATCATAAAAGGTCTTCCATATCGGGTGAACAATTCCGCAAGGACATTTACCATGGTTATCAAAAGATCACGTAAAAAGACATTTTAAGGGGTTTTGAAAACATATCCTCATAAAAATACTGTAATTTCCAATAAATATTAGGAAAAAAAAACACATAACAGCTGTTCTTATTTACTGTTTCTCTGTTTTGATTGGATCGGAGTCCCGCAAACCCGATTCTTCATTTAAAGAAAAGATTGATTCAAGTAAGGAACGTATGAAACTAAGGAGTAGCTAACGACTGGTAGCTTACCGATATCGCTTGGAGACTCATTCAAGGGAAATGAATTTACTCCCATCTTGTTACCATTGAATCCCAGCGTCAAATCCCCGGTAATCGATTTTCACATCCTTTTCCTATCTCTTCGTTTTTCCGTTTAATTTTCCTTCGCTCGAGATTTCAATTACGGGTTCTTCTTGGCTAATGGAATTAGCAATTTCCACGCTGCAGCAGAATCCTGTTATTTCCATTCCACTCTGGGTCAAATCTATTCTATTATTAAAGAAATAAAACACAAAAGGACAGTCCAATCTAAAGTATTCAAAATAAACTACTCCAGATGAATAACACCAAGACGAATCTTTTGATTCTATTTTTTTTTGTAAAGAGAGATGTATTTCTGCTCACCCATTATTTTTCTTTAGCTTAAGTTGCAGCTATAATTCCACTATTTACGTTCTGTATTTTGATATATCAGACTAAGTGAATTTCTTCTAGTTTTACCAAAAATATATTCCGTCAATTAAAGGCCAACTTACAGATCATGCTCGCTGTAGATTTCATAGCGATTCGAAAATTCCTATTATCAATCCAATTCGCAAGTTTCAGATACATATCAGGTACGATTTGGATGAAACTTTTACTATTCGTATTTATGGAACAGGACGAAAGATAACTTTGCTCATTAAGGTGTGCTCCTAGGAATATTCGGAAGTTGTAAGGAAATTAAAGTAGTAGAACCCGAATCTTCCATCAAATTTGGATCCACACGCTTTCGCTCGCTAAGTATCCCAAACGGCAAGTCTAATAGCTCTCGTACGATAGCTGAATTGGCTGGAGCAGTCACTCGGAAAGTGGAAGAATCGGGTTCGAGTCCCGGTCCTATCAGAGTTTTTCCTGTCCGTTTCTCTTATTTAATACCTGTATTTAATTGCGGTCGAGCGTTTTTAATTAATAAATTGATAAATAATTAAATTTTTAATTTGCATACCTTATTCATTTTTCAAAATTCCCTATTAGTTATTTTAAAGAATACAGCGCTTAATTGTAGGCCGCAAAAGTAAATATTTCTTATGATCAGCTCAAAAGAGGATTTAAACTAAGGATTCATTTACTGGATAAATTTAGAGGAAGCACGTTCAGAGATGATGTAGCCGATATAATGCGTTAACCATGTTACATAGGCCGTTCTGTTACTGCGAGGAAGATCAGGGAAATAGCTGCTGGAACGAACCGATTCAAAAACTCATTGTTTCCGTGAACGATACGCGAATGTAATCTATCAGGGAAATAGAGTCATGGTGCATGCACCCCTTACCACGCGCTAAAAGGAGACTTGCAGGGTACTTACATAGACATAGACAAACTTACAAGGCCTATCGAAATATTTGTTTATCCATTTACTTTGGGTTACCTTATATGTTTACTAAGAATATATTTCTGAAATATATCGGCTATCGTAGGGATGAGTACCCTTTCTGAGAGTGCGTGCCTAAGTCTGCCGAATCTTTGATAAAATTTACCAACCAACCAACATTTTTGAGAATTTACTATTTGCTCTTTTTATAAATCTGTTTTGTTAGTGATTAGTAATTCACGTAAGACTGACTATTGATAATATTTTCCCTTAATAAGTTCAAATAAACTTGGCAAGTTGTTTCGTGTGCCAGATAAAAGTGCTCGGCGTTCCATCTTCACCACGCTCGCCGTGGGTTGTTGCCCACCACTTGCTTCAGAGTCGTATATGGGTGTTCCTCAAAGCATGCAACCCGCACTTCTAATAAGCGTAGCAAATACATAACTCTCAGGCGTTATTCGATTGGTTAGGTTCCATACCTTCGTTTCATCCCATTGACTCACGATATAGTTAGCTGGAAGTTGATCACGATCCTAGAATTCAGAATTTTAAATAATGGTATTTAGGTCTTGAGCAATTCAGCGCTTCTAAATACAGAGACAGTAAGACCCTGCTTAACGCGGGGGATACGTTCCAAAAAGTTCGACGGCTACAGGTAAACGCGTTACACGAGGTCGCCTTAGTATGTAAATAATGGGGTTAAGTGAAACAGAACATAGAATACGAAAATTTATAATTTTTTGTTTTATTTTGTAACATTTATTGTTAAATAATTCTTTATTAAATTAATTATACATTTATTTCTGATATCGATTTGTGTGAGGAAGGCTCTTTGATGTTTTTGTATTTTTGTGAGAAGTCATCGAACGTCGTTTGCATTTTCCTCTTTCATTCAGCAAGTAGCTGTTTATAGCAAAACCTCGCATCAACTGCACTTCGTCTTGCCTTTGAACCTCTATCTAAAATTTAAAAGATTTTGTATAAACTGATTCATAATTTCCTTTATAGTGGCTAATCCTTTTTTAGAAAACCCGGTTAAAGTTTTTTCCTGATCTTAAGAAACACTAATTAATTTGGATTAACAAAATCATGCACACTTTCTGGGAATCCCAACACCGCGTTCGATTTCGGGAAATTCTAAAAGAGCGTTAAGCGGGGTCTTACTGTAACATATTTGCCAGTGCCTACCTTTTCTTCTCTAAGTATCTGACCTATAATTCAGGGAAGACGGTTGACATTGAATCCAGTCTTTAGGTATTTTTCCTACGGCAAATCCATTGAAAAAGTAATCTAAAAGTTCGAAATACGTACAACGATTCGAGACAAAGCAGAGGAAGATTTTAAGGTTAAGAGTCTATTTCTATGTCCTTAGCTTTCTTCAGATATCTTTTCCGTTACAGGTGAAATGCGAAAAGTCCAAAAACTGTTTCAGCAGAGGTAATTTAATCTTTGAAGTAACTCCGATTTCTTTAAGCGGAAAGACCTCCCAAAACTGATTAAGTTACGTCTTGCTTTTTGATCTTTGTGTCGTCCAACTGGAATTGATATTTTAAAGACTTCAAAAATAGAATTCACATACATTGAGTTTCAACGTTATACCTTCTACTTCAAAGTTATCTCATCTACATATAAAAACATCTGTGAGGTTCTGAGAGAGGGCTTTTTAATTCAATTTGTATAAGAAGATTAAATATTGCGTGCTTATACTAATCTCTTTCACTATCGTACATTAATATGCTAACATTATGGAAATAAAAAAAACTGAGTGAGCAATCCAACCCTGAAATTTTGGCATTCTTTGTAAACATTTTAGATCTCCATATTCACATAAAAACTCGAATTAATACAATAAAATCGCGGTAATTTCAATATGTAATAAATATGAAAAAATATATTAAATGTATTTTATACAAATGATGAAATAGATGTTTTACATACAATAAATAAAAAAACTGTGAGAAATGCGAGAAATAAAATATAACGAAATAAAGAGTATAAATTTTATTTTCTAAACATATATAAGATTACGAAAAAAATACTCATGGTGTGTTGGCTTTTATCGGTGTGAAACATGGACATTAAAAAAATTAGGAGAAAAAGTGGATACATTTCTATGAGTAGTAGTTCTATAAGCTGATATTGAAAATATGTTGAGGAGACATATGCCAGATAAGGAGGTTTGTAATACATAGTCATGGAGAGAAAAGTAATGCCCTTTAAAGAAGAATCAAAACAGAAGGATATGATTAATATTGCATATTATACGCCACATGAGCGTGATTCATCCAATTTTAGACGCGATGAAGGAGCGGAAGGGATCTCAAGGCTGCCCTTGCCTTAAAAATATGCAAAAGACTATGGAAAATGTTAATCGTACTAACTAATTAGAATTAAAGAGAAAGAAATAGAGACAAATATAAGAATTGGGTGTGTGTACATATATACACATACAACAAAAAAGAAAGAATAATAAACATTTAACTTTCATACAGGTGTTGCTCCTTTAATCTATGGGAAGAGTTAAATGTATGTTTTACTTTCGTTATTCCACTATCGAGATGCTGGCTTATTAACATGCCACAATTTTTAATACATTTTTAACAAACCTGCCTCCCTCTATACACATTTCAAAGACCCAGTAAGCTACGTAGGAAGAGACTTGATGTAATCGGTTTGGTGACCACTCCCCTACGTCCTCCGCCGCATCAAATTTCCGGCTTCCCTGACCTTTAGTAGTTCCTAGGTCCATCGCTGAAACGCTGCGAAAAACGGAAAAATCCGAGCGGACGTCCTGTAAAATTTTCTGCCCATCTCCCATGAAAGTAATCATATCTTCATCACCCGTGGAAAAAAAGAATTTCCTCCGCATCCGGGTAGCGAAATACCCCGCTTCCCCTCTGTGATGTGAAAAGCAAGGATCGAAAATGTAAAAATTAGTGTCTCAAAATAAATAAAGTGGGACTCCTCCCTCTCTTTCTTTGCCGACCTTCAGTCCCCTTTCTGATGAATAATGTTACCCGCTTGACCTTAATTCTGACGGAAGCCGAGGGTCGCTTCTTCCGCCGGTTATGACATTAAATTTTCAACTGCATCCTCCCGAAAAAAGAGGCGAGGAAAGAAAATGCCCCGCAAAAAATCTTCTCTTAGACAACGGAGTTACTTTGTTTGTACCTGCTAGCATTAGCATATTTACATTAAGTAATGATACGAAATAAATCCGAGTGCACGATATTTAATGTCATTTGGATCATTTTGTAAAACCAGGAGGAATAAAACTTGTGCGATTTTAGTAATATTCGTTATAAGATTCAAGAAATATTCGTATTCATTAAACATTATCGTTTTATGCAAACTTTCCTATTATTTTACAAATGATGGCAGTGGTTCTTTAGGAATAGTGCTGGTTTTACTACGTAATGCGCTATTATTAGACTAAAATTCGCCTAAACAAAGACATTAGCATCATTATTTCTTGCAAAAGGTACGGCGGAAATGTTAGGAAAAGTTACAAAAGAGAGACAGATGATATTAGTGAAAAGTAAAATTTGAAACTAAGAACAAATGAGAGTTGAATGAGAGATGTGCGTTTCATTCCAAGTTGGTATAATATAATAGTGAAATAAAAATCATGAAAATTTAATACCAACCATAACCTGTGCCGTTGTTGAATATAAGTAATTAATTTTTAAAAATAAATATAAACATAGAAAATTGCGAAATATACCTTCATTTAAATCCCCTGTTAAATTTTAAGAGATAGTTTGATTTATATAACCGAATGACTTCACAATAGGTAGGATATTTTGTGTGAATCAGTACATAAAATAGCAATATGGATCGCTAACTGTTATGCGAATGTGAAATTGTTAAATATGAAAAGTTTTGAAAAAAGCTCATTTAAGTCCAGTTCTTTAAATCAGAGCAGATTTTAATAATATTTTTGTACGAATTTGATTTTAAATTCATAGCACTCGAAGAAATTTGCTGAACCATGATTATCTTGAATTCGCGTTGCATTTGGAAAATTAATTTCACTGAAAATCCATACATTTGTGTTATATCGTAGTTGTAGCTTAAATACGCAGACTACAATGAAATCCACTATTTATCATGATTGTATATTAGGATTTTAAAAGCAATATAAAAATGGGAGTAAAAAAGATGTAACGGTTTGATTTTATATGTGCTTCTATTATATTTTATGTTATTATACCTCTCTTTTATTAAATAGTCATGTGTCAAGCGACAACATGATTACATATTATATTCCCAAAGAAAATTTATTTCGAAAGATAAGCTAATGTTTTAAGTCTGGAACATTTTGACTAAGAGAGTATTCTGAGACGTTGTGCCATTCGTATAAAAGCAGGAATATTTTAATTCTGAAACTTTAGGTAATAAAGTAGATTTTTATGAAACTATGCAAAAAGTAAAAATTATGAAATGTACCTTTACTGAGATATGCCTTCTAAGCAAATTGTTTGTAGAAACCTTTAACGTAAAAATTATCTAAATTGAGCGAAAATATCTGATGGAAAAAGTTTAACTAAATCCTGCACTAAACTTCTTTCCTTGAAGTTTGGCTTGGATTCCTCAGCCAGAATATAATGATAATTCCACGCCAATAGGTGTAAATATTTGGCATGAAGCCCACTTTATGACACGCGTACTAAGTTTGTTATAACTTCGAAAAAAACTGTACAGAATATAATGATAATTCCACGCCGACAGATGTAAATATTGGGCATGAAGCCCACTTTATAACACGCTTACTAAGTTTGCTATGTCTTCGAAAAAAAAATTGTAAGCAAATTATAGGATAAGTTCAAGTAAATTGAATTTTACTGCTGTTTTCATAAAATTACTATTTGTTATTCCAAAATTCGGTCATGTTGTCCCTAAAGACATGAAAGTTACATTTTTAACATAGGACATAAGAATAAACCTCTACAATTGGCATGACGATATGGCTTTTCTCTAAAGTTATTATAAAGCGACCGCTAATGGAGGAATATCCCGGTGAACCCTGAGGTTCTCTTTAAAAGCTATCCACAAAGGTAAGTATTTTCTTTTTCGCATCACTCAGCAGAGGTTCCTGGGTGAACTAAGAAACTACGAGAGAAGGCACTTCTTTAGATGTAATACCGAGAATTTCGCGATTGAGGAATGCCGAGGATGCCTTTGCAATGAATACCTGCGGAATGTCTGTCGTCTTCCATACTTTCTCATTCGGAAAATCCTGAGCGTTATATTCTGAATGTAGAGTTTTTACGACTCAGCCATCCTTTGATAAGTGTGCATTATGCAAGAGTGGAGGATCAAAGCCGTACTAAAATACTTTCGGAATGGAATAAGTACGGGAAATGTAGGAACGGTCTTTAAAAATACAGGATTATTCATGCCGAGAGGAATCACTAAGCTTTTACGAGGCCTAGACGTTCAAGGAAACAAGGTTATCTCAGACGTCGGTTGTTGCTTGGATAGCTCTCCAGAGAAGATGACAAGTTGTATCTTGTTAGTTAATTTTGAAGCGAAATTAGAATAACCTAGAAATTACAAGCAAACTAGAAGAACGAGGCAAACTAGAGCCAAGGAATAAAACTACCAACAAAATTTCATAATTGGAACTTTCTGGAAGTAGTTAGAAAAAAGTAATTTCTTCAAATAAAGGAATCGTAATCTGCAGCTACATTTTATAGTGCTCTTGTAGACTAACTGATTTGAGAGAATTATCAATTTTCTTATGCAGTTACTACTGAACACGAAGATTAAACAGATATACTTGTTGTTCTCGTATCTTATTTGTCCTAGTTTATCGTTAAATCATTGTATAATATTTTAGGATACAGCCAAATAAATGAGTTAGTAAATTAAAATAGTACATTACATTTCTGTCGAATAACTTATTGCAGTGAATTTTAAACCGCTAATAAATATATAACATTTGCAATCGACGTACCAATCTTTTAGCTTTTACACTAATGCTCTATCGTTATTTATCTCCAAAAATATTGTTTACAGAAATTCTAGCAAAATAAAACATAACCTAAATATCCGAACATGTAAATACTCTTTCATCAAATCAACCGAAATAAAATAATTATGAAGTCGTGAAACTTAAGGATTTGCAATAATATGAGAAGAAACGGTAGCATCAAATCTTGGAGGAGTCTTTCGCGTTATTTTCAAAGTATTTATTGAGAGACATTTTTATTGTGCGATACGACATTACTATATTGTCAAAACTATTACAGTAAGAAATAAATTTCAATATTAAGTAACTAAAATCGTTAATAAATATTTATGCAGAAGACTAAAATAGTCATGAAAAAGCATAAAAATGGAAAAATGTTTAAACTATGAAATTTTTCGATGGATTAGCAACGCGATTTTCTGTTCGTTCAACCTTTTAATAAAAACGAGCAATTAACAAGGATACAAATTGAATTTACGTATATACAGAGATGCTCAATGATTCATGTATGTTAAATTAAAGATAATGGCAGGTGACTAAATTAATATGATAATAATTATCGCGTCCATTTAAATATGTGTAATAATAAATACCAGCATTCATTAAATCAATGACTCGTTACTAAAAGCAGATTCATAAAAATTATAATATTCCATGGCATGTAATATAATATAATNTGTTTATTAAAAAAAAAGATATCTTCACTATCTTCTTGCTTGAGATTAATTTTTGTTAAGAATGTATCCTCTCTCTAATTTTATATCTACTCACTTTGTATATATGAGCTGTTGTTGTTCAGCTTTTGTATGCTCTTAGTGGACAGTTATAGTCCAAGAACAATAAATATTTTCTTTCTTTCTTTCTTATCAAAAGTAAAACAAAGATAAAATACCAGGAAAATTATATGATGATTTATTTCATAATTTTTACGTAACCCTAAGGTTAGGTACACTGATAATGTCACTCGGAAATGCTAAAAGAAATAACAGTGTTGGCTCATTTCTTTTGGTTACATTCCCGTCACATTTTTATGTATACCTTACAAGGGATTTCTATTCGAGCGATTCCATAGAAAGGCTCATTTAGAATATCAGACTATTGGGATAATTTCTACCTGGCATGGAATAATTAGCTCGACATGAAGCTGAAATTCACCAGAAATAGAAGTTAATATAATATAATATAAAATAACATAACATAACATAACATAACATAATATAATATAATATAATACAATATTTGTAGATGTTGACTTAGATATTCCTTTTCAAAACTTCAATAACAAAATATCAATGAGAAATATCGGTTGTACATTTGTGTTCGCGAATAATGATATAGTTTGAAAAATGATAGTTTTGTAAGGAAAATATCTTGGGGATCTGCTCATTTTAATCCATAAATTTCCTTAAAAATTTGTCTCCACGCGGCTATCGATCGAAACCCGAATTCTTGCGTAACTTTAAAAAGGATGGGAAAATATGTCACGCTTTAAGTAATTCACTTCGGGGACGTTAACGAAGACGTACAAGTAACGCTCCAAAAAATCCGTCAGTCGCTCGGCCTCATCAATCATAGTTGCCATCTGCAGTTTGGCATGTTGATAGTATTAAATGGTTAGGCCCCAGACCCACAAAATCATTTCTTCTTGTCAATCAAGGCAAAAATGAAAAATTCATGATTCCCAAAACTTGGAGGAAAAATTAACTCTACGAAACGAAGACCCTTCAGCATACATTTAAACAACGAATCCTTTCATTCGTAAAATATTCTATCGCATGTGCACCGATAGAACTAAATAAATCGGACTTTTCCTGAGTCTCGGTGCCATTTCAACTATCAAGCGCATTTGCCCAAATTTTGAACTCAATTTTTTGTAAGTATCACTTTATCATTTGTTTATTTCTGGGATTAAAACCAGACGAAGCGTTATATTCCAGATCTAGCACGGAGGATAATTTTCGGATATGAAATAGAAAGTTTGATTCAAAACCGCACTCATAGCTTCCTCCGAAAGCGTCAGCTGAAAAGGAATACGTAAAATTTGTAATTTGCTAAGAACAATTACTTGACTTCACTCGTAAAGTATTAATTTTAACGCCTTTAACTTTCAGAAGACGTCAAAAACGAATTCATTATTTAGATAAGTCCTTGACAAAGACATTTTAATACCTCGATACAAAAACAGGGGTACCACAACTTAAGAACTCAATCCGTTTCAGTTAGGGTTGCCATCTTCTTAAAAGTTGATTGCAGGTGTTTTCCATTCCAAGAGTGGGAAACTCTGACAGCTTTAATTTGAATATAATTACAAATTACAGAATGTCAAATCCTCATTGTTGACAGCATAAATATGCAATTTGATCATCCTTGAATTGGATCTACCCATAAATATAATTTCAGATGGCTTAAGAAGATTTTTAACGGGATCATGGAAATAGAAACTTACAAAATACTTCCAAATAACTTTGTATAAATATGTGTTATAATATACATTACCTAAAATCAGGAGATAAAGGTATATAAGAAGAAAGCATGGATAATATCCAAAACGTTTATTATTTTCAGTGTTGAGAACAAAAACACTAAAATAAAATCACAATTATTTATCTATGATAACTTTTTGTCTTCAATATATGGAGATTAATTTTTTAATAGTATACTATCCTGTTAATAATAATCTATCTATTTAAACTCTTCAAAACTGTGAGGAGAACTTACGTTGACAACGAGCACTTGGAGAGATTAAACGGTTTCCCTTCGGTATCTCTCTAGTTATTGATCCCAGATTCAAACAGAAATGAAATGCGATTACTATTGAGTTCGTTTCAATAATAAATGGCACAATATGACATCCCTACACCCTTCTGAAAACTAACTACGTGTGGGAGGTGTGATTACAATGTTTAGGTTACTGTTCAGATGAGACTGCTATATCGAGTAAAAGCGGGAGAAAAAACCCTCAGTACGGGAGGGGAGAAATTGTGAAAATCATTCTCCGGTTCTGGGAATATTCCGGCGAAAACGGGAGAGCTGAGAACCCTAGTTACAGTTCGAAGACCGTATCTCAAAACCCATTTTCCGTTATATCTTTTACATTTTTTTGAATTTCATCAAGGATAAAAGTACTGAGCAATATGTTATTAGAGTATTAACAACTGTAGAGCCATCTGAGGCAGATCAAACGTAAATTAAAGGTATGTTATGCATATCAGAGATTAAAACAATTACTCTCACGTATTCATCAATATACTGAGCCGAAAAAGTTAAGTACTCAATATTAATTGAAGGATACAATAAAATTGATTAGGTATCACTTTTTTATCTTTATCGTAAGTAGAAAAGGAGCTTAAAATATTAGGTTTAAAATGCAAGGGGTATAGAATGAACGCAACTGTATGTGAGAACACTGATGAATGCAGAATAATCGTGCACTTACTCTTCTCTAAATGACAATTCAGTAGAAATTACATCTAAAAATGCGAATATAAATGCTATCGTTTTCTTGGACAGTATTTCAAACTTTTCCAAGTAAAACACTAATAACAATAGCTTTTAATAATAGTAATTTCTTTCGCAGAAATAGGGAGATAATCTCAATTACATCCATTTTAATATCGATTATTATTGACAAGCACACACAACAATTCTGTAACTAGAAATCTCCGATTAGCCGGGATTTGAACCCAAGACCTTTAGTTTGGACGCAAGCACACTTATCTACGCACACTGCGGTTGAGGCTTTAATTAAGTAGAGTTGATATTGGATTATTTTTTAGCTAAAAATCTTTTTTGTCATGTGATATATCATTTCCATCTTTTACGGCATATTGGAGGAAATTTTACGTAGAAGAGAATTTTTCAAATGAACTTGATTCTGAGTTTACCACTCTCCATTTGAATATTATACGAATGAATTTAATGCTTTTGTTGTTTAAAGGATTCGCCTCATTTGAATTTACAATTGAGTCGTGAAAACGGTCAATATTTACAAAATGCATTTATATGAGAGCTTTATATAAATTAACCTTGTTCGAAATTCAAGTTTATTACTTGGGCAAAAAAAATCATACCGATGGAATGTTAAATTGATTTAACGGAATCAACTTCTCGATTTTCTCATGTAAATATTATTCATTATAGTAGTTGATGATTGAACACCGAAATGGAAATTATTTATTGATTTTCATTTTTGATTGGAACAATTTTGCATACTAATTAATCACCCAGCTAAAAGATGATGAATGTAACGGTGAGGTATAGTTATGTTTGTAACATTCTCCTTTAATTACTATACACAATAATACCTTTAAGGCATTACCACATACCACATAAGGTGATGTATAGTTATATTTATAAAATCCTCCTTTATAATACACTGGTGAATCACGTAGGTCATATGGCATCTGTAACTTTAAGTAACTAGTTTTGACTCAATAGTTAATTTTGACAACGAAATTCTCTTACACAAGAATACCTTTAAGACATTTAGTTGCGTTCGTTCTAAAGAAATTCTATTGTCTTAATTGTGGAGCATTGGTTTATCTGTAAACATCTTTGGAAGACTCTTCCAGTCTTGTTTGCAAGAATATATTTGCTTGAACGAAGCTTAATGTTCCTTGTTGATAGCTAAGACCCCTGAGAAATCCATATGTCCTGTTTACTGCCATCGAATATCTCAGAAGGCAATTACAAAATGCACCAGTGCATGTTGCATCCACTATTTACGTCCGTCTAAGGTTACCAAAAAAATCTGAGTGGGTGTTCTGCGGCTCAGCTCTTCTATCTAAACTTTTTGGCGAATAATACGGGCTGCAAGATTTTTATATCGATAAATTTGTGTATCCGCACTCACTTTACTAAACTGAATCCATGGATCGAACTTTCTTAGGGAAAATATTTTTATGAGAAGAAGTAAAAATGTACTTTTGTGAAATGTTTACCCTATATATGAAATTAATTTAAGAATTAAATACGTTGAAGCGGCTAAGAATTATCTCTTTAACTTAAAACGTTCCCTTCAATTGCATATAGAAATTAAGTCATCATCCGGACAATGAATGATAAGAAACAAATTGATTGTTAATTAAAATGTAATACAGAATCATATTTGGGGGTTTTAATGATTCATGCAAGAGCTCTTACGGATTTTAAATTTTCTTTGAAACCGATATGTAAAATTGCAAAATGGCATGAACATAGAGAATTAATTACAAAATGTGTTTTATTTGGTATGCTTACTTTAAAATAATTCATTGCGGCTAGTCTATGGTATAATTAATAATTTACGATACTAGTCTGATAGTATTATTAAATATAACGTTCTAAAGCGATAAATACTAATTAATTGTTTTGTAATATCCTCCCATTATCTCATCATGATGAGCCTGCATTGTACATTTATATTTCGTTTTTATAATGATAACAATTTTGAATTAGATTAATGATATAATTCTTGTAAAATGGATGATAGTTTTGTAATAGATCAACAAATAGTATGTAGTTTTGAATCATTTAATAATCAATTATCGAAATTGATTAATTTCAATAAAATTTTAAAGATACCAGCATATGTTATATCTTATGAAGTATAAAACTTAGGATATCCCTACTAACAATTATTTGATGGATGCATAAACGTGTCACTTTTTGTAATTTTAACCAATTAGATCCTTTTTGTAATCGAATATACTCTCTTTCTCTGATGATTAAGTAACAGTGAACAGGAACTAACGTGAGTACCAAACTGTTTCATATCGGTGCTCAAAGTTCACACGTGAATGCCGATGGAATCCCCGAATCAATCAGGGATTCCGTTTGCCTTTTAAGAATTTCAAATATGTCGGAACATCACAGAAGTACTTTGCCTCGGATAATAATTTCAGACGGCACCATTTAGGTCACCTAGATTCCTCCCGCGATTACACACGGCATTTTAGAGCCCTTTCCTGTGGGAAATTAAAAGAAAAGTCGAATTAAAGTTTGACGTATCTGGCTCCTCCTTCAACTTAGGACGCCGACGCATCAAAAGCCTCTCCCGAGTAAAGCGGCCGTTAAAAATGAAGCGAGAAATCCCGAATTTTCCCTTTGAGCGACCCGCATAACTCGCGGAAGATGCTCTATTTTGCACGAGCTACCCGCGACCGAAATGCTCCGCGTTCCTTTCTCCATTGCTCAGCCACTCCCCGATCCTGTCTCAGGGCTTGTACAAAGGGCCGCGCTTCCTTAATGGAAAGCAAAGGGGCATCGGCGGAGCCTTAATTAAATGAAAACCGCGTTGTGGAATTGGTGCAATGAGAACTCGGATGACGTGCGGACGGTGCCGTATCGGTTCCGTGCGTGGTTTAGCAAGTAATTACCTTTACAGAGGGATTTCGGATTATTGCAAGATGGGGATTGAGTACATAACGAAGTTAACTGAATGGAAATTGCCAGACGAACAGATATGCTGTAGGTGTGACGGCGCGGGGCTAACGGTTTCCTGAACGAGGATTCGTGGACCGTCTTAACCAATGGACCGGGAGGATATTTCGAATAAACCACGTACCTTATGCATGTACTTCTGAGGAGATAGATACGGTCTCTGGAGTAACTTAATAAGAGTCTTTCATATTGTACATTTATCTTACGTATTGTATTCATACATATGCTCGACGATGTCGCATGGTGACGAAACCGGTCTTCTACTTTAACTAACTACGGTCTAACTACTTTCCTAACGCACCTGAGATATCTCGTAGAACAGTGGGCTAAAATCCATCCCCACCCGAGATATCTCGTATTTAGAATTTTCTGATTTTTTGACTATTTTTACTTTAAAAAATTAATCTCAGTTTATCTGTCAAGCCTACTCAGCTTGTCTAGCATGATTCTTTTTTCACGCATTCGATCGAAAGAGGAATATAACAACTTTACGTTACTTCCGAGTAATTATTATAAACATAACAACTCCGTAGTAACTTCCCATAACTAATAATTCTCAATAGTAATTATTATTACTATAATTACTCAGTAGTAACTTCCCTTCCAAATATCTTTGAGAGCTACCACGAAGTTGAGGCCAAATAAATGGATGTATTTTCCTTGAGAGACGTGGTTCCTGTTTGATCTTACTATTCTATGAAGCAACTCCAAGATATAGTTATATTTAACGTCAAACGTGAGTGTTACCGGTTTCGGATTTAGTAAAATGAAGCATTTAAGACATTTTCTTAAAGTGTTGGGCGTTATATAATTTATTTCTTTTATAACTCAACCTCTAACAACCTCTCAAATACTATATAAAGGAGTCTAGAGGGAGATGCTGTAGTTTGTGTAATTAAGTGGAGTAAATGTGTAAAGATTAGTAATTATTTGTATAGTTGTAAACGAGACGAAAAGTCAACTGATGAAATGACATGGGGTCTTAAAACGGATAAACTGTGGCTATGAAATTTAGTAACTGTAATTATGGGAATTATATGATGTACATGCATGAGTAGGAATATTAGGGGATGCTATGTAAATTAAGTATTGTTGTAGTTTTGAGATTTCTAATACTGTTTGTAAATAGAGCGGTGTTATTCCGGAATGTTTATGATGTTGTCTTGAAAAGTGGTAGATGCCATGCTGTTGTGTATTGTTTGATTCTTTAAATAGGTGTAGTTTGTTATTTGCTTAAGTTGCCACCAAAATTGTGTCTAAACGCAGCTGAATTTTGTAAATAAATAAATAAGTTTCATATCGAATAACTAACTGTTTTAAGCTATTAAGGATTCTAGCATTATTGCTATGGTGATTTAAGGCGATAATCAACTTTTTATCCTCGAATCCAATGGAGAAAGCACCAAGTCTGGCGGTGAAATTAAGGGGCGATTAACTGAACGTTTTCCGTTCTCTCCACAAGAAAGCATTCATTTGAACAACACCACCATATCCGTGATTTGGCTCAAAGATGTCACCGGCAGGATGAAATAAGTCGCTCTGAATTTCTGGAGAGGGTCTAACTCCAGAGACGGAGAATAGGCTCAGTACCATTATAAGTGGAAGTCTACGCACTTGAGAATGGGCCAGGAAGATCTAGGACTTGGCATTCTTGGAAGATGATCATATGGGAAAGGGACAAAGAAGCTTCCAATACACGCAAATAATTTTATGGCTGAAAACTGACGTTAAACAACTATTAATTTTTTCTCAGCAGGAATCATTCGTATTTCGGAAACAAAGATTCCATCCTCAGTAGCTGTGTCAGACTGTGGAAACTTTGTTTCCGAAATACGTAGTTAGTGTCTTCTAAATATCGGTGCTTCCCCTGCAACGTTGGACTCAGCATAGGTAGCAGTGGAACCATCCCGAGGTAATTCCAAGTTTCTGTTTCTTCGAATTGTCTTCCGACTAAATGTCTCAGCGACGAAATGTCTAGCGACGAGTTGTCTCAGCGACGAATTGTCCTTCCACCAAATGTCTCAGCGACGAAATGTCTAGCGACGGATTGTCCCATCGACCAGTTGTCCTTCGACCAACTGCCCCTGAACCCTGTTTCTTACCTTGGCGACCTTACGGCTTTGGAGTTCTCATGTTTTGATAATTTACTAACAGCCGTGTCTCTTTTCCTTTCTTTCCATGTAATATATGTTCTACGTATTAACACATAACAGTATTTATAACTGTATGACAAAATTATTTTAGAGCTTGCCTCCCTAGATCAGGTTTAAATCTGTGAGTGTTAACAGTTAGGAAAATATTCGAAACTTCAGGCAGGTAGATCTCAGCATTATTTGATGTCAAGTTTTCATCCGGTAAAAATACTGAACGTAATAACTAGTGTCTATAAAGAACCATATAATAGAAACACTGCAAGAATAACGCTGATGTATGTGTACTGAGAAATTTTAAAATTTTGTGGCAGAATGCAATAAATTCTAGCGTCAAACGCAATTGCGGCTATAATTTCAGGCTTAAAATAAATTTGGTTTATTCCGCCGATTACCCTCAAGAATGATTCGGCAATAATTTGCAATTTCGTGGTAAAAGGTACATATGGTATATAGAATGACATTATATATATAGAGCAGCACAGCTGTTATTACCATATCTTATATACGGATATAACGTGCAACATCAGGTTCGCTTTGAAAGTATCCTACACCACTGGACTAAAAGTATTCAGACGCTGCTGTACGCAATATTTAAGATACCCTACGTCAAAGATGTGTGTGCATACATATTTTCAGTAAGTAAGCAAATGACGTGGAAGATAGAACTAAATAGTAATACATGCGCAATAGAAAATAAATAATAGAAATAAATGCGCTGTGAAGGCTTAGAATTCGACAAACAATTTCTTAATATATATATATATATATATATATATCATAATCATCANTAAATGCTACGTATAAAATTAAGTATAATATGTTAGAGGTAAGAAATATAACAGTTTTCCTTATGCAGGAATATCTCTCGTGTTTCTAGCCGGGTTAATTAAATGAATACGTCCGACATTTCGGCCGCTGTCTCAGCAGCCATCTTCAGGGCGAAGTTCTGCCACTTCACCCTGAAGATGGCTGCAGAGACAGCGGCCGAAAAGTCGGACGTATTCGTTCAATTAAAGCGTTTGGAAACTCGAGAGATATTCCTGCATCATATTCGCCGGGAAAACACAAGATCTAGTTTTACTTATTTCTCTTGAAATCACGAAACCGTGACTACGCTATTAAAAACACTATTGTATCAGTAACTCTTCAAAGAACAGTGTTGAATCTTTTGATCACCTAGAGAAGGGTGTACGTATATTGGTAATGAAAATAAGAATAAAATGCTTAGGAACTTTAGGTTTCTACGGATTCCTCTCTCTGCTCATACAGATGTGAGAGGATGCTCAGATGTGAATTAAACTTACTAGAAGAGAAAGTGATAAGAGAAAAGAGAAAAGAGAAAGAGAAAGAGAAAAGAGAAGAAAGAGAAAAGAGAAAGAGGAAAGAGAAAGAGGAAATAGAAAGAGGAAAGAGAAAGAGAAAAGAGAAAGAGAAAAGAGAAAAAAAAAAGAGAAAGAGAAAAGAGAAAAAAGAAAGAGAAAAGATAAGAGAAATGAGAAAAGAGAAAGAGGAAAGAGAAAGAGAAGAGAGAAAGAGAAAAGAGAAAGAAGAAAGAGAAAGAGAAAGGAGAAAGAGAAAAGAGAAAGAGAAAAGAGTAAGATAAAAGAGTAAGATAAAAGAGAAAGAGAAAAACTGGGATTTCCCGAGATATACTTTCACTTTCCCGGGAAACGGGAAATTGACTTTAACCACGGGAATCCAGGAAAGCGGGATTCCGGAATGACAAGCACTATTGGGAAATATAATATAGAAGAGAAATACGCAATATAAGTGTGCGTATTTCCCTTTATATATATTTCCATTCGTACTTCTTTATTGAAATTCCCCTTATTATAAATAATTAAAATACTACTTAACCCTTCCGTCTGGAGCAACAAGAGTTACGAGATCAATTTAGAGAACCCTACAGGACTCAGGGGACACCTGTATTCTTAGAATAATCCAACGAGAATTCCAATAGCGAAGCAATCATCTTAGGGGGCTAGTTTCAGCTGTGGGGCAGTTTAAGGAGTAATTTATAATGTTTATTTCAATAAAAAACATAAAACTCGTTTAAGAAAGCTGTGTTAACAGTAATACCATTTCCTCTCCTAAAGTATTCACCTTATTCTTGGATATTAAGATAAATTATTTCCTTCAGAATCTCATCTTTAAGTATTGTTACTTAATTAAGATCTATTGTAAAGAAACTTATTCACCCAAAATTTATTCACCCAAATATAGCGCATAGACTCATTTGGTACATATGTGGAAAATGAGTAAATCAAAACTAAAAATAAACAGAATTTGTCGCTGAAAGGATCTATTAATTAATCATATAAGACAAATAATTTTATTAAAATCCTTTTTTGTCAATTTTTCGTAATTATAGACCTACGATATTCTGACCATAATAGGAAAATAATGAAACTGAAAAAAAACTGCGATTTTTTCTTTCCTATGTTATATGTAATGTGTGCCTGGTGGTGTAGTGGTTAGCGCGCTAGCATAGCAACGCCAAGGTCTCGGGTTCGAGTACTGATCAGGGCATAACTGTATGTGCTCCTCCTTACTAGGCTAATTGTAAGAGTGGTCTCATCAGACATAATTCGCCTAAATGAAGACATTTTTATTATTATTAAAGACATTATTATTATTTATAACGTTTGTGGAACAGTTATTTAGAACTAAACTATAGAGAAACATAAAAATCTGCAAACGAAAGAATAACGACCTTTACACGTACAAGTACGGGAGTTGCTTACTACAGAAGAACACCCACGTACGCACGATAATGATTTCTCTCGTAGATATTTGAAATAATGTATTGAGGCTATCCTACAATTCTTTTCTAGCTCACTGCTAGAGCAAACAGGCAAAGATGGCAATTCGGAGTCCCCTATCTCAAAATGCTCATGAATGGAAAATTCACGTTTCCGTACCTTTCGTACGTTTCCCTCCCACGCTGGTCTGTCTTCCTTTAAATCAACCCTGTTCCTACGTTGTCGCTGTAAGCCTCTCCTTTCATTCCACTCCTACATTCACTCGCCCGCATCGCTATTTATCTCCATCTCTCTTTCAACCCTCCTTCCGCACACCGACCAACATAATTCCTCCATTTAAGACATCTCTGTCCATCCCTAATCCCATCTTCCTTTCTTACTCCGTCTTCGATTTCCCCTTTACCCTCCACTCTTATCCCTTTGCCTACCCTTCTTCCTCTGTCTCCTGTCCTCTCCACCATGTCCATTTCTCTATCTCTCATCAGACTCTTAGAAGATAAATTACGATTTCTCTATTTTCCACTTTCTTGTTTGAATGATCTCCTTGAGAACCATTTCTACTACTGCTAGGTGTAGTAAACATTTTTGTCATTAATATATCTATAGAATATAGTGATATGTTTTACAGGTACGGATACAGGTTTTCTTAATTTAANTACATATATATAAAACCATTAACTCACCATCTTATCTTGGCCTTCCATCTGTTAGATAGCTTTTCGACGCAAGCAAAAGAAGTAAATATAATCATCTCCCAAAATTGAAAGGGCGATTCTCAGCAATGATTCATCCCTTGTTAACTTTCATCTTACTATCCCCACTCAAGCAACTCGGGAGTTATAAACCGATTATAGAGGGAATCGCCATGGGAATGAGTTTCAACAAAAAGATCCAAATGTACATTTTCCAGTCGGCGGGAAGTCGAACTCCCTAACGAGCATATAGTTCATAATTTACCTCTCCCCGTTCGATTTCCTTTCATTTTCCAATTCTTTGATCCGTGAAAGCGCGACTTTGATCCCACTCTGAGCCCTCGAGAGGGCCTCAATCCACTCCTGGCCCCATCCCTTTCACCCTACAAACGGAGAGGCACTCCGGGGCACTCTCGTTCCATTGGTAACCCTCTCGGGGCCATCCCTTTTCATTGCCTTTAATCATTATGATTAAACAACTCTTTCCGTCCCTCTATTTGTCGGCCATTAGCGCTGAGGCTGTGTATCTTCATTCGGGAGGAATTTTCATTCGCCATCATTGGATATGAAACAAAGTAAATCAATTTCGCGGCCGAGCTTCCCAAAAAGTTACCAAATTTAAAGTTAATCTCCCAAGCCCTCTCGCTGCGTTCGAGGGTTGAGATAGCTTGGGAAAGTCTTAAAGCCTGACGCAAAATTCCGAGGGAAGGAATCAGATGACTTGGAAGTACGATGAACTAACTACTATGCCCTTAGGCTAAACAGATATGAAAAATAGTGTCATGACTAGGATTCGAACCCAGCTATCCCACTTTCCGGGCAGGTAGTCCAACCACTGAACGTGGCTGGTTGTTTAGTGGCTTAGTGGATACGACATTGGTAGTTGGGTTCGAGTCCCAGTGATGTCGCTTTCTTTACATCGATTTATCCTTGGGTTTTAAGCCGCAGACCTGAATGTGATAAGTTAAACCCCGTATCCTTTCTATAGTATATAATAATATACTACTATATTATTAATTGTAATTAATTAAACAATAGCATATTAGGTGATCTAGTTTTGTTAAGTCGGGGTGGTAGCTCAGTAGTTACAATACCTACCCGGAAGTGTGATACCTAGGTTCGAGTCCCTGTCATGTCACCTTTTGTCACATCTTTTTATCTTTTGGGTTTAGGCGCACACCTCAATCTTCTATGTTAAAACACCTTATTCTCCGTTAACTACTGCATTACTAATTCAAACATTTCTTCCAGTAAAGCTTTCTGAATTGAGCTCATGTCGTATAGGATCGTTTTTGAGGTCTACTTGCATAACTTGATTGAAAAATCATAAGGCTAACCGAATAAATTCCTGATTCCTAACCTATATTAAAGCTATGCTTTACACCCTTAATATATGTTTTTGGCAGTATTTACATTGTTATTCAGTTCAACATTATTATTCCTTATTATGCTTTTTACCTTATATGGGGAGGCTCAGTATTACGCTGGTACAAAAAACGCCCGGTTCTCACATCACAAGAAATGACATACGTGTGCTCATTCATATTATACTTCCTTGATTTAATTCGTCTTTACTCAAATTTGAATAGAGATTTTCTAAATTCATGACATGGCGCAACTATCAAAACGACATCCAATTGGTTTTCCAATTCAACGTGAGGGAAAATCAAGTATAACGTTCGGAATGGTTCTTGTTAAAGAAAATATGATCATCTCCAAAGTACGATTACTTTGTAAAATGGTATAATTAAGGTGCCCTCAATTTAGCTACCTCGGGAGAGGGTCTAAGAGAGAAATTGCGGAGGATAGCAGTTAAGATAATGTGGGACGATTTTTGAGAGAAAGTTACCACTTTGCGTCAAATTTGACTTTAAAACTTTGGAAGAGTTCCTACAGGCTATTGAGATAGAATGGAGGTTGGCCCTTCTTTTCCATTGGCTCTCTTGTAAGTTTTTATGAGCAGGAGCAGAAGTTGTTTTTGAGTTCTCTTACCCGTTGTGTAACAATTTAAATGCACAATGTTTGATTTCGCAAATGTCAAAGAAGATCGATCAAAGATCTTTCTCCGGTCATCAGTGCAATTTCTACAAAGATGTAGTTTGCGGCCTCAGAAATATAGCAAACAATGTATTGAAATTAATACGTGTTAAATTAGGACTCAGTTGCTTATTAGGTAGCATTCGCCTAAACTTTGGTTCAAACTGATTGTTCTTTGAATTGTTGATCAAATCATGCTTAGACACCATATGCCAGATAAAACTTTATACGTGCTCATATTAAATCCATTTTATTAGTCTGTTAAGGAAAAGAAGATTATGTTTATCTAAAAATAAAAGGAGCAATAGCGCTCTAACAGCATTCATAACAGCTTGATTATACTCTTTGCAATTTTTAAACAAAGAATTCCTTTCAAATCCTACTAAAACTTTTCCAGGAATTTCCAGATACATGCGTTTGCTTATCGATAAAACTTTGTCTTAGCAGATAGCCTTATATTTGAATTCTTTTGGCTGTTGGGTAAATTGACAGTGCTCATGGTATTCAATGTATTATTATCATAATTTAAATATGCATGAACTAAATTTTAGCGCTTAGCTGTTCAAAGCGGAGATAAGAGTACTCTTCTAAATTTGCCACATTTTGAAGTCCTCCATTCACTGTTCATATGGAAAAGAAAACTAAAGTGTAGAGATGTCAAAATCAAGAGTATCAAATACATTGAATTATTAGTGTTATTGTTAAAAGTGCTTCGACAGCTTAGGTCATTTAACAGATGAGCACCCACCGGGAATTGAACCCGGGACCGTATTCTCCGAAGTAGAACGCATTGCCCACTTGGCTCTCCGGGAGCTCAACATTGAATTTTTAATGAAAAAATAACATACTCAAATTCAGGGAAAAACATACACAGAAATTTCGCATACGAAGATTTCGCGAGTTGAACTCACATAAAATTAAAACACGTAAACAGAAAATAACGGTTACTTGAGGAGACAGCATTTCAGTGGAATTTCTCTTAATTTCTACCTTGAATTTTGGTCTGCAGAATATCATTCTGAAGTTAAATTCGTAATTAATTCAAAGTACAGCCCATATACGTCCCACAAAGTTATCGTCATGATTTGAGGTTAAACTACATGCAGTAAATTCGAATCAGATGAAAAATATATTCTAGAAATATCGGCACAGACGACCAACGCCTGAAACCTCTGCGTCGCAATCAGAGATGGTAATTTCCGTCCGCTGGGACGTGAGTAGTTTAGAAAGTGAAAGTCGCGCGTGAAGTGACCAAGAGTGGAAAAGTGAAAGGCGGGAAAGAAGGGGATTGGGAGATTTCAAACCCGTGAATCGACCTTAATATCGGAATCGCATCCTCTTCGCTGCGTGAATATCCGCTTCATCACCGTGAGTGCGGAAGGAAGCTGCGGCACTTAATGAAAACATGTTTACCGAGTACGTCATCGATTCATCGCAAAAAGTGCTCCGAGTGGCACAGGTGGATCACTCCGACGGATTGAGTAGATCCCGGACGATTCCCGTCTCTGTTCGAACCGGATTCATCCGCCTTCCTTCCAAAGAATGCAAACCTTCACAAGGAAGGGCAAAAGCGATATTTTTCCGACGCACATAAAAAGTAAGAGGATGAAAATCTTGGAGGAAGAGAAATAACCAGGGATGGAAGGCAGGGCGGTCGATTTGATTTGGAAGATGGAAATTTTTTTTCGTAGAATGTTCTACACTCCCAATTTTAAAACTAAGCGCTGCGATTTTCGTGTTTTTGAGCAAACTCGAATTCAGAAGTTTTATCAATTCGGTTTAATTTCAAAGGCACAATATTTAGTGGACGATACTTATAACGTGGCCTGGATAGTTCCCACATTAGCGTCGTATTCGAATCTTCGGCTTCGAATTCGGCGTCGAAATGACGTCATGTTTGAAGGGATACGCGACGCGACTATCCGTGCGACCACGTAAGCAAGTCCTCTCGAAGTCTATGGTATAAATATTTCGACACGACTTCGGATAGGGGTTCGAATTCAAATGCGAATTTGTTTCCAAATTTCTGTAGTAACTCCCTTGGCCACCAATATTGCGCGTTGCTAAGGGATTATGGTTTGTCTCTTTCGTACACTTGTGTAACTGAATCGTGAGAGTTAACTTTCTATTTTGGAATGACTTTCAATTGTGGATACTACTAAGAGTGCTTCTTTTCATATCGTGGCCTTCCGCAAAGTTACGCCTCCCTATATCGATTTCACCATTTGTTTCCACACAGCCTTTCCTTGGGTAAATGAGTAAAGCTGGTAAGCTGACACAGTTTGGAACCAGCGAAGACTGACAGATCGAAAATCCTCTTCAGAACAATATCCTATTTTCGGCGATGAAAAGTTCTCCACAATAAATCAAATTCAATCCTAATACCTTATGAAGGGGTTTCGATGGCTTGCCAAAGTCCGCAGATCGCACATAAACCGATATAAACAGGCAGGGAGTCATTTACGATGCGGTAAAATTACTCCCTGCCTTTACTGTTTATATATCTTTATNAATATTCACTTGTATTTTAATTGAAGATTTTCATTTCCTATATGTACCTCTATGGTCCAATATGACCATACAAATGATCAGGTGAATAGCCCTTTTACAATTAATGGACAGCATAAGAGTGTTAGAATTTTCTAACAGATCTTCAGGATGTAATGCATCGATTTAACATGTGAAAAATATCTAGATATCAAATCTGGCCAACTTCATAGTATCTGAAGCTTGCAAAAACGTCATAATGTCTTACATCTTGGCCTATACGAAATTATTGTTAACTTATACAATTCGAAGTTGTTGTGAAAAAATTTTTAAATCTATCTGTTTTAGTCCGTATTATTTGAAATTATATTTTTTTAGTCCACACGTTGGAATTAAAATTTAATCCACATGAAGTGGCATTGTAGTATATAATATTTCAATAAGAAACTAGGATGAATAATGTTTTATATAGTTATAAATATAGTTTATGTATAGTTTTACCAACTACTAACTTTAGATTCAAGGAAGTAGTGCCTCAACCTAACTACCAAGGTGCTTTTGTGGGAGGATAGTGACTTTTCTCGTTAAGGAAATTTAAGAATGTTAATCATAAGATTAAAATTTTTGAGTTGAAAGTTTCTACGATATAGCCTTTTATTACTGCTTGCAACCCATGCTAAACCAGTGACTCTCTTCCGATTCGTCCTTCCTTTTTTTTGAACTCTTCTTTTCCTTCTTTAGGATTTTTCTCATCAGCGTTTTCCGAACGCTATACTCTCCTCCCAGCTTTTGCGTTCCTTCGTTTAGAATGGTCTAAGAACAAGGGCCACGCTTTGTAAGCTCTTATCAGGTATGTCTCCAACAGATACTTGATCACAAATCATCCCAGTTTTTACCTCCATTCACACTCCAATTCCAGTGCATTACATGGATTTGGGTTGGGCTATGTCTTGGATCTCTGCCTGAGCCTGTAGCAGCCAAATAGCGCCGTGGTAATTGATACGTAATTAGGAGGCCGTCTTTCCTACCTGATTTCTGATATCAACTGGGTTGAAAATATAATTTTCACATGTGGAGGGAAATATAGCTTGCTAAATTGTTGTCATATTTAGTGGAATGTATGAGGAATAAGAAAAAGATACGCGGATATGTTAATATAATGAATTTTTAAAAAGCTGCAAAAAGCCTTAGCTTTTCTTGAGTAAAAGAGAATAAAGAAATGTATAAGATGACCTAATTACCCTAAATTATCAAAGCACACATATCGGACTAAAACCGAACTAAGCTAATCTACGTGAATAAGGGGTTTATTTGAGACCAAATTTTGAAACAAATTCAAGATCGCTCTCAAAAAAAAAGAAGAAAAAAATCTACATAAGATTACAAATGTTTTTCACGTTGCTTGTTACGCATTAAAGGTACACAGGTTGAGTACACGCTTTAGATTCAGGTGCAATCACCTTCCCAGATTTTTTACATCCCAATGGAAAAATATTACCGCAAAGTCTTAGTTACAACAAAGAGAAATATCTAATTCTATTTGCGAGGCCTTATAACTGACATGACCGACTTCCTTTCAGATCAACTGAATCAATAACTGATGAATTAAGAAGTGGTTCTTTCCCGGTAAATTGCTTTTACGAAGGGTTCCTCGGATAGCATCTCTTCCTACGACAGATGTATTATCAGATAACTGCTTTCACCTCTAATTGACTTCATTTCTTTAAGATTTTATTTTCAAAGACAGACTTGTTGTTATTTGTCTGACTACACTCAGTCATATTTAGTATCTATTAATTTTTAAATTCTCATGTACTCAAAGGACGATATTAGCTGAAATCGTATGCTTGGTTATGGAAATAACCCCGAGGAATTCCCCAGTGTTATTCTCTTGGCTTGGGCAAGTGCCAGTGAGGATGTTTTCCCTAATGAAATATCGAACATTTCCTTCAAATAGTAAAGACCTCTTTATTTACATTGCGTCTGTGTCTTTCATTGCAAAACTAGCTATCAGTATTTCAGCCAATTTCCACAATCAAAGTATTCTACATGTCAAATACTCACTTGAATACAAACGGAATTATTTTCTTAAACTAAACGGCTTTAATTTATAAAAAAAATTCCCCAATTCCCTTCGGGTTAAGGAGTATATCTTTCGTCTTGAGCTGTTCTCAGTTAGCTTCATTCACCATTCTCCCTGATATGTTTATTTTTGTGCTGCTTCAATCGAACAAATAAACTATAACAACCATTTTCGTGAATTTACACGACCTAAACGTGTTTTTGATACTACAAACGAAATTAGGAGACTGTATGTAACGTATTGTATCTTCTAACTCGAACGATAAACACATTTACGACAAAAACAAACTTACAAGGAAGTTTCATCATCAATTAAGGCTATAACGCTATGAAAATGCACAGTTTAAATTGATAATTGTGAGGCAAAATTTATAATGGATTAGAGAGGATTGTGAAATCAATCTAATCCAATAAATACAGTAATATATTTGTCTGTTTACTATTTTATGTGCTGTTTGTTTCGGATGATTAACATTATTTGCCAATTCGATATTTGGGACAGTATCAAACGGGTTTAATTGAACTAAAAAAAATAATAGTCATTATCTATACATTTATTTACTTCTTTTGTACTCATTAAGACTTGTGATACAGTATGTATCATAAAACCTTGACATTATTACTTAGAATTGCTGTTTGCCTCCTTGTACACAAAAACTCTGCGTCTCGGAATTCTGAGCGAACTAAAAGTTTTTTATCCGTGATGCTGTAGTAGAAAAAAACTCTCAAGGGCGAGGAAATGCTGAAGCCACACAGTTTATTTGTACGATTCCCTAACTTTGTTCTATATTTGCGACTCCACACGACATTCATTTGCGTATTAGACCGCCACCATTAGGAGAAAATTAGCTTTTCCTCGAGTGATGAATAACATGGGCCGGATGCCAGCTTGTGCTTCCAGGCCTCCTGTGATCTTCAGGGTGATTCGACGGACGAAAATACGTGCTAACTTCAGGTTAACAGCGTTAAACAACGTGGGTCTATTTTCGCGGTTGAACCTGAATGGGCCATTGCTGCAGGCGCCCTTGGCCACAAGTTCTCCTTTATGCGGAGTTAGAGAGCATTGAAGATGCTGCAATGCATTGTGGGGTTGAAGGGAATGATGAGACCATCGTGGACGTTCATCTAGCATTCTCAAAATCCATTTCCCATTCATTCTATACAACGATGGTTAGAGCTCTACCATGAAAGTTGGCTTTAATGCAAATTACAAAGCCCGAGGTTATTAATGAACTTGTATTGCGATCACTTACCGTATTTACTTGTGGATACATCGACCTTTAAATAGAAACTTTCTAGGTTAGATCTATGCGCGAGAGAAGTACGAGGATCATCCATAAAGTTCAACCACTTTCGAAATAAAAACTTTGCAAATCATCTTTAGATGATGTTTTTTTGTGTAACACGTGTATTTAATCGAAAAATTATTTTATTATTTTAATAAAAAATTTTGACTATTTCAATTGAAAATAATTTTCATTTCCTATAGATACCTATATGGTCTAAAATGACCATAAAAATGAGTAGGTGAATACCCCTTTTACAATTAATAGTCGGCATAAAATGTGATTAAAGTTTCTAATGGATCGTCAGAATTAAATATATCGATTATATGAGTACAAAAAATCGAGAGACTGAATCTGGCCAACTTCATAGTATCTGAAGCTTGCAAA